>JAQQZR010000005.1:3887284-3910232 GCA_030068235.1 Notoglanidium macrostoma
ATTAAGAAGGAAAGAAATTCCACTAATAACCTTTTATGTCAACGACCGCTCAACTAAGTAAAGAGAAACAACAGTCCGTCATTATCCAGTCTCTTTTAAAGTCATCCAAATAAAGAAAACGATTGAATTAGAAGGGGTGTACAAACTTTTGACTGGTAGTGTGTATGGAGAGAAATGAACAGACTCAGTTTATATTCAGAATTTATAAACTTCTGTGAAGCTGCTTTGTGACAATGTCTGTTGTTAAAAGTGCTACACAAATAAAACTGAATTGAACTGAATTAAACAGAGTTTATCAGTTCTTTCAAACGCAAACACAGATGTCACTCCTAAAACACTAAGACAATGAGAGCTTGTATATTACCGAGAGGTAAAAAGAAGCAAGGACACACATTCATTCTCTCTCTCTCTCTCTCTCTCTCGCCCTCCCTCAGACCTCAGGTCAAAGTTATTAATTATAGAAGCAGTAGAGCTGCAAAACCACTACAGGTGGTGAAATAAAATGAGCAGGCAAGGCATAACAGAGAGAGATGCGCACACATGTACACACACATACACACGTCATACACCTGCACTTACACTCAGCAGGTCTCCGAAGGTGAGAACAACCTGTTCGAAATACAGAGGCGTACATAACATCTGCTTGTCACTTCTGCAGAAACTTCACACTCACGCTCTCTCTCTCGCTCACACGCACGCACGCACACGCATATGCACACAAAATACATCCATCATCGGCTAATCAGAAGGCAGCGATGACACAACAGGCAACACAATCGGCTCTCTCGCTTCTGCCCCAGGAAAGGAAAGTCATTATGCGATACAAAGGGAACAAAACAATGCACAGGGAACTGCGCCGTTTATGAAAAAAAGGCCAATAAAAAGAAAACGAGGCGAGAGAAACAGAACAGCTGCCATTCTTTAAGCACCAGCGCTCTATGGGGAGACCAAATAAGGGCTGTGATCAAACTGAAAGCAGGGATTCTCAAACATTACACCATCTGTAGTGTGTACAGATGCAACACAGGCACAAAACCTCCCTGTAAAGGCATTTCAATGACTGGTGCCTAATCTTGAACCAGTTCTTCACATTTCGACAGCCAAAGAACTGGTTCTCGACAAAGAAAAATGGTTTGAGAGTGGCACCAACACTTTTGCTGGTCTAAAACCAAGAACCGCGCACGTCAGGGACTCCGTCAGGATTATTGTGACCAGCAAGACCAAATAAAACTTTGAGATTGCCATTAAAAAAAAAAAACAGACCTAGTGTAACATCTAGTCTGCCTAATACAAAGAAGAAAAACAAGAGCTTCAGTATGGACTTGAAATCGAACCAGCAGTGGTAGCTAGCTAAAGATTAAGGCTAACAAAGGCTAACATTAACATCTTACGTTCAGTCTTAAGAAGAATCAGATTGAGTTCGTTAATTACCTTGCTTTTCGAAAGTAACTGCCGACCATAGCAGTCGTGACAAGCAGCGCAAATGCGTTGGACCAGTAATGTTTGGATGCCAATGTATGCTCACACAGCCAGGGGCAACACTTGTAAAGCGACGCTGCAGTACGCCATTGTTGTTGTTGCGCTCAGCACTATCATCGATGGGAAAGCGAAGACGTAAACAGATGTATACGGTGACATCATAACATGGCTCTATGGTGGCTTTCTGGCCCGTGGAAAAGCAAACCGGTTCTTAGAAGATCTACAAGGTGAACCAACTTGGAACCAGACACCAGCGCTGTTCGTGTCACGCATTGGTAAGTTCACACTACATGACTTCCTGAATCATTGTCACCTGCACAACACACCATTCATGCTATTGGCTCATTGATGTACATGATACAACCAAAGTGCATCTTAAGGGATCTTTAGGGTTATACAATCAAACACAAACAATAAAAGAGGCTTTAAAATATCACTCCGTTCTGCGGCCCGTTTGCGAGGAGGCTGCACTGGAGGGAACATTAGGTTCTTCGGAAATAAAGCCGGTTTCCTGTCTTCTGGGCGAATTTGAAGAAGCCCCAGATGTGTTGGTGTTTTTCGTTTCTGGTACGAATTCCTAACCAGCATTTGGGTGCAATTGACTCCGATTGAAGTGGTTGTTTGTTTTGGCTGTTGCTGACTATTTGGCTTGTATTGCTCACTCTATAAAACGTGCCATTCATTTTCAGTCCTGCCAGAAATGCAAGTGAGGACAAGAAGGGCTGCTCTTAAAGCTGGTTATACAACAAATAGCCTTAAAATACAATTCTCATTAAAAAAATTTTTTTAATCATATTTGTGATCAGCTTGATCTCTGACGCTCTTTAGCCATGCCAATCTGTATCACTGAACACCAAAGGTCACCAATGGGCTTATCGATCACGGGAAATACCCAAAAGTATGTGGACGCCTGACCGTTTCAAAACCGTAGGCGTTAATATGGAGCTGATCCCGTTTTCTGGGAAAGTTTTCCCTTCTTTTTTTTCAGCGTGGCTGTGGGGATTTGTTGTCATTCAGCTACAGGAGCATTAGTGAGGTCAAGTACTGATTTTCGTTGATGAGGTCTGGGGTGCGGTCGTTGTTCGTTTCAGGGCTCTGAGCAGGACTTCCTCCACTCCAACATGGGCAAACCTAGTCTTCCTGGAGCTGCTGATACTGCTGAGTGCTGACGGTCAAGCTGCAACAGGTTCGGGCCTCTTAGTTCCAGTGAAGGGAAACATTCTATACAGTTGCGTGTTTCTGCCTTTGTGGTAACAGTTTGGGGAAGAACCACATGCGTGTGGGATGATGAGGTGAGCACAAAGTTTGGACCATACAGTATAGCGCACCACATAATGTAGCGTGATATTGTGTATAGCAATCCTGAGATCCTTACCTTAATCACAAGTTAATCATCAGCCATGGATTTTTATGCAAGTTGTACTTGTTAGAGTATTTTTAATTAGGATTGTTTATTGAAGCGGCCTGGCTAAACTCTAGTACAATTCTGGTAAACAGCAAAAATTTTCTTTGCAAAATATTTTGACACCTCAATCTTTGAACCCATAATTATATTTCACCACACCGGCACATGAATGTTTTATCTTCCCGAGGCTGTTTTCCTGCGGAGATGTTAAGACGCTAGTTTAGTTTAACGATCGCAGTGGTAAGTCTAGTCGGTGTGCCAACAGATTTGTAGCGAAGAGTGATTACCTCACACAGTGAATGTCACTCTTTAGTCAAGTCGATGCCTTAGTGAAACCTCATGCTTGAGATAGACACGAAAGGGAAATGTATTTCAGCTCAGAAAAGCCTGTAGTCGTCAGAACTATATATAATAATAAGTTTCGCCATGCGAAGGGTTTTCCCAGGCTGCCACACTAACGTGCAAAGACAGAGATGTATTTCTACCCGTTAAACAGCTCTCTGTTTTTCCAACCACATTTTTCCTTCCTGTGCCTGAATATCGCACATCGAGCGCTACGTGTTGTTATAAGGCGTACAAGGCGAATTATATTACAGCCTGTGCAACAGATGAAGGTCGAATATTTTTTTTTGTAATACAATTTAAGCAACATAATGTAATAAACTCAAATGAATTAATGTTGAGGGTTTTTTAAATTTTTTATTTTTGGAGGCGGACAGTGTTTGCTCTGCGAGATTCTTTCTCCTAATCGATGACCCCTGCGCGGCACTCATCTTGAAACTATGTTGGCAGCGTGCCAGTTCACACACCACACACTCGATAATGAACAGAGTTCGAGCGAGTCTCTTCTATTGAGGAAAAGGAGAAGAGGCGGTCGCGTCTACACGCTGCTTCCGTTTCTGCTTTCATGTCCTGTGGCGTGTGACTGCGCAGCGCAGAGACAGCGATACTGCTGATTAGGATCGGAGCTCGGAGAGCAGAGGAAGTGCTGTTATGAACGATGCGACGGTCTTATCGCCGATCCTCTGTTAAGTGCTCTGCTTCCGTCCAAACTTTTTAGATCGATTTTCAAAAAGATCAACGACGGACGTCTTTTCTTTTTTCCTGACTACGGTCGTGATAAATATTCTCAAGATGAGAAACGAGACGTTATCGCAAATACTTTGTGCGTTAGTCTCCATGATTATGAGCGCAGAGGGTTGAGATTCTTTTGACCTGCCCTACCTCGGTTAAGACAATGAGTCACCTGATTAACTCGGCTCGTCTGGATTTAGACGTGAGATCTTCTTTCTGTGCCAAGGCGCACGCCGAGTCAAGTAGCTCAAGGAGCAAGGCCGTTGTGGCCTTTAATACAGAAACAATCGTCAACTATTTCGTCCTTAAAACAAACCCAGTGTGCTCCAACAAAAAAAAAAATTTAAGGAACCGCCAATAACAGTGCTACCTGCTAACTGTTTTCATCATTTTAAGAGCGGTGTAATTGCAGTTTAAGGATTTGTGCTAGGTCAGGACAAACAAGGCCCTTCAGCATCAACTACTCGGCTCTACGCTTTTATTGGCCAGACTTGCGAGTCCCTGTCTTTTGCTTTTTCAGCCACACGCATCCTAATTCCTTACTTCTAAATTTCCACCAGAGCGGATCAGGTGCAGGAATGACAGTTTTACCAGGGACAGCGTTGAGTTTCTTAGTAAGCAGCAGGTCAGTGTGCTTATCTATTTTTCACCACGGAAAGCGACACCGTTGGCCCGGCTCGTGTTTATTTAATTGGATTGTAGAGGCGTGTTCCTTCAAGCCTCTGAAGTGTAAAGCTGAGCAACGATCGAAATTTATAAATATCAACGTTGACATGTTATTTGTTTTGCTGTCGTTATTACGGAAAACTCAACACTGTTGATGGTTTGCATGCGGCTGTGGTGTTACAGTCCGTCTCTTTTGGAGCGCAGTCAGTCAGTCTGGTTGGTCAGCAACATTAATAAATGTAGTATTGATATGTCTTGGCCCAACGTTACACTCCCTTTCCTTCCAACTAAGGTTTAATGTGAGCTAACCAAAACAAAGAGCTCCATCACGGTCTCACAAAAAAATAAATAAATAGTGTTTCGGTGTGCATAGTGGGAAATGGACCCATTTTAAGGGAAGCAAATACGAGACCCAAAGAAAAAAAAATGTCCAAAACTCCCTCTTGCCCTTTTGCTTCTCAATTCCCTTTATCACTTTATTCCCTTTCCCTTCTTCCTCTCTCATCTCGTCACTGCACCACCTCCCACTTCTCCTGGTGTTTCCTACTGTTTCTGTTCCACCTTTCATCTCCTCTTCCTGTCCCTACGTCCCTTCTCCAAATCTACTTCACTCTGTCTTCATGTCCCCACGCAATGATCTTTGTGTCCACTATCTCTTCTCCCAATAATCCCTAATAATGTCTTCATGTCCTGTTTCTCTCCTCTGCTCCTCTTCTGAGTGTCCCTGTCTCCGTCCCCATTACCCTATCCCGACATCACAAGTCCTCGTCTCAATTTCTCTTGAGTGTGCCGCTCCTGTTACTTCCATCCTCATGTTCTTATGTCCCCTTCCATGTCTCCTTAATCCTGTCTCTCTGCCTCCTTAATCCTGTCTCTCTGCCTCCTTAATCCTGTCTCCCTGTCTCCTTAATCCTGTCTCCCTGTCTCCTTAATCCTGTCTCCTAATCTGATTAATCCTGTCTCCATGTCTCCTTAATCCTGTCTCTATTTCCTGTCGTCCCCATGTCCTCGTCTCCATTTCTCTTCCTCTTCTGTGTTACTCCCTTCATCCTGTCTGTATATCCACTTCACCCTCTTTATGTCCCTTTCTGCTTTCTCTTCATGCGTGTCTTTACGCTGTCCCGCCATCTTGCATACGTCTCCTTAACCCCACCTCTTTTGCAACGTCCTCTTCTCAGTATGCCCTTCCTGTTACTTTCCTGATTTTTCCACTGACTAAAATGACAAATAAGCCAATCAGCATGTGAACTGGGAAATTACTGACAGTTGTGTGTGTGTTTTTAGCTTTGATGTGGGTTATTATTTATTAAAAAAAAAAAAAAAAAAAAAAAAAAAAAAAAAATCTCATGAGGAAAAGTTTCAGAACCGCCGTCTTACAGTCCTTACGCATCGCCCACCCTGTGTCTCCGTCTCCTCCTCTCCATACGCCCTAGTACCTTAGCGTTTGTCTGCTGACTTTAAATATGAATAATTCAAGCTGAGCAGGCGATGGCATGCCATCCAGACAGCCTGAGATGGAGGGGGGGGTTAAGTTTAAGAGGAGGTCAACAAAAGCAATACAGACCATCGTGTCAACGCAGGACAAAAGCGGCCATTCGCCGGGCCAGATGCCGGGCCTGGAGGCTTGATCTGCCTATGCAAATCACCCGAGGCATTTCGATTCAACAGAACAATGGTCCAACACAAGCAAGCCAGAACGCAATGCAAATAGTGATAAGCTAAATCAAAGACCTGATCTGTAAAATGCGTCACTGCTTCGCTCCATAATATGAAGCTGTGACCATCATAATAACAGTCATTGTTTTAGGCCAATTCAACAGGTCTTAATCAGCAAACAAAGCCAAACTTCAAATCTGTGCACTGTAAAAAAAAAAATAAAAAAAAAAGAAAAGAAAGGAACTTGGACTGTTGAAGACGTGTCACGGCCTACTGATGTCTAAGCAGTATCGCAAGAACACCAGCAAACCCAAATTCCTTTAAAGGAAAATCCAGTCTGAATGGCTTGCATGTGAATCTTTATAATTAGTGTGTGATTAACTTGTCTAAGATTCATTCTGCAATGATTTTATTCCGTTTAAACGTCATGGTCTGTCCTAGCAAGGTTCACAATTTCTTAAATCCTGTCCGATTAGCGGCGCATCTTTCGCTCCATCAAATTCACAATTTCTTAAATCCTGTCCGATTAGCGACGCAACTTTCGCTCCATCAAAATCATCGCACTCATCAGATCCTCCTCGATCTCGAACCACATGAGCCGAGTTCCTGTCGTAACACTACGCAACTCTGACGTATAGCAGCATTGCATTCTGGGACTTTAAGTCCAACGTCTCTTTGTACCACCGTCTCTACCGACTTCTTTTTTTAATAATATGACGCTGAAATTCGCCGGAGCGAGAAAAAACGCTCTTGCTCTTTTGTTTATAGGAGTTAAGAGCGAAACCGGATTGCTATCCCATCATGCTCGAGATTGTTTACATGTCCGTCCTATTAAGTGTCGTTGTAACTGTAGTAGGAGTAAGAGTGTCACTCTGTGACGTCATCGCGGGACACTTCTCACAGGAGTTTAAAAAAAAAAAACAAATACACCACCAACCTAACAAACTAGGACCGGATTCACTAAACACATCATGAATATTTCAGTATTAACACACTGAGTGTGTTTCAGGGTGAAGTTTTCCCTCAATATTAAGAACAGAGATTGTGACAGATACTTGTGACAAAATGGGTTTTGTTGTTGTTTGTTTGTTTGTTTGTTTGTTTTAAAGACGGGCACAATGCCTTCATCTAGCACGCCATATATAATGATATTTAAGAAATATATACACACATTAATACACCATGACATTGACGGAAAAGTTTTTAGTCACCAAAATCATCCCAAACAAAGCATAAAGAATGATTAGCATACAACAGAAGATGCATAGCCGGCTAATTTATTAGCTAAAAATCATTTCCTTGTGAATGAAATTGAATTAAACTAAATACATTCTCGTTGAGAAGAATGTAAATGCACCAAATTAACAATACACTTCTTGGATAGAAATGACATTTCTCAAAAAATTTTAAAATAAATAATAAAAAAAAAAACCCCAATGAACGACAGTTTGCAGGATACTTACCCTGATAACGGTTTTTTTCCAGAAGATTCGGTTCGTTACAAAAGACTCGGAACCGGTCCTTTAGCTCCAGCGGTTAGAACCAAAAAAAAAAAAACAATAAAGACACACACAGTGCTAGCTAACAAAGCCACCTGCTAACAAAGACAGGGGTGCGAATACTTTTTAGCAATTTCTCAGAGTAAAAACACAAGACAGGTCAATCGTGCTGCGGAATAACGGGCGGTCTCGCGCACACGGATTCCCAAAAAAAAAAAAAAAAAAAAAAAACCCCACACAATCTCAAGGTTTTAAAATAACTGACACGACGCTCGTGCCGTCTCTCATCTCTCAGGTTCTCAGGTCTGAACATAAACAGATGGTGGTGTGGCGTCTAGTAGTGGGCGGGGAAAGATTCTCGTCGCGTCACTTATGCCTTGGCATTCTGGGAAATGTATTTCAGCGGAAGAGCGTTGCTAGCGGTTTGAAATGGTTTGTTTGTTTGTTTGTTTGTTTTTGTGAGGATCAGAGAACCAATCTAGCCTTAACCAGAATCAATGAGGTCCAAGTGACTTACTTCAAGTCAAGTCTAATGGGTTTTAAATTGTCATTCCTCTAAATATAGTTTCGAATGAAATGTTGTTTCCCCGGTACGGAGAGGTGAAAGTGCTACCACTGCACCAGCGTGCTGCCTCACAGGGCTACATAAAGTGCAAATACATGACAGTGTGAGACGAGTGCAAACAATACAAAAGATACGCAGAACAATAAATACACAGGATAATGAACTTCAGCGATATAGAACAAAAGTATCAAAGTTGAGTAAAAACTTGACTGTAAACTATTGCCTCTGAGGGCAGCAATTGGTTGTATCAGCAATAACAAAGTTGTGAGAGTAAAACGTCTCCATTAGCAACAATTATAAAATGCAGGCGTGGCTAATGGAGGTTTTGATTAGTCCAGGTGAGTGTAGACAGGCAGCGGTGTCTGTGCCGCAGGGAACAGGCTGTTGTGGAGTCTTGTCATGGTGGCAAAGGTGGTAGATCTGGTACGGGTTGTCTTCTTTCGATATGCTAGATTGTTAGGAATCTGGGGTCTGAGTACAGGAACAGCTATGATACAGCACTGCTGGTGTAAACAGGGTTAAAGGTTAAAGGCCTTGCCCAAGAGCCAAACAGCTTGGTGGTGCCTACTGATCAGTAACCCAGAGCCTTTAACCACTGAGCCACCAGCATTGGTTCAGCTAGCTTTACTGCGCTCAGCTAGCATTCCTGCAACTAGCAAGCTAATCTGGCTAGAAACATTATAAGTTGTCTATGGTTTAGGAACCAATTGTCATTATAAATTCTCACTTGTGTGTGTTTTTACATGACCTCAGTCATAGTCTATGAAGGCCTTTAGTGTATTAATAGGCGATTAAGTCTATAGGGAAACATAAAGTGTCCTCAGCGAATCTGACTGAGAACACCTCGTCACTGCTCCGGGAAGGTTTTCCTCCTAATAGCTACGTTGGTGGTAGCTGGTGGTTGTCACCACATTATCAGAATGCTGCTGTTTCCATATTTAATTTGATGACTGGAGATGCTGTGTGGGGCGGGAGGCAAAAAACCCTTCTTCTGAAATTACTCATAGCTAGTTACAACTATAAACACTTCGTATGTGTGCTGTTATAGAAAAATAATGACAAACCTGACACAAATTCGAGTTACCCTAAAGTTGATTATTTTATAATAAAAACGTTCCTGGAGTTCCTTGTACACCACAGCAATTTGCCTACAATTAGGCTACAAGCTTTAATGTATTACTTTTAACTGTTTAGAGTACATTCAGTGTTGTGGAACGTCCAGCAAGGAAGTTGGATCTGGTTATCACTTACGTTATTGCAGCTGCCCCAGGTAGACACCAGAGAGATTTCAATGTCTGAGCATCCTCATATTCTCCAAAATTTGAGAATTTGTCATAAACAATATTGTTCAACACAAGCACTAAGTTAGCTAGAATTATGAGGCTATTAATGCTAACAAGCAAGGGTTTCTCTCAACATGGTCACCTCAGAGTGGATCATTATCTTGAACAGATGTGATCTTATTATTATCCGTATAAAATTATACAAAGTGCTTATGTTAAGTTTTCCTTTTTATAAAGGTACACAAAATCAGTCTGCTTAAGCAATTCTTTCTGTTTATAACTGTGCACTACTGTATGCTTCAGTATAAACAAGTTATTTGGCTGTTCAGTATTTTTATGATTTGTGTTGCCCAGGTATCACTGTGTGCTGAGAATTTTTTCTGTCGTCTGCAAGTACAATACAGTGCCATATCAGTGGGACGTAGGTGTGATCAAATCATAAATAATAAATAAATGAACAAAGAAAACATTCACTCTTATGAAATTCGAGCTGGCAATAATAGAACCAATACATTAACAGATTCAAAAGCGACCTCCAGCATTTAAGCTAAATGTTTTGATTAAAATATAGTATATTTGGTCTGGTGTTATACTAACTCACTAATTCATTGATTCATTCCTTCTAGACTTCTTCTAAGATTCACTTTAATCAAATTGTGTGACGCTTTCGTATATTACACCTCCAAGTGCAACCTTTTTTTATAGTCTCACACCATCAGTTAGCACATCACAACTCTTTTTTTTCCCCTCTTCCACTTTCTTTTGAAACTATGCTAATGATGCACATACATTAACACGTTTGGGATGTTAAATTTAGTGTCTTACTTCAAAGTTCATCATGTTGCCTTGTCTCTGGAAACACTTTCTTTGTTGGAAATTGATTTGCTAACTATGATACATGTATGAAATGACATACATGAGCTAGCTATTGAAACCCTAAATGCATTTGCTTAGGGTTATCTAGTTACGTAGTACAGTATATAGATTTCTAGAGAGCTCATGTTAGTTTATTCAGGTTTCTAGTTACATAGATGCCAAATTCTGATCGATCGATCATGAGCTAGCCACCTAATGAACCTAGCAAGCTACTGAAGCCCCAACTGGGAAGTATCTGGCTAACATTATAATGATTTATATATTGTTGATAGTGTAGACAATAGGACATCTTCAGATTTGTTGTGTTAATTTTAGACATGTGAAAAGGTAATTACTCATGTAGGGTTTCACCAGATGATGTATTTCCTCTTATTTGTGTAATTCTTTGATGACTACTTTTACTTTTACTCAAGTGTAAAAGTACAAAAGATGGAAGCAATTTCAGTGATGACTGCTCAGGCGCAAAGAGGTCGAGTGGGTGGAAAAGAAGTTTCTTCTCGTTCCGCGTAGGGGAAAGTAGGTATTTGACATATCGCTAATTTTGGATTCGTACATGGGGTTACCGGATATCATCTACTCCTTATACAGTCCCGGCCAACTGATACCAGCCAGTAGACAAATTGTTAAAATCCCTCAACTGAGAGATCAAGATATTTTTGAATATTGAATTTGAAAAAGGAGTTAATAGTAAGTAATGGATAATTTTAAGAACATGATTATGAAACACGGTTATGAAATTAACTCAACATTCCACATTAAAAGGGTGAGGGATTGTGTAGTTTTTTTTTTTTGTTTTTTTTTAGATGTTCTTGGCTCGTGTTTTATCTGTCTAACAATAGATCAGACTTTGTGAAATTGTGCTTCGATCAGCAGAACAGGCAAAATTATACAACTCTCATATTCCAGTCTGAATATTGGTACATAAAGAAATAGGAAAGCCAATAAATAAACAATCTCAGATTGGTTCTCATGTCAGCACATGGGGATAAAATGGACACACACACGCACACACACACACACGCACACACACACACACACACACAAGCAGACCCCCCCCACACACACATATAACTGCACTGACAATTATAAATTAGTGTAAACCTGACTGAGAGCCATATTTAGGCCACTATGGCAACAGCACCAACACCTCACCAATACATTTATAATGGCCCTATCCTTAGGGAGGTCAGAATGTGTGAATATATCGTACACACACACACACACACACACACACACACACACACACACACACACACACACTTATACACACACACTCATACACACATGTCTGTCTTGCTAATCTTGTGAACTTCCACTGACATAATCTTAACTGTAGCTTGTAGCTAAATCCAAATCTAACCCTAACTTCAAACCTCAGAAATCTTTTGGATCTTTTGTTTTATTTTAATTCATTTTTGCTTTTTAAAAATAATAGCTGCAGCAGGTTTCCTTCTACCGAACGTTCCCACAAACTCAAGACTATCAGCTATACCTATACGCGTGGGGACATTTGAGCCACACCAAGGCATAAAACCATACTCACACACACCAACACATAGACAGACCTGATAGAGTGCTTCAGATATGAGTCATACAGGATGAATGTTTTTTACTTCCTCACATCTTATATCCATGTAATGCCTGGCACAATCTCGAGAAAAATCTGTCTTGAGTATGACACAACTCTTTGATCTTTACTTATGATGTCACATTTTCATGTTCTAATATTTCTTTAATGTTCTAAAAAAAAACGCAAAGCGTAATAAAGTTCATTTTTAAAACTTTCCCTCCTTGCTATAATGACCATGCTGCGTTTCCTCCACCTCCACCGAATGCTCCAGAGGGCATTTGTTCTAGCTGAGAGATCATTTCAGGATGTGATCAAATGAAAAACATAGCAACAGCTGCGCGTGAACGCTGAGCTGAGAGGTCGAGAAGAGGTCAGCATGAGAGAGTAACGAGTAAAGAGAAAGGGCAGGGAGGAGACTGGTGTGACAGGAACGAGTAATTGAATCTCATGGTTAGGAGTTCATATCCTAACCTCTCGGTGTTTGGGAGCAGGCTGCACACTGTTGTCGGGCTGCCCTGGTAACGGTAACTATGTACATAGATATGTTTACTCACTGCTTGTGATATTGCAAACTTGGATAGCCTGAGAAAACAGTGGTCACATTCCGTAAGTATTTCACTTACGCAGGTGCACGAGGATTCGAGATCGCATGCAGCTGGATGTATTTCATATTTTTTTCTTGTTATGGTTTTTCAAAATCAGATTACACACAAACGCAAACAGATGCTTTTGAGAACTCAAACCTCATCAGCAGTACTATATTTTTCATTAAAGCACATATGACATCCAACTTACAAATATTTCATAGTCTAAACAAGCTCCAGTGGTTTCAGACTGTCAGCGTTCAATGACGTCCTCTATTTCTCTTTCTCTCATATCACTGTAATTTTTCTTCCACCGATACACCGCCTTGTCTCTCCTTGCTGTTAAAGCAACTCCTACTCAGGGTGAGGAACTGTAGAGCTATTTATAGACCTGTTGCGTTTAATTACACGTGGATGAGATATAATTCTGAGCTGTTGTTAGCTCTCTCTACACCTCTGTTGATCAGATTTTTTAGAACAGTGTAGGTTTAACCCAAGAGAGCCCAACCCTGCTCCTTAAGCCCTACCACCCTGAAGAGTTTCATTCCAGCCTTGTTTCTGCTGGAGTCTCACAAAACACTGCGTTTAGGAAGTCAGGACTCTGGAGAGAGCAAAACTGAGCAGCTACTGAAGATCGGAAATACACATGAAGAGGAAAAATGGCGGGTGTGGGTTCATGAGGTGGGATGACATGCAAGACAAAGCCTGATAATACCTGTACAATGACAATAAAGGATATCTATCTATCTATTCTGGATGACTGTATGTTCTTGACCCTCAACTGCCTATTACTCGTTTACCCTAAAAATTCACTAGCTAGTAGGCAACAGCATTAGCGAAGTACGATAGCCTCTCGACTTATTAAGTCATTATTAACATCATCCCACCCCCACCAAAACCTATAGTCATGAGCCACTACTGTTCAAAAGACCACATTTAGCAAGAGATGGGTGGAATCAAATTCTGAAGAATGGAAGATCATCAGTAGCATGGCTGATTAACTTTAACTTTGGTTCTGACTCCTGCTTTAATTATGGAGCGCTTCCTCTGATCTGTAATCTTGCAGTTTTGCTCTAGACACTGTAGGTTTACGAGCCTCAAGGCAGTAATTCACTTAATTATAATTGAGAAGAGGGATGGAAAAGCGAAAGTGTGCGCATTCACTGTTTAAAAGCCAACTTTGGTGAGAGCGCTTACCATTCCCGATTACCCATCACCTTTTATCCAAAATAGTAATTTTAGTATTTTTCGCATACGATATGGATAAGGATAAGAAGCGTTTTTCTTTCAGAGTACCTCACGTGAAAGGTAAGAGTATTATCGAGCCACATAAAAGGAAACATACCCACGTAACCACTGGGTATGATTTGGGTAAATGTCAAACCTGCTTAATATAAAAGTTGCCCCAGATCTTGGACCAGGGCCACCCTCCCACATTAACATTATCAGAAAGCATGCAAAACGAATCCTCAGGCCAGCACAAAAGAGCAACGCCTACGATCAGACCAAGAGAAAATCTTGCAAACGCGCACGTGCAGACGCCAAAATTCTTTCCAAGAGGGTCAACATGTTCTCAGATACCGAGCGGCTCATTGCGGCTAACCTGATTTACTGTTCTTTCATGTTTTTGTTCTTTAATCTGCGATTGATCTTCCACCTCTTTCTTTCATTTTCTCTCACCTCTTTATCATTGGCCTCATTTATATCAGCCTATACAGTATGCCTGAATCTGTAAAGAACTTGAGCTTGTATCTAATGATCTAACCCTAGATCATCACTCCCACTCCTTATTGCCTTGAGATGGCCGAGCAGGATGTGTTACAGTCTCACAAAACACAGCGTTTAAGAAGTTTGGCCTCCGGAGAGAGAACAGCCACTCATTTAAATGGCTATTGAAGAAGATGTGAAATAAACATGCTGTGGTAAAATGAGGGCATGGGAACATGAGGTCAGCTGGAGTGCAGGATGAAAGCGTGTAGTTTAAGATGATGCAGTTGTTGATTTATGGGTTTTAATTATTTAGTGTTCCCACTGTCATTAAAGGTCCACTATGTAGGATTCAGTCACCTCAATGCTCCTCCCTTACCCCTCCCTTTCCAAGGGTGTATTAGAGCGTACGGTGGCCATCAGGAGCCCATATCGTACTTCCAAGTGCTTACAGTCAAACTGCCTTGCTTTTTCCATGCTAAATAATAAGTATGATCCTCCATTTTTTAAAATGTGGGTTCTCAAACTTGTTATCCAGCAGCAGCAAACACCAATTCCTCTTATTTCTTCTTCCTTGTCATCCTTCTGGTGCTTTCTGCCAGAGTCATGGTGCCACTTGTAAAACATAAAATAGGAAGGTGCGCCCTAGAGGTTTGTTCGCAACATTGGCGTCAATCGGACTCATGCCCTATGTAGATAATAAGGGCTCATTCTAAACTTACAAAAGCACAACAATTCATAGTTACAGGTAATTATACACTGATTAAAATTGACAGTTGTTGAGTATATTATGGAATTTCTGCTAATAGATCCTACATAGTGGACCTTTAAGGCAGAAATTCTCAGTGTTGGAATGAACTTCTCTGCAGAGTTTAGTTCCAACCAAAAGGATTAGAACTGGGGTGTCAAAGCTTATCTGGAAAGGGCCGGTGTGGGTGCATTCGGTGTGGTTTTCATTCCAACCAAGCAGAAGCCACAGCTGAGTAACTGAAAGCCAAGATCAACTGATTAAACAAGTGGAATCAGGTGTGGCTCCTACTTGATGGTAATGAGAACTTGCACCCACACTGGCCCTTTCCTGATAAGCGTCGACACCCTTATATTCGAAACTAATTATTATTATTTTTTATTTTGGTTTATTCTGAATACAAAAGAAATTTGTTACATTATTTCTCCAGTGTTCCATCCTAAGTTGAAACAAAATAAATGAACAGTTAATAATGTTCTTTACATTTGATAGCCGACTCTCCTTCTAGGAAGCCTAGGATATAATTAAAACCAAACACTGCATTCAACCAAAATGTGTATTTATTTTTAACATTTTCACAGCATGTCTACTTTGCAGTGCGCCTTTGTTGCTCATAGGCATCGTAGGAAGAAGACTTTCTACACGGATCTTCCTGACGTTGACACATTTACGAAAACCTGGCTACAGGGCTATCTAACATCATATGGTTCAGTAGACAGGTGTGCAGGAAGTGATGAATTCTGGAGGCTTACTGAGAGAATGTCGGGCTATATTATCTTGAAATTACACTGGAAATGAAAAATAACAGTATTAACCAGTTGAACATTGAACATTGAACATAAAATGGTGCAAGTTCATTTTCTTAACATTTTCAATTATGTTAAATGAATACGTTGACTTAGTTTCACGGCAATGTTTCTAATCCAAGGTTCCAACCTTTCCTACGTGCAGTTCTCTCTTCAGGTCAGGGCCACGTTTGACTGTGGTGATCTACCACCTCACAGTTACTCTTGGGGAGCTATGTCACTCACAGTCCCAACCCTGAGCCTGGAGATCTGTTTTGTAAGTTCAGTCGTGAACCTGCTTTTGGAGATTTATCACCTTGCAGTCCTGAATCCATTCATGGAGCTCTTCCACTTGTCAGATGTTTAATTCTCGCCATGCTCCAAGACACTGATCAGTACCATAACCCAGTGTTCATAAGACCACATTAAAAAAGACCAGGTAGATCTTCAGGAACAAAGTTGACCCTAAACTCTCCATAATGGCTTATTGACTTTAACTATGGTATTAAATCTGGCTTTGACTTCTGCATTAATTATGGAATGCTTCCTCTAATCTGTAATCTTGCAGTTTTATAATAATTGAGGTAGCTAATTCAACTATTTATAATACAGAAGTCAACTGGAAAAGGTGTACGTATTTTTAAACAAATCCAGTTAATAAAATAATAAAAGAATTCGGGAAAGCATTTAGCTTTACCTTTTATCCAAAATTCCCAAATGTTAGGAATTTGTTAATTTAATAATCAATAAACTCCATGAAGCTGTCTGATGCTAAAAAGTCACCTTATGATTTATGATACATATGTGATTACAGAGAAATTGTAGGTAGAGACAAGTAATAATTAGGGTTTTATGACCTATGTCACTATGTCTATGACCTGCTTTATACAGTAACAAGAACATGAAATGTAAAGACAGTGTAGTATTCAGTATTTATATATCTGTAAAAAAAAACAGTTAGTTCATATTATGAGACAAAATCCATAAGAGAACCAGAAATTCTTGAATAGACATCTTTATAAAAGCCATTCCTTCACAGCATTTAACACTGTTCACCAAAATACTCGATAGCTCGCAATTAACTTCAAATATATCTATTTGTATATAGCTATATCTGTATATCATTCGACATACAGTAAGATGCCACAGTATTGATTGTAGCTGGTGTAGCTGGCACAAGGCTGGTATCTTTGTGCTTGTAGCCCTGGCACTCTTTTCAGTACACATGCATCTCCTCCTTGCATTTCTCTCTCTTTCACAGCTCACAATGATTGCAGTTTCGGTCACAAGAATAATGTAAACGTGCACGTGTAAATTTTCCCCCACAGTTCACAACACTCGACACAATCAAGATTGTTAAAACACACACAAATGCAACAAAAAATAGTGTCACATACATGATTAAAGGAATTCTTAGAGCGCTTGATGATAAACAGTGCCTCCTTTGGTCAGCATGAGGAGGTACAGGAAAAGACAGCAACACACTGCAAGATATCTCGGATGTGAAATAAAATACGCTAATGTTCGTTTTTAAAACAAAATGAATACTTACATGCAAGTACATTAAAACCTTAGTCAATTATTGGCTTTTTTTTATTTCCTCATCTGCTTAAGATTATCTGTCAATCAAAGTCAGTGGGCGGGATTAGCTATTCTGACTGATAAGTCTAGTAATTCTCAGTCTTGGAAAGTCTAGTGAACTTGAAGAACCTCGTTCGTGGTAACTGACAGTTCAAAGTTTAATGCAGCATGGCGTGTCGCTCAGTGAAGCGATGAGCATGTTAGCGTATCTTCACAATGCTAGACTAGGTTGGCTAGCTATATTTCTGATTGTTACCTAGCTAACATTACTACAAACGTTAAGCCATTTTTTTAAACAGATGATTAATTGACACAGTGTCTAGGCTGATTTTTATAACAGACTAAGGTGTAGGATCCTTTAATTATACATTTGTAATTAAAGAAAATGACTACGATTTGTTTAGGCCATCAATCCAGAACTGTGAAGAAACTGAGCTTGCATACACAGAAACATGTTTCAATGAGGAAATTAAGCTATTTTTGATGTAATGGATGTACAGTCTTCATCTATGACTCATTAACGTCCCGAGATCATGTGCTTGTACTTGTATTACTGGTCTTATTCTTTCATACGCCAATATTAATAGCTGATCCCACTCACTGACTATGAACGACAAGTGACCGTACCATAAAAAAAGCGAAAAACGCAAATAATACCTCAGACGAGGTAAATCACACCATGGTAAAGCAACTAAAAGGGTGAACTTGATTATATAATACTACAACTCCAGATAGCTGTGAATAAAATGAACAACACAAACAGAAATCTCTTAATGCATCCATGTGCTGGATTATCTGTCCAGAACAGGTCTGTCGAGGTTTTGGAGTGCTTGAATATTTGAAGTTCAGGACAAATCCCATTTTGCACTGGGTGACAGTCATGTCAAAGATTAGTACTTCATAAGGTTATTTCTGTCCATTTGCCTTTCAAACTCTCTCTAAATATCAAATAAAAGTAAATTCCATGAATGAACATATCATTGAGTTTGAAGTATGACACTTGTTGGTGGAACGCTACTGATGAAGAAACAGAACCCATTCCTTCCCTTATAGAAAAAGAAGAACCTGACTGGCTACTCTGAGGTAGCCTTCAGACTAAAACTCGACTCTGACTGGCAGCCCTATGTGATCTTTATTCTTCCACTCATGAGAGCTCCTTCATCAAAAAAAAACAAAACAAAGTGAAGCTTCTCCATGAAGTCTCTCTCCATGATCTGAAGCACCTTCAAGTGACTGGCGTCTCTCAAGTCCTCAGCTTGAGGATGACGGTGGCCAGCATGAGGAAGAACGTGTTCCAGCCGAGCGTGACGGCGAAGCCGCGCCACACCATCATGCGTGACAGACCCCATCCTGAAGAACATCACAAACACTCACATTTCAATTTGTTTTGACCTTCATGGCAATTTCCTTTCATGTCATGTCAAACTCCACGATATCTCACTTCAGTTTAAACCCAGTTTATTGAAAAAGAAAGCGTTTCCCATGCTTAGGGTTCCTCTTGAGGGCAGGTCGGAGTGCATATAAAGGATAGCGCACAGTGACTACAAGCTATGTTTTCATTCTAATAAAAAATTTATGACCCATCAAACAAACCAATAGTTCTTCTTAATTGCTAAGCATTATTTACATCGACCATATGTGTGGCGGCCGGGGAAAACCCTCCACATGGGGAAATTCTGGTTTATTTTGACAGCTCTGAATTTCTTTTTTGCATGTATCTCAAGCACAAGTAAAAGTTCTATCGTTTTTAAGAATCCCACACTGAAAATCGCATTTAAAGATTAGCTCAGTTCCACTGAAATGTTCTGAGCCCATCTCGATATTTATCTGCCTAAGAAAAATAACATTCAGATAAACGTCAGATGATCTGTTTGTTTTCCTTTAGAAAAGCATTTTCATATCGTTTCTAATTAAAGTGGATAATTCTTTAGAACGTATTGTTTGTTCCCCCAAATTAACCCGGTTAAACTGTGGAGTGCTGGAGAGAACACAGGAAAGGTTCAACGGGGTTGAAAGAGCTTTCATTGGAGAGGGAGATGCAATGATAAGCTCGGTGAATAATTGAGGATGAGAGACACGCAGAGAAAGAGAGCGAGAAAGAGTGAGGACAGATGCCGAGAGAGGGAGAGAGAAAGAAAACTGAGAGTGACAGACAGAGAGAGAGGGGGGGGGGGGGGTTAGTGAGGAGAGGGTTGGGTGTACTGATTGTCTGTTGCAACATGAGCTCATCATCATGGAACACAGACGAGACGTGAAGCTCCTCGGGCTCTATGTGTGTGTGTGTGTGTGTGTGTGTGTGTGTGTGTGTTTATTTTCTAAAGCCATAGGGCGTGTGTGTAAGTGTAAGATTACCAATAAACATGATGCAGGAGAGTGCTTCATGACTCTGTGTGTGTGTGTGTGTGTGTGTTCACCTCGGTACATAATGCATCGCAGCGCTTCAGATGCGTACGTCTGAGGCAGCGCCAGACTCAGGTATCGCAGCGGATATGGAATACACTCCACCGGCCAAATGACACCTACAGAGAGGTCGATAAGGAACGAGAGAAACGTGTGAGGATGATAATATATATAAAAAAAGATAACACACATCCTTCTGTGCATGTTTGCATGTGTTGACACTGCAGAAGGTCAAAACCTCAGAGATGACTTCCTCCACAGTCTGTCATTATCAGGCTTTTAGTGCATTTCCGTTGAGCCGCCCTCTCTCTCTCTCTCTTTCTTTCTCACTCTCTAACTCTTTCCTTTCCTCGTCACCTTTTCTCATCACTCTATCAATCCATCTCCTGATCCCAGTGGACCAGCCCAGATCAAATTGCACTAATGTATTTCCTCATCAATCAGAGAAAGAGAAAAAATTTTTTCCCCCCAACATTAAAGTGACGGTAAGTGACTTCCCTGGAAATGTGAATTTCCTGGAACTGAGACTGGGTTCGAATGGCTGAAATATCGATCTGTATCGATCCTGGTTTTCGTTTTTGAAAACGGATCCTCACGTAAAAATATTTACTCCCGTTTCCTTTGAAGAAATCCTCCGGCTTTTTTAATGAAAATTTATAAATTTTTTATTTATTGGTTATCATAAGAAAAAAAAACTTTCATTCAAGTGAAACATGGTGAAATTCTTACTTGCGTTGCGTTGTTTACAGTGAAACACACAAACTCTACAACTCTACTCTCTTTCCTGAAGACTATCCCATGGTGGACAACTTACTCACAGTTACTAAGCACTGATACTGAAGGCTCCTTCCAAAAAGGCCAAATTAACATCTGCTTACAGAACATGTCACCAATATCAACAATTAATCACACACAGTTTTTTAATCCGTTCATGTGGAGCATCTGCTTTACAAGATGTTGTGCACATTCATTTAAATCAGTGATGTTTCTTGCAGCTGGAATTACTGCCCGAGCTGCAGTTAAAGAAAACTGATCAACACCTTCTGTCCAAACAGAATTGAGAATTTGTCAAATTCGTTACAAGTTATCCAAAGTGGTGAAGATCGCAAGTCGTACCGCTGATGATGAGGTTGGGGTAGAAGATACCGAGAGCTGCCTGATTGGCTGATTGCTCATCGTCGATGGCGGAGGAAATGACCAGTCCGAAGGAGATACCAGTCACACCCTGAAGAACAATTAGGCAGATGACTAGGACCAGGGAGCCCTCATTGGGAATCTGAGAGAGCGAGAGAGAATGAGAGAGAGAGAGAGAGAGAGAGAGAGAGAGAGGAATGTATTATGAGGCTGTATGAACCTTGTATTATAAAGAATCCTGAATTAAAGTAATTAACCTGATGTCTTCACTGAATCTACATGCAAGTCTGAATAGTGTGAGTGTGAGATTAAATCCACAAATCACTGAACATCACTACAGAGATACGTTTTCCTAGATTACCCACAATGCCATTCAACTATCTGCTGATAGTAGGACCAGTTGGATTTAGCCCTCGTCTCTACCTAAAGAGAGCGATGCAGCAGTGCTTTAATCTTTTCATCTGTCCAGCTTCTTCACCTCCACATCTGTAAAACTTTCTCACAGATCATTAACTAGCCTGGCCGAGGCTGCCTTAAATCAGCTGTGTTGTATAGCCGCATTGCATTCTGGGACTTTCACTCCAACAGCTGCACCAGCATCTCCACTACTTCCTAATAATATGATGATGAACATTTCCGGAATTTGCGTGGAGAAAAGAAAATATATTTTTTGTCTCCTATTAAACAGCATTGTAACCGTGCTACCGATGTTTAAATGAATACATATGGAATATTCCAGCGATTTGAAAGACAATTTCTTGAAGCACGCATTAATGAAAAATGTTTTAGGTAAATTCCTATTGGCCACATGTGTACAAAACATGTTTCGTTTAGTTTATGAGGATTATTTCTCAGGGACCATGCACGAAAAATATTCGTCTCAAAAGAGAGGAGATTCCTTGCACTAGTTAGTATAGTGAAGACAGGATATGATTACTACGTCTCATTCTGATTAGCATTACAGTTAGGCTAGATAGGAGGTTTTTCTTTTTTGGTCAAACTGTTCCTTAACAACTTGAAAACTTTACAGATTTTTTTTCTCATTAAAACAATCTTGGTTTTGTCACCTTTGCTACACAAATTCTTGCACTTGACATGTACCAAGATCGTTTTCATGTTCATGATGGGTCAAACTTATAGAAATACAGTCAGTCTTTGAATTATAAACTTATAAAAATGATAAACTTATAAAAAATATAGTCAGTCAATTTGAATTATACTATGCTAGTCCTTTAATGGGAACACAAATGTACACTCAAGAGTGCAGCACGTTCATTCATCCTAAACTCCCATGTCCCATTTCGCCCCCTACTGGATGGATGAAAAACACAACGAGCAATTATGGCTCTAGACCGCTCCAAAAAAACAATCATTTTAACAGCACAATCGTAATGGTGGATCTGCTTATTTAATATTTAGAAAAGAAGATGTTGGGAATGTGTACAGAGAAGTTACCAATTTCTGTGTACCATGCCAAACTGCACTTTTTTTTTTTTTGTCTTGTTAAATTCAAGAGGGAACAAGTGTTTATAGCACGCTTTACCGTGTCTCCCGGATGTTCCACAACATCAAATGTAGCTGTAAATTGATAAAAAGTACACCATGCTGTTCTTAATCAATAAAACAGTTATCATTGTTAATAATTGTTGTAGTATAAAAGAAATTAAGCACTATGGAATGGCCTGTTATTGGAAAATAATTAGCTTTAGGGTGTAGTTGTTTATTTAGCTTACCACTTATTTGTCTATCCAACTCGCAGGCTGTTTTCCCTGACACCTCCAACCAGTGATTAATATTCATAAAACAGCCAATAGTCATTGTTAGCTTACTTAATACCTATGTTACATCCATCCATCCTTTCCATTATCTATACCGCTTTATCCGTCTGGGTCGTGGGGAAGCTGGAGCCAATCCCAGCATCTTGGGGCGAGAGGCG
>JAQQZR010000005.1:3910841-3927790 GCA_030068235.1 Notoglanidium macrostoma
CCCCGAGCACCCGGAGGAAACCCACGCGTGCACGGGGAGAACATGCAAACTCCACACAGATAGGCACCCTGGGTGACCTGGGGATCGAACCCAGGACCTACATGCTGTGAGGCGACAGTGCTAACCACTGCACCACCGGGCCACCCTACCTTTGTTACAAATATATCTTTATTGAAATAAGCTTTTTTAACTGCTGCTGTTCCTAAAAATTCAGAAAAAACCCCCAGGAAAATTCTGATTTAATGAAAAAAAATAAATAAATACAAGATCAATCAGCTGCTTGCAGCCTGGTGTTTGTGTGTGTGTGTGTGTGTTTTCAGTGCTGTTTTGGGAGTTGGGAAAGAAATGGGGAGAAAAATAATCATTTGTTACCTACATTAGGTTTGTAGATCCAGTGCAAAGCTAAAGAAGCAAACCTCAGATACCAAAGATGTGTGATAAAAAAGATTTACATTTTAATTTTCACCAAACTGTAGTATCCCTAAATAAACAGGGAAAGCGCTGATTTCACAGTACATTTATAAGACACAATTTACCTTAAAGACGAGCAGGATAAAGAGCAGGAGCAGTGTGATCTGGACGCTGATGACCAACAGCTGAGAGAAGAGATGTGCCAGCATGGTCTCTAGAGAACTCACGCCTACACAGGAAAAGGAGGACGAGGATTGTGAAAATGATGATAAAGAAAAATGTGAGTGTAATAAACAGCATATCACTACCTCCATCTAGTGGTTCATAAAAGAAATGATTAAAAAAAATGTACAAGATTATGCAATAAAAGCCCTAGCTAGTGCAAGAGAGTAAGTGAAGTGATTAGTGAATTAAGGAAAACTTTTTATTTAATTTAATGAAATATATACAGTACATACACGGCCGCACCACAAATACCCTGGAAAGTGTCTCACCTGCCACCCAGCACCTGTCCAGCAACCCCTCTTTCCTCTCCAAGACGAAGGACAGAGCAGTGAGTCCCACCGCCAGGTAAAACGTGATGCTGTTTTACAGATGAGAAAAAGAAATGTACGATAATAATTAATTATGAATTCATATAGGACATTTTCTCACACAAGAAAAGCTGTCATGTATTTGAATATGTATAAATCTGCTCCAAAATATGTAACAACATGCCATTGTGACTTATTATTATTATTATTATTATTGTTGTTGTTATTATCACTACTCTTGCTTTTGTTAAGTTTTGTTGGGGACAAAACGAGACCACACTGAAAATCTAGGATTTTCTTTCACTTTTAAAATTGTAAATAAACAAACGGTTGTAAGATTTCGAAATATTTAAAACAATGAAAGTACATTATATGGACAAAATTAGTGGACACCTGACCACGACCCCAGTATGTGGTTCTTCCAAAACTGTTGTCACAAAGTTGGAGGCACACAATTTTTATTAAGTATGCAGTAGCATTACAGTTTCCCTTCACTGGAACTAAGAGGTCCAAACCAGTTTCAGCATGACAATGTCCCCGTGCACAAAGCAACTCCATGACGACATGGTTTGAGAAGGCTGGAGTGGAAGACCCCAGACCTTCCCAGACCTCATCATCTCACTAATGCTCTTGTAGCTGAATGAACACAAATCCCCACAGCCACGCTCCAACATCTATTGGAAAACCTTAACAGAAGAATGGAGCTTATTATAACAACGGCAAAGGGGGACTAAATCTGACCTGGGATGTTTAACAAACACTTATGACTTAAATGGTCAGGTGTCCACAAACTTTTGTCCATATAGTGTCAATGTTCAATGTTTAGAATATTAAACACTCAAGATTCTGCACTATTTCGAGGCCCTAATTTAAATGCCCCTATTTAAAGCACCTATGTAAATGTGTGATATTGACCATGTTATCTGCTTTGTACAAAAGGTCTGATTTTCCTCCTGTCTAATCTCTTCTAATGAAGTACGTGTTCAGATGACGCGCCGATGGATTTGATCAAAAATGGATTATAATAAAAATTATATTAAATTAAAAACAAACAAAAAAAACCCCCAAATTGAAGCATCTTCACTAGTGGCCTCACTCTTTCGGACCCTACTGTATGAGGCGTATGTATATTTACCTCAGAACAGCTCCTGGAGTCACAAATGTAGTGAATGTAGTGTTCTGACTGCCAAATATTGGCTCCTCAAACTACAAAGCAATAGTATGAGAGAGGAATAATAAAAATACAAGCATCTCCTTCAAAGAATTGTGTCACAATTCATGTTTCAATACCTATAACATCATTCACTTCACTGCAAATATCCACATGATGGATTAATAATCATGAGAAACGACCATATGTGTGCTCCATTGCACTTTTTACACACACTCTTGTGAACTTTTCCTGTGTGTCACACACAAAGTCATTTGGAGCACAATAAAATGGATTAAACTTAGTTAAACCATTTGTTTAGCATTTTATACCATTTATTTTCCTTTAAGTATGACTTCATATCGGCGTGCTAATTCTCTCACTGGCTAGCTAGCATGCTAACTTTTCAGTTTAGTCAACTACATATCAAAAGATAACGTACAGAATTCTAAACACTAAGTACAACAGTACAGTATAAAAAATAACACTGGCATGCTAGCTACCTGGCTTGCTAACTATTTTATGTGGTAGCTAGCTAGCAGGATTAGCTAGCTTAGTGGCATCAGGAAATTTTAGCCACCTTTTTCCCCGTTGAGATCTCAATGCCTTTCTGTGAAGATGACATGTTAAGGTGATTTGATTTCTGGTAAGAAAATATCAAATTATATATAAAATATCAATATCAAAATCTATCAATAGCTCTGCATTACTACACTGCAAAAAAATGATATCTTAGCAAGTGGAAATGCCTTGAATATAGTCAAATGTATAGAATTTTCTTGTATAAGATACCAATAAATCAAAAAGAAGATTATTAAACCTATTTATTTATTTTGACTTTGGAAGTAGGAAACTTTACAACAGGCTTGTGAAATGTCATGTCTTCCTTTGAACACCAGAGGACACCACAACACACACAGACAGACAGACAGACAGACAGACAGACACACACACACACACACACACACACAAAGTGAAGCGATCTTACCTTAACTGGAACGGACACTAGGTATGCCTGACTGCCCATCTTGCTTTCAACAAAAGCCTGAAACAGAAACACACACTCATCTCAGAGTAGGCCTTTTTATTAAACATATTAAAGCCCTACAATAATAAAATCATTTCTAGTCTGTACTAGGGTCTCACAGGACCCAGAGGGGAGGTTTCATTTCAAACCTCTTTTGGCATTGTTTTTACCTTCAAGTGGCCGAGAGCAGGTGTTCAGATGTGAAACTCGGTGGATAAAGAAAGGTCATGTAAGTTAACACATGAGTGTGTCAGAACCGGCAGGCGCTGTTCGACACTTCATTCACTGATTAACTTTAAGTAACTTATATTTAAATATATGGCATTTGGCAGATGCATACAGAAATGAAAGTAAATTTTTTTTTTTGCATTAATTTCATTTATACAACTGGGCAGTTGAGGGTAAGGGCGCAGCAGTGACAGCTTGGCAGCCTTCTGATTAGTAGTCCATCATGGCCAAGTAGATTTAACCACTGAGCTACTACTGACCTCTTTATGAGGCCACATTTGGTCAGAGTTGCTGTGGTTTTTAAACTGATTTATTTGCATTGCCATTTGCAGCTCTCAGTCAGATAAGCAGCCCTTCAGGACCACCAAGCCACCAGAGGGCGTTACGAACACACTTTGGGTGCTGGGAACAAAGGTTCAGAAACAGCTTATTTGTTTACATTTTGGGAAACTTAGTTAACTTAGGAAACTTAATCAACTTCAGTTCATTAGCAAATACTGCAGGTACAAAAAGATTTTGAGAAAGTGGGCCAGATTGGCCAATAGTGTTTACTGGAAAAGGCAGGTCAGAATTCCTACAGCATTGAAAAAAACAGTCCTGTGCTCACCTCTAATCTACACACGTAAGCCAAGTCATGAGATAGATGACATTTTTTTTTTTTTTTTAAGTTTTTCCTCCATTTCTTCATCTATCATTTTCAATTCACATACTCCCTGTCACAGTTATGGCACTCATCATCATTCTAAATTCCAACCACTTTACAGATATGTATCATGGAAATGTAGAGGTTTTGTAGAAATATTAACAAGAATGAATGCAAAAGGACAAATATCATGACACATCGCGACGTAAACTAGCCTGCACCACGGCTTACCTGAAATGCTTCATGCAGCTTCTTTTGTAGCATTATTCCTATCTGTTGATCTAAAAAAAGAGAATACGCATAAAATAAAATTATTTACAAGTATACGTTCATTCATGAAATCAGAGTTGAATCACACAAATCAGAACCTCAAACTCACTCGTCAAATCGAGCCAGACGTGGACGGACCCCCCCTCGACAACGTGTCTGGACACTCTCGGCTGCAACATCCTGTCCATGCACAAACATAAATCATTCCACATGACACCCTGGAAATCATTCATGATTAATCCGGGGCTGAATGAAATACCCGAGGAATAGACTGGGCAAAAACAAGCTTAAAATAGTTTCTCCAAGACATATTTAGTGTCTGAACTTTGCAGCACCTACATGGCAAATGTTGCTAAACAACTAAAGCAAGCTAGAAGAAGTTTTACACTGTATAAAATGCATGCCTATGTCAACACACATGCCTCCAAAGCCTCATTTAGCATTTTTTGTAATGACCTGTGTATGTTTTCAATGGACTGAAAATGAACTAATAATTCCTGCCAGATGTACTAAAATTTCAATTTTCTTCATACTTGCGTTCATACTTTGATAAAGGCCAGTCAGCACGCTGGATTTACATTTAGCCATGCCCACAAAAGTCCATAAAAGGCAAAGCTCACAAATGAACAAAAAGTACATCCTAAGCGTAATGTGTGCTAAATTTTCCAGTGATGCAGCTCAGTCACTGCTGCAGTGTATCAACTATCAAATACACGTTAACACTTATCTATTTATTGGGTGCCATTACTTTTGTCCTAACTCAAACCCTAGTCTTATTTGCCTCAACTCAGGTTTGTTTTGGATCACTTTCCTTCAGGTCATTAATATGTATCGACAACATCATTATTAAATTCATTCATATTTGTCAGTGTCATCACAGTGACTCGTCGACGTATACGAGCTGAAGCCAATTACACAAGCAGCTCTTGTATCATGGTTTATTTTTTTTACCACATTTCATGTGTAAATTTATAAACAAATTAGTTTGCATATAGGCTGACTGTTTGCAAAAAGTGAAACTAGATCATCTTCTGAATCACTTCTAACATACGACATCTCCTTAAAACGGTTTAGCTATCTTTGCTTGTAAGCCTTGTGGTTTCAGTGGGAAAATACAGAAGCGAACTTCAGACATCAAACATGACAGTCACTTTTTAATGGATTTACAATACAACTGCACACATTTTCAAGTCGTAAATTGGACTTCGAGTGGCGGACTTTCTCCGCTATGTGCTGCGAGAAAAAGAAAGATGGAAAGAGAGAGAGAGAGAGAGAGAGAGAGAGAGAGAGACAGGACTGACCTGCTTTTCCTCTCACACTAATTCAAACAAGAAGCTATGCAGTCTCTTCCAACCATTCCCCCTCTCTCTACTGTACTTCACTCATCACCTGACTCTGTTCGTGCGAGAGTTTGAGTATTTTTAGAGCATTAGCAAAACACCTTGCGCAGGTAAAATGTGAGGTAACAACATGTCAGGTATTACGTATTTTCAAATATTTATAACTGTTGGGCCATCAATGACAACAAGGCCCTTGAAGGATGAAAACTCAGATTCTGATTTCACATTTCGTTTACGTGTGCAGATTTGGCTAATGCTTTTATCTGACGTGACTTACGAACCCATGCCAAGCACAGAGCTGAGTGTCTGAGTCAGTGTATTTTTCCATCCATCCATCCATCCATCCATTATCTATACCGCTTTATCCATCGTGTATCTTTCAAGTCCTTGGATTTGACTTCATAACCACTGACTAGTACAGAACATTCAGCAACTGCCACTGTTTCATTTGCACAATTCCAAATGATGTCTAGAGACTGCCATTTAAAATTGCTAGCATTTATGTCAGTTTTGTCATGTCTGCGTTCAGGCAAATACCTGTTGAAATGAATCCATTCCTAAGTAACCTGTTTTGTCTAGACATGATTTATACCTATGTAAACAACAGCACTTTTGACAAACCGGCTCAGTGTGTACAATACAGCGTGAAATCCTCACCTCCTGGTCAGGTAGCTGGTGAAGTTCTCGCCAAACTCGATGACGCCCCAGTACTCCCCGTTATGGATGCCGTCGAACGCAGCAGAATGGGAAAGTTTCACCTGGAGGGATGAGAGTAACATTTTAAACTATGTTCCAACAAAGAAAGACCAAGGCCATGTACAAACTCAACAATTCAACAATTTTAACAAGTAGAACTTGACGCCTGTGGTGTTGACCGCGATGTCTCCACAACAAACAAGTCTAGTCTTTCTTGTTACTACTTAGAATGCCAGAAATATCCTTACACCGTATTTCAAGCAATAAGCAAGCTATTAAAAAAAAAAAAAAAGACTATTTCAGACATTTGCCCTTTCTGTGACCTTGACCCTGTCTGGATCAGTTTCACAATCTAATCAGTTCATCTGATGGTTATAATAAAAACTTCCATTTAAATCCTACAAACATTCAACCACTATTTTTTGAGATATCATGGCAATGAGAATCTTGGATGGACCATGGGCAGACAACTGAAAACATAATGCCTCCACCACTGTTCATTCATTACACTGTTCGTTCATTACACTGTTCAAAAGGGGTTCTAAAGGGGGTTCTAAGCAGCGCTACAGAAAAACATTCACCTTAAAATGAGGACAATGTGAAGCTGAATCCTGATGATGCTACAGCCATCCATGGCCAGGAGTCTTAGAGTGCAGAATTAACCACACTCTCTGAACCATTAAAGCCTTGATGTCAATAAACTGTTGTGTTATGTTGGTTGCTGACTTCACAATTAAATTATTTTGTTGACTTGCCAGCCAATTGAGCAAAGACGGCCATTTGGGTGTGCGGGATGGCGTACTCTCTCTCGATGTCTATCACAGAGTCATTAGCCAATTGTGCGCATTTGTGAGCTCATTTATGTGGAAGAGGACAGATAGCGCTTTCCTCTGAGCGTGTTAAAGCTGCCCTGTGGCACAACATGAGCAGCAGTTTGAAAAGATGCCCTTGGCTGCCTTCGTACGAGAATTGGAGGATAACCAAATAAAGGGGAAACTGGGGGGAAAAACACTGCTTCTGTCCAGTCATTTGTACCTTAAAACCTGTTACAGTGCCCTCAGCTGATCTACAGCAATTATACACACAGACGATACCAATTATATACTGTACACAGAAATAGCTTTGAACTGAGATACAAAGCATAAATGTGTTCAGACTTCAAAAAAACCTCAGTTCCTTTCTTTACTAAAACAGCTAGTGTTTCTTAGAGGTTCCACTTCTCAGTTCCTGAAAGCTCAGCTATTATCATGAGGCTGTGGAGAGAACTGTAGTTCGATAATCGCTGTACGATGACACCTGTTTATAACATGAAGTGAAACTCTATACTTCCTCTACTGACAGAGGAAGTGAGAGACCTGGAGGCTGTATGAAAGTAATTGTAAAAGTTAAAAGTGAATCTACACTCCTGGGCAAAAACAATATTTAATAATAATAAATAAACCCAATATTGCAAAACATGAAGCTTTTAATGGTCTCAACAGCAAATCATTGGTCAGGAAAATAAGCAAGAATGAAACAAATAGATAAAGTAAATTGGTGGTGCAGCTTTCCCTTGATTTCCTTTAAATGTTGTGGGTAAACTTGCGGACGGCTTTTTACAGAAAGAAGAGTCCGTGTTGTTCCGCTCGATGTTAAAGTCTTCAAACAGAAGAGATTTTCGAACATTTTCAACACCCAGACAAGTTTCAATTTTATATCATTTAAACATTTCAATCTTTTCATGATTTTCTCTTTGCGTACCAGAAGGCTATGTAAGTGAACTTCCCTGTTTCCAGCTTTCCCCCCCCGACAGTTTCAGCATGAGCATCGACCAGCGAAAGAAGGCCGACGTCTCAGGAGCGCTTTTTTACTTCCTGTTCATTTTCTGCCCAGTGATTTTTGTTGAAACCATTATAAGCTGAATGTTTTGCAATATTGGGTTTGCCTCATATTTTTTTGCCCAGGAGTGCAAATATAGAGAATAGCTTACTATACATACTTAATAAATAACTATAGTACTATCATTTCTCTGTTCATCCTTGATGTTTAATGGATAATGGATAGATGGTTAGACATACAGTGTTACTAATTCTGTAGTTAATTAATAGTATGCATAGCTAACTATTCAATGTAAACAGTTAGCAGTCATTCATTTTAAATAAAAACTTATTTTAGCATATAATTAGCATAGCATGGTTTCCAAAACCAGGGATGGAATCATGATTTATGTTGCGGTGGGATATATATATCGAACCAGCTGCTGGTACCTGGTGGATGCTGGTGTTGTCTAGGAAAGAGAGGAGAGAGTGGCTGTAAGCACTCGAGCTGGTTTCGTTATTGACCACAGCCACCTCGATGCCATTCGGATCTCCGCCGATACACAAACACATCAGACAGATCTGAATCACGGGCAGCAGGAACTGAAAACACATTGAACTGCATGCAGAGAAAAAGAGAGAAACTGGCTTAGAGAGACCTGAACTTTAAAAGATAAAATATTTGTCGGTTGAATTTTTAATGATTACAAGAACAGTTAAATATTTGCAATGTAAAAGACTGCAGTAATTACCCAGGATTTCTCCTCATTCGCACCATTGTCTTGATTGTCAATGCTGCGATATTTCGCCATTTTGGAATGACGTGCCATGCTCTCTCCTTCCAGTCCACTGTACACACACACACACACACACACACAGACAGACACACATAGGCTTACACACACATACACACAACAGCACAGCAGGATGCCTAAAGGTTAGTAATTGTTCAGTGTTTTTTTAATCACCTTTAAGTTTAGGGATGTCTGTTGTTGCCGATACATCCTTCCCCAAAATGGGCTCTTTGCAATCGTCCCTCAGGCTGTCTGGAGACGGACTGTTGCTGCGTACAGGATCCTGAGAACTGTCTTGGGTCCCCACTTGGTCCGAGTCCTCACAAAGCTGTAGAAAAGCACTCTCGAGGGTCTGATGAGCAAATGCACAAACACACATACACACGCACATACATGGTTTAAATATACAAAATAATTATGATTCTTCATTTACACTTTCTCTATCTTCTGCCTAAAGTCTAGTCCAAATGAAGATCTGTGGAGTGTGTGTGTGTGTATGTGTGTGTTTATGAGGACGAACTCACGGCTGCATTGTGCTGCTTCATGATCGCCTCTGGTTTGGCTTCAGCTAGCAGTCTCCCGTTCCTCATTAACCCCACCTAAGCATGATTTACCACCATCATTAGCAACATCAGAGTGTAGTGGGATATAAAAAAAACACAACTGGAATAACATTGGTAACAGTTAGTAACAGTATAAGCGTTACAAATTGTAAATCACCTTCACACTGAAGCAAAGTCTTAAGTAGAATGTATATACATGTATATCCTATATTGTTATATAAATTTAGCCAATTATGCCTACTGCATTAGTGTGTCAGTAGATTTTTAAAAACATTTTCACTCCATTTTCTCTAAATTTGGTCATTATTTTGCTCGCTAACAACTGAAGAAGGTGAGGTGAAAGCCGCCCGAAAGCCGCCACATCAATGCAATGTTACAGAGCAGCTGAACACACTCAAAGGAAAGTGCTGTCTACTTTCTTCCACATACATAAGCTCACAGAGGCTCATGATTGGCTAGTGCCGCTTTGATTGACAGGGGAGAGAGCGTATGCTGTCCCTCCCACCCAGAGAGTGGCCGGTTTTGGATAGCTGGTTACGGGTGGCTGAGGCATCATCAGGATTTTCTGTTGCATCACTCAAGAGCCTCCAAAATTTTAATGTTATATAGAATTGTTTCATAGAGATCACATTTCTAATAAAAAAACAAAACGAAAACAAAGCAAAGAAAAAAGTCATGAAGGCATGTTACCTGCAGCAAAATAGTATTGTACATACTTTCTGGTTTCTGTGCTTTCTGGTGTTTATACTTTCCAAGCTTCTACTTTCATTAGCTTTCCTTGAATTAAATAACCAGGTGTCATATATTACATTACTTCCTAATCCATCAAAATACAACCAGGCAGCTTAAAGTTTCAAAACAGGTAACATGTATCGGTTCTACATCTCCTCCATCTAGACTTTCCACTGGTGTTCCACAAGGCTCTGTGTTTAGTCCTTTTCAATTCTCTCTTTATACCGGCTCTCTTAGTGAAGTCCTACTGCTATGCCGATGACATTCAACTCATCCTCTCCTTCTCTTCCTCTACACTTAGATTTCAGTATTTCTTTCAGATATGTTGTCGTGGTTGGTGGCTCACCGACTGAAACTAAATCCAGCACGACTGAACTGCTGGACATCCCTGCAGATGCAACCACGTATCAAGATCTCCTAGGAAAACCCTCAGATCGCTTTATCAGGCAATGCACGTGATCTTAGGGTAGTTCAGGACAACCATGTATCCTTGTCTCCTCATATTGCTTCCCTGACTCAGGAGAAATCAGGCAGATCCAGTCACTTATATTCATGGAAGCCACTCAGATACTTGTTCAGTCCCTTGTTTTGTCAAGTTTAGACTGCTGCCTCTTGCTCACAGCAGGTTCTGCCCCGGTGTGCCATCGGACCTACGCATGACTTTTCAATCTCCCGAAGTTCTTCCAAATCACCCCACTGATGAATTCCTTCCACTGGCTTCCTGTGTCTGCTAAACCAGATTTAACTCACTGATACTTACCTCCAAAGGCAAAAAAAAGCGGACACACGCCTACCTGAAGGCATTTATCAAACCATGCGATGCACCATGCGCCCTTAGATCCGCTACACTCCCAAAACAGGTCCCAAACTATAATTTGTCTTGTTGTTGAAATGGGTCCCAGATTGTAATTTGTCTTGTTGTTGGGGTGATACCATTAAGGGAACATATTTTGAACCATTATTGCTATCTTTATACCAATTTAGGGTAATAATTGTATGGTAAGGACACCGATTGCCTTTTCTCTAAAATCTAATTCTAGGTACAATGCATGACATGCACCTTCCCAGGTACAAGATACACACTAAAAATATAAAAGATGCACCACATGGACATGGACATCACTTCATATACAAGTGTTCTGCCAGGTGATGGAATAAACTTCCCTTGGTGGTCCAGACATTGAAGACTATCTGCCTTCAAACAAAGACTCAAGACCTAGTTCTTTAATGGTAAAATAAATAGTGTTTATCTTCTTGTTCTCCCTGTCAGGGTTTTAGATTGACGGTATTCTTAGAACATTAAAAAAACAGAACCGAGATGAAACAAGTGTCTGCCCTTTCCTATAAATGACCTAAAATGAATGTTTCTATGCTCCCACAAAGAATTGAGCTCAGCAGACAATTCTGTACTGTCTACGTTGCTTAAGGTGTGTGTTTGAATGATATGTGATATGATGACAGCTTTCTCTATAAGATATAAATATAAGCTCTGACTCACAGTGTCGTAAAGAACACCGCACACATCACCGCGTGTCGCTGCCAGGCAAAGCAGAGTTCAAAAGGCGTATTTTTCCTTTCAAGGCGTGTGTTCCATTATCTCCGTACAAAGTCATTGTGTTATCAAAAAAACAGGGTAATACTTGACAGGGTGGAAAGACTAGACAACCCCTATGATCTTTATGATAGGTTTATGAGTCTGTGAAACTTCTCATGTCACAAAACACCATTGTTTCAGATCTCGTTCGGAACTTCAGGTGCCATGATTTTCATCCTTGCTCGAGTGTTTTGTGTTGTAAAAGCCAAGGCGTTTACATGGATTACAGTAATCTGAAGTATAGAAGTCTAAAAATTGGAGCTTATAACAGGGGATGAGGAGAAACGAAAAAGAAAAGGTAGAACTGTTAGTAGCTTTCTTCTCAGTCCCAGTCAGACTAAACTAACTATATAAAGTCAGACGAACGTACAGGACGTCAGCAGCTGTGAGGTGCTGCTCGATTCTCAGTTGGCATAAATTAGCCCAAGCCCTGCCTGTTTCACATTGCTTGGTGCTACCAGATAAATATCAGAGTGTTCATATGCAACACAGGAAACCAATCTGACAGAAAATAATAAATGCTAGGATGTCTCAAATTTCTGAAAAGTCATATTACAAAAAGTGAATTGTGTATTATTCCATCAGCCACTGTCACGTGAATATTCATTACAGGCACACATTACATGTGTTAAGTGCTCATATCATGACTGTACAGTGAAACAGAATTTTACTGAGTAGGTATAAATTATCAGGAAGTGTAGATATTTCGACATAGCATTTAGTACAGAAGGATGCACTTTTGGTTGTTGTGACAAAAAAACACTTGCTAAAGCATACTTTGTGTACACGAGCGTGTGGTTTAGCCTGAAGCATGAAGAGACAAGCGCACACAATCGCTAAATCATTAAATTATTCATCTGAGAAATCTGTTTTCATCACATTTTACAGGTGTTCTCTTTTTTTTTAATGAATGCTAATGCTGCTAAGACTATCACCCCTGCCATTCCTGCGCCAATATAAAATTCAACTCATAGGGAAAAGTCGGTTGTGGGTTTCATTAGATGTAAAATAAAGACAATTAATATTACTTAGCATTCAGATTTTCATGCTAGCCATTTTTACATGCACGGTAACTGAATGGCTCTGTTCTTAGTTTGTTAAGAAAATATAATAAACCAAAGTTGCTTGTAAACTTCTGCATGAGATACAAGCAAACAAGTGCTGAAGCTTGCCCAATAGCAGTCCCTATTTTCTATTTCATGCTTTTTTTACACTTATTTTAAAAGGAATTGTCTAGACCAATGACTATAAAAGCCAATGTTGTCAAATTTGGAGCCAGAGTCTGCACAGTAGTGATTCGGGTACATTGATAGGCCCGCCCCCTTCTCCCAATACCAAGGTACAGGAATGTCGTCAAGGCTGTCAATCACTTCATTCCCAACTGTATCCATGCCTTCTGATGATATACTACAATGACGTACTTATCTGCCAAATGCTGCAAATGTAACTGTATTAAAAACTAATTTCTGAGAGAAAATAAAAAATGTAAACTATCTGTTCGAATTAGACACTGTAGACAGAAAGACAGTTTAGATGAAAGAAGTGACATTGAAAATAAAACAAACACATTAGGATGGGCAGGGCTAGACATTATACTGCAGCCAGCCAGCAGGGGTGCTACACCTGTGGTTTGTTCACTTTTATAGACATTATGTTTTTTACAGTCATTGGGCTAGACACTACTGAGAAACTCTCACACCCACACCTCTACTCAAATACAAAATCTAGCAACATTGAAGGTGGGAACACTACAGAGACAATCAGAATTAAAACACCTGCATAATGTGGAGAGTTTTCCTTCACAACTATCTCCAAATCTTGAACTTAAGTTACCTAATTTGCAGTCCATTTAGGCCTGAACATCAAGTTTGTGTAGCGAGGTTAAGATAGTAAAGTATCCTACATTAGCGGATCGTTTAGCACAGTGTGAGTGCGACCAGAGGGGGAGTGGGGACAATCGCTCCCAGGAGTGGTTCAGGACAGCTGAACCTAGTGTGAGTACAGCCTAATATGGCACCACAAAATTTATTGTTACACTTGGATGGCTTTGGGCTCGCACTCACCTGTATAAGACAGTATTTGATTAATAGACCAAAAGCGTGGATAGCTTACCATGTTGGCTTGTCTGGCCTCCTCTATGTAGTGTGTAGTGATGATGACGGACACTTGTCCTCCTCTCACGATCTCCACCAGGTGCTGCCATATTCTGTAGACATCCGACAAGTGTTGGACAATAACATAAATTAGCACTAAAATCCACCCTTTACTGGACCTTTGATCTGAATAATAACTAAATTATAACTAAAATAATAAATCAATAATAATTAGCATTAATTATCTATGCACACAAGCAAGGAAAATTAAAAAACGAGTTCATTTTTAATAATAAATAAAGGCTGGCAGATGTAGCGGGTGCTGCGACAATCGCGATCAATTGTTGCGATCATCATTTTTACGATAAGAGAAACGTGTCGTGTTCAATTTGAGACAACACTACTATAGAAATTCAGAAATTTGAGAATTTCTACTTGAGAAATTCACGTACTATACTAGTAAGTACATACGTGTACTACATGGACGTGTACTAACAGGAGTATGTGAATTAAGACAATTGAGAAGGTTCATTCAACAATAGCACCTGTATAACTGTATAAACCACAGAGTATTTTATGAGAAGGTCTAAAAGCATGTATAGTTATTCTGACACTGTGGTTAGTATAATAGTGTGCAGTTTTGGACATAGCCACAAAACTGTAAAAGCTTTGTTGTGACTACTGAATAATTTAAAATGTTATTTACCATAAAAAGTTTTTTTTTTTTTTGTACAAGTGGTAGCACGTGGTTTGAAGTAAAGGCACAAAGAGACTAGAACACACCCTGACTAAATTATCATCTATTTAAAAAAAACCAAAACATATTCTATCCCCCTTTGTTCCATGTTTTTTTATTACCTTATTTTATGACCTTTGTGTGATATTTAGATGAGTTTTTAAAATGCCATCTTAGTTTCGTGCCAAAATTGTGTGCTGCATTGTACGACATAAAAACAAGTGTTTTAGAGTGTACAAGATTTCGCCAGTTTGCAAAAATCAAAAATGATCTCAGAAACCACAATGTGTTTAAACAGGATAAAAGAAAATTGGGTGTTGGTACGTTTGTGGTCACCAGAATGGACCGGAGAGGATTAATGCAAGGATTGTACAAGCTACTCGAATGATTATGTAAAAGTATGCAAAACAGTGCGTTTGTGTATTTGTGTGTGTGTGTGTGTGTGTGTGTTGAAAATTTGGTCTCCTGGTTTAAGTATTATTTCGAGCTAATAATAAAGAATTCATTTACATGCCATTGAAGGAGAACAACAGCAGAGTTCACTTGTGAAAAACACACCCATTCTGTCTTTGTTACATAATAATATATAGCTCTAAATCTCAGTAACAGGTGTTGTCAGAAAGGACAATGTGGATCAGGTTCTAAATGTATTTAGCAGGAGAGAGAAGCAGAAGTGGTATAAAATTCTCAGTGTTTTTGATTTAGAATGTAGTGCAAGGTTCACTCACTCAGCGAGGGGGAGAATAGGGAAGCTCAGAGAGAGACAGAGGAATAAAGAAGAAGTGTGTACTTGGCTCGTAGAACAGGATCCACTCCAACTGTGGGCTCGTCGAGGATGAGGAGGTGAGGGTTCTGCAGAAGAGCAGCACCGAGAGAAACCCGCCGTCGCTGACCCCCACTGCAGATAACCAAAAGACGACCAGTTAATAACTAATAAACAAACAATCACCAACCAATAATAGCACTTTATTAGCCAAATGTTGAGCACAACTAAACAATTATCAACCAATAAACAACAAAAAAACATTATGAGTCAAATTTTTTGTCAATTAAGCAAATAATTGTTCATTACTAACCCACTAAATATACACTAATCAATAAACAAAATGGAACAATTATCAATAAACAAAAATATTTAACAGAAAGTCAGTTATCAACCAAATATCAACTGAAACCAACATAAATAACTGATAAATTAAACAAAGAATGATCAATCCTTTACCGACCAGATATCAAATAACAACCCATGATCACTCATCAATAAAAAAGTAGTTGTGATTAATTTGTGATTAACAAATAAACAGCTAACTATCAATAAACTACCAGGCAAAAATTATTTCCAGCAAATCACCAACCGAAACAATCAGCCCAATGTCAACAAATTATGAACCAATTACTGCGACATATATAACCAATTAGCAACCGATTAACAATTAAAAGGCAGACTTGTTGTCCAACAATTCTTAACACACTTAACTCTAAATATCCAACACCACATAAACAACACGAAATATTAATCTGTGTCCCAATTTCACCGCCATGTTTCTGACATATTCAATGCTTTTTTTCTTTTTCCTCTAGCTACGGCCATTATTTATCCTCACCTTTTGCTTGTTCCCTTCATTAGTGTGGATTTCATCTGTGTTTTTGGGCAGTATTGTTGTTCCCTGAACAATTGCCTGCTTGACCTAGTTCTGGACTATTTTTCCTTGATAACTCTCTCTCCCAGTGTTTTCACCCCTGGATTATGAGCTCTGGCTTTTCCTTAATAAATGTGCTTCTTAAATTTTCATCAATTATTATTTTCACAACTCGCAGACTTTTATTTTCTAATAAAAAAAACCCCAAAGACCAAACCCGAATAAAACACTTTACAAACAGGGTCACATGGTTATATGCTTCAGAGAGCGTATGAAAAACGACAATGTGTCTTTGTTCCCTGCTGCTACTTCTTAATATGGTGTACTTGACGTGTTTTGAAAGGATTTACAGTAACATACTGCTGACTTCTACACTGAAATAGCTTTGAGATGGAAAATATAACTAATATATTAAAAACAAAAGTCCTGTAGATAGCGACAAAATCCTTCAATCATTATTAAACACACAAAGTCTACTAACAGAACTAACTAAACACACCTTGTTTGGGTAACAGATCTTGATAAACTGGATTAGGTGTGTAAGTTTCCAGTTAGAAATTCTTATTATTCTTATATGTGCAACATTTGTGTATTAGAAAGCCTCCGTCAGGACTTCAAATCAATGTGGCGGCACGGTGGTGCGGTGGTCAGCACTGTCGCCTCACAGCAAGAAGGTCCTGGGTTCGATCCCCGGGTCACCCAG
>JAQQZR010000005.1:3930577-3943490 GCA_030068235.1 Notoglanidium macrostoma
CTCTCTCTCTCTCACACACACACACACACACACACACACACACACACACACACACACACACACACACACACACACCTATAAAGTATACAAAGTTATAAAAATTAATTAATCATTTCTAAGATTTAGAAAAAAAGTTTTAGCTTCATATTAATGTTACATTAATGTTATATTAAGGTTACATATAGTTAATAACATATAATTAATAATTACTTCCAATAAATCCAGAAAAAGAAAGAAGCTGAAATTTGAGATTCAACATTTTATGTAAAAGCTTGTGACTAGAATTGTGCGGTCTTTTATTCTTCCACTTTTAAGCACTGACTGTTGATGCCAAAACGAGTGCACTGGTCTGTGTTGTAGACAATACGGCTTGCTGAAATGTAAAGCGCTCTCATTGATTTTGGCACCGGCTTTTTGTCATCATTTAACTGTGCAATAAATGGATATGCAGATCTTCGTTCGGCTGAATAAAGAAGAGTGAAGAAACGCGAGACGTCTTAAAAAGAGACAGGAAAGAAAGGAGAGGAAAGAACAGGAAGAAATGTGAGGAAATATGATGCACAATATAAACCTTTTTATTTCACTTATTTTACAAGGGTTGTCCAATGCACAGAGTTTCTCATTAATAATTCGAGTTCAAACCTGAGAAATGAAGAGTCCAAAATCAAAAAGTGCACCCGAAATCAAATCACAGTTGATCAACTTTATCAGGAAGATTGATGAAGGAAATGAAACAGGAAGGCAGAAGAGATCAGAGACACAAGAAATTGAAGATATAAATAGACATCTTTTTAATTGAAAAAGGTTTTTGCAGCTATTGTGGTCATATACTGACAATCTGAAGAACTCCTGAAACTCAAATAATTACCAGGCCAATAACTTAGTTCCATTTCCATTAAATATTGGTTCTGCTTTGGGAACCACACAGGCAGGAATTACATTCAGTACCTTGGATACATGGATAATACAGCAAGTGCAAGATTGCATTTTTAATGCGATACACCAATCATTAGTGCGTTCCAATATATACTGCCACCTGCCTTCATCATTTCCCCTTGAGGGAATCCGTATTATAATATTTAGAGCTGTTTCAATACTTTACCAGTTTAAATTCAATTGATCAGCACTTGGAGAGCGACATAATGTGAGCTGGAACTTCAGGGGTGGACAAATCAGTAGCCGAGATGCCCGTGATCAGGCTATTTGATTTAATTCATAGCAGCCCAGAGGAAAAAAAGGAACGCGATCTGGCCGTCACCTATCGTCTTTATCATATGTCAATAAGAGCTTTCTCTTTTGATGTAAGGACAGAAAAGCACCAAAACATTGGCCACTTGCTGAGGTTTTGCAGAAACTTTGTTAAAAGACAATAATGAACATATACCTGTTCAATATTCTTATTAATGTCTGTATTAATGCATTAACTAGCTAATCATATGCTATTAAGTCACATCAGATAGTCGGGGTCCAGGCAACCAAAACATGAGCCGAGTAGCACATCGGTGCTTTTATCTGCCTGGTGGGCTAGCATAACGCACTGATGATTTGTCTACCCCTGACTTCAGTGCTAATTGTTAAAAGAGTACTTTTTAAAACCGGAAAAAAATACCTCGGACGTCTCCGCCATCCTCAATACTCTGTCATTTAGTTAGCAAGCCAATCGGATTGCTTGTGTTTTGAAGGAAACTGAGCTCAAATCGCCAAAGAAACTCGTCTTCGAAGGAAGATTTGTTTAAAAAAAAGATCCGATTTCACTACACACTGCTCTCCTTGTGCTGTAAGTGGCCACTCGTGTCACAAGTGAATGTTGACTTTTAGAGAAAACGAGGCCGGTGGCGCCGATTGCGCTTTGGTGATGAAGGACTTATAGAGGCCACGAGAAGTTAATCCTCGGTAAATAGCAGAAAGTTGAGTTTCAGGAGCGCACACAGACGACCAGGTGAAACTCAGGCCTTTATACTCCGTATTATTATACACATTCATTGTGACATTTTAGCATCACCACAATGCCGAGTGATAGTTTGGAGCATTTCTCCTTTAACATTTTAGCACCTGTTCGGTGAAATGGCTTCATTTGCACCAAACCTGATGGATTTTCAGTGCGGCCTGAGACTCGGTGGCGTACGATTGTAATACGTTGGTCAAAAATATTGCATATTGACCAAATGAGGTAGTGCATCTCAGGGTGCAGCATAACAACAAGAGTGATTACAGCAAAGAGACAAAGGCAGAAGATATAGGACAGAAATAGGACAAAAGGCTTGTTACATGTCCTCTGTGCAGAACGGAGGCCTATGGCACCTTGTTTTAAGGCAGTCCAGTTTATTCACAGAGCTGAGAGGAAATGATTAAAGGACAGAAATCAGTAGAAGAAGTCTGAAATTACAGCTGTGTGAGAAAATGATCTACATCCAATCAAATGGTGGAGCAGAACAGAGAAGCAAGAGTCGAGACAACTATAATAAAAGGAAGAAGGAAAACAGAGAAAGGAAGTTGGATCAGGAGTAAGATTTCTGTCGAGAGTGACGGGTGGTTTTGCTTTGCGTTACAGAGAAAGAAGCTCGGCGCTGAGACGTACCGTCGTCTTCGAGGCTTAACGAGGACACCACCTGTTGGACACACACACACACACACACACACACACTTTTAAACATTTTACTACAGTTTAATCATTAATGTCAATTACATTAATGGGGACCGAAGTGGTTCAAAGCTGACAGGAAGGCTACTGTAATGCAAATAATCATTATTTACAACCACGGTGAGCAGAAAAGTCTCAGAACTCATAATATACGTATTTCAGAAATTAAGGTCAATGAGCTACAATGGCAGAAAACCACATCGAGTGTCACCCCAGCATGCCACGCCTCATCTGAGGCTACCGAGGCCACGGGTTCACCAACACTGGACAGAGGAAGATGTGAAAAAGAATTTTTCCAATTTTGATGAGCTAAACCAGTCTGGATGTACTCATCCGATCTCTCTAATCAACAAGCCATGTGAGGAGATCAGCAGTTACTGAACGTCTGGAAACAACCAATGACATGGACAAAGTCACCGAGATTCCCATTTTGCCTCATTCTCATGTTTGATGTGAGTATTACCTGAAGCTCTTGACCTGGACATGGCTTTATAGGTTGCACTGCTGCCACGTGATTGGCTGACTGGATAGTTTCATGAATATGTGCACGATGTATTCATGGGTATTAAGCCGTGGCTATTTTTTTTCCTTGATGTAATACGTTGTTTGACTGCATGATTCTTTCCTCCGTACCTGAGTGCATAGTGCGGATCTTCCCTGACCAGGTGAAGATGCAGAAAAGATGGAGGAAGGTTTCACAGGCTCTTTGGTAGGTTCAAGCAGTCCCTAATAGAGAGAGAAAGAGAGTGAGAATGGTGTTTTTTTTAAATGACTATACTTATTAGTTATTATACATGTAATTCTCTAAAATCATTGATAATCTGCTGTACAGATGATCATCTGCTCGCCAATGAAGACCAGAAAACGTTTCAGACCCAAGATGACATTAAACCATCTAAATGAGTACATTGTGTTGACTGCAATAAATTGGCTTGAAGTATTTTAGACTTTTTACAGCTTGTAATCTGATCATTAATTGATTATTGCATTAGAATCATCACAGTAAACTCTGAATCCACGACCAGGATAAAGTGCTGAAAATAAACGAATGAATAAAGATCTCCATGTGGTATTTTGGCACAATTAGCTAAGAATTAGCTTTGGAATGAACTCACCAGTCCAGCAGCGAACATGGGTACGATGACGGGTTGCTTGTTCTGACCAGTAAACAACTGAAATATAGATAAACAAATAAACTTTACACTTTTAAACTGCAGATTTACTGAACAAAATGGTAACAATAAAAAAAAAAAAAAAGAAAGTTTACATCATCCTACATTAATGAGTGAAAAATGGTTTCTCTTTATTGGCTATAAGCCGTTGGGATGATCTTGGAATTTAGGAATGTAGACATGCTCAAATAAAATGTTTAATTATGTATAACATCCTGAGAATATTTCAAGATGCATTCAGTGTTAATTTCACACCAAGATTTTTCAACTACTGTAAAAATGGATTTGTCTTATTAAAGTGTTATATATGTTTTCAGGCATAAATATCAAATTAGTAAAGTTTTGTATTAGGTTTTAGAAATAAAAATAGAGATGGTTCTTGATGCTGTACACAAGCCCTGTTTTACCAAGATCCAAAATAAACAAGCTAATGCGCATGTGCAACATGATGAAGAAATACATAATTAAATAACAAATGGGACGTGTAAATTTGGTAACGAAAACATTCAAATGCGTTTTTTGTGTGAGCTAATTGAATAAAATAGAAACTCACAACACGTGCTCAATTATAAATTATAAATTATAAATAACAGTTCAGTCTGTGAAGTATGTGTAGAGATTTGAAAGTGTTTTCTACGTACAATGTTGTATATTCCCAGGCAGTCCAGCAGAATTCTGTTGCTGTGTGAGCCGACCCATTGCACCTTGAGACCGTGGGAGCTGTGGATGTCCAACAGGTGGCGCCACATGGCTACAAACTCCCTGAGACAACATGGGCGAGAACGAGGAATGAAGTGTACCAATCTCTGCGCCCATCTCTATGAAGTGTGATATTAAATAAACAAATGCTTGTAGGAATTATGAAATGACCTACCAACATAGTACTAATATTTCACGTAAGAATATTAGAATTTTCACTAACTACATTGGGAATTAGGAGTTATAATTTATCAGAATTGGTAAATGTCACTTTTGGCTGAACATGGGTAGGACACCTGATCTCCGCATGGTCCTTGGGCTCCAGCAGGGTCTGGAGGGTCGGCACATCTGAGTCCCCTGGAACCATCTCCAAAGGGAAAGTGATTTCGAAAAGATGCTGCAGTTTGTGACTCAACCCAAACTGACAGAGAACGAGAAATGTAGAGAATGACAAGAGGAAGACAGCGAGACCAACAAAAAGAAAAGCTCTCTAATTACTGCTATGGGCTTCTGGGAAACCTATAATTATATTTATAAATATAATTATACGTATTTAAAAGTTTATATAAGTAATGTATGGGGAATCCATACTATTCACTCATTCACTATCATTATTTTGTTCTCCTTGTGCATTCAGCAAGAGTGTGGGTCTCCACTACCTCATCAAAAAGCGCCTGGTTTATCACCTGCCATGAACGCAAACACCATAGTGTGATGGGAGGCCGGGATACTGATAATAATTAATGGTAGACTTAAAATAAGGCCCAGACCGTGGCGATAGAAGTTTTAAACATCTATAAAATTACCAAAAACTTGTTTTCAAATCATACATATTTTTGTAGAGACAATAATACAGTGCGATGACCATGTCCTGCACATAATCAAAAATGTCTTTAAGGTTTATAGTAGCTTTCAAATCAAAAGTTTAAATGCGTTGTGAAAAAAAAAACCCATATGTAACTGACAAAAAAAATCCAACAATTTCCCCAACATACCAGCACATTGTCAGTATGGTGGCTGTCAGTAGAAGGCGCTGTTGCAGTACTACTTTGCTGTTCCTCATCAAACGCTGCCCACGACTCCTGCTGCACCTCACACTCCTCCTGGTGCCCAAACTCCGCCCAACTTTCACCTGTTGTGACAGCTAGGCCTCCAAACGGAGCCGAACTAAAGTCTGCAAAGCTATCGCTTGGGGGGAGTTCTGAACACATCCTTCCATGATTACTATTGTTATCAGCATCATCATCATCATCTTTATCTTCAGCAGCCAGCTCGTCTTCCTCCTTCAAGTCCTTCAGGGTGTCTGTATCTGCAAACTCATCATGCGAGGAGCAGTCTGATAGCGCAGTCACAAAGTCAGCAAATCCCTCCTGACTCATGGATTCAGTCTGGCTGACATCTGGAAAACCCTGAGTGGCATCCCTGAAATCTCCAAAGTCCTCATCTGATTCCACTGAAGATCCAACTACGATTCTCTTAACTTCCCTTATAACCAGATCTGCCTCCGCATCTTGGACTACCCCCACTGTTGGCTCAACAACAGGCAAACACACTTCCTTGAAATCTTCTTCCCGTTCCACTCGTCCAGGAACCACAAGGGGTCCTTTAACCACAGGGCATACTGAAGTCTCATTACATTCCTCAACCTTTTCCTTAAACTGTGCCTCAGACGTTGGATTATTCTCCACCACTGGTGCCAGAGATGTACCAGGAACGTCTCCAATATCTTCAGAGCCACTCTGAATCTGTATTTCACAAGAGGAAGCACCAGAAGACCCACAAAGCCCAGAGGGTGCATCATCTTCTGTTTCCTCCTTCTCCATATTTTTCCTGCTGGTTTGAACCTCACCTACCAGACTGGAATCAACTTCCAGGTATTCAGTTACCCCCTCTCCTGCCAGAGTATCCCTAACCTGAGACACCTTTCCCTGGGAGATGTCCTTCTCCCATAACTGATGAGAATCAATGGAGCTCTCTGCTGTAGGAACTTTGTCAGTAAATGCTAGCACGGATTCTGTGCTATTGCCGCTAGTTACCACTGGCCGCTCGAGCAATTCACCAGCGCAAAGTGTGATTGGTCCATTACTAAGGCAGTACCCCGTTTGATCTGTGTCTGGCTTGTCACTGTGCTCATCTTTGCCACCCAGTTTGAAATCCTGAAGCTTGAAGGTGCTATGCTCTCCTGTAATAGAGACCACAGAGTGCTCCCCCTGGGAGTCGGAGGATAACGGGCCATTAAGGAGAACTTTAGATATCTCCAGTTTACCATTCCCAAAGTCTACAGCAACATCTGTCTCGCATTCTAGTGGCTCAGGACATGGTGCTTCATAGTGCTTCGTTATCTTTTCCTTCTCTTCAACTGCCAAATCTTTCCCTGGCTGACTGACACGCTGTGTGAACGTGCTATATAGGTCAGGAGGTGAGGTATCCGTCTCATATGACGGATTGAACGCAGTGGGCGTGTCGTACTCTGGGAAGTTGGATGACACACCACAGCAATAACCACCGAACTCACCAAAGTCGTCTTCATCTTCCTCCTCTCCATCCTCATCCAGTGGAGGTGGGGAGGAAGAGTACATGCGGACCACGTCAGGCTCCATGATCCTCTAGTGCCACCTAGAGGACACATAAACCTGAAAATACAGGAAAACAATGGAACAAATTCTGAGCCTGGACTGCATGTTGCAACCAGATCTATGGTACAATTATTACTCTTAAGCTAACAAGTATTACAATACATTACATTATACAACAGTTAGTTCTAATTCATTAATTTGATTGGTTGAGCGGTGTTCCAAGAGTGCTGATGTTTCTTATAATGGCACTGGGATGTTTCACTGGGTGTATCGCTCCTCACAAAGGTGCTCACCACGTACAATTTCCACGTCTTAGTTCGTAATGGTTACTACAGAAGTGTTAGTGACATCATCAATGGACATGGCATGGGATACTTTTCAGGAGTATAACTTTTGGCTTGAAATATAAAAGCTTGTCAGATGAAGATGAAAAATTAAGAAGGGACACAAATTTTACTGGAACAGGAAGTGAGTGTGGCTTCATCTGCACCAAATATTCCAAACCACAGCTCCAGACCTACATCAACACCCGTCTAAGGAGTCGAGCGTTTGCAACAAGCAACCCACTACTTCTATGTTGGATTTCTCATTAATACGACATTGAATACTGCTGGAAAATGGTGAGTGAATAAAGAAGCTCTTGGTTTTGTTTTTAGGCGCTAACAGTAAAGCCTAACCATTATACTACTGAATTTTTCTCCTATTAAACACCACTGTAACTGAGACAGCAATGTCGATCATTGGGGCACACAAGCATTAACCTCTCGCAGGAAGAACACAAAATATATTAACCAACAATTCAGCCCCAGAATCACTAAACATATCAGGTGTTTCAGATGGACTTGCCTTTAAAGTTCTCATATGCATTGATAAACTGCACCCTGGTCAGGTTTCCCATTAAACACCTCGCTCATGATCACTGGTATGAGGATAGAACCTTACAGCCACCTTGCCTGCCCACTGTGCAACCACACGTTACGTAACGAGGTCAGCACAGGCAGCTTGTGTTACAGTCTCGCTGTCTGTTCAAGCTACTGTCTGCATGCACATTGATTTAAGAAGAACAGGAATGATGTTAAGAGATAGAATACAGCATGCTACATTTTGCTCATACTGGCTAAAGTAAATAATTAATGTATTATTATAATTCATTTGCATACTTGCGCCCTTTTAGGATATCTCACCACAATACACTTTCAATACAGAAAGAATAAGCATTGTGTTCATTTGCGTCATATGCTTGCTGTATTGGTGCCAGTATGTTGTTCACATCATACAGCCAGGAGATTTGGCGCACTGTATAGTTTCAGTCAACCAGAAGTTTTGGCACACTGTAATGTTTTGGGTCTGAGCGTTGTAAGTCCCAGTCAGTAGAGTTGAACATCCGGGGTAATCTTCCAGCCTTTGCTTGTTGTTAAATGTAGGAGCTAGTAAACATACATGCTAGTGCGGTTTATTACATTATTACTTTCATAACCTTTAATACTTTATTATGCGGCCTATTGAATAAATGCTTGACATGCAGATGTATCCAAGAGAGTCTAGAAATCACTCCTATTCCATCTTATACTATTAATATCCGAGCCTCTGCATTTTTTCCCCAATTAGAACTGTCCCGAACTAAGGACTACAGATTTACGTAAACATCAACTTACATCACTTCCAACATGGAAAAAAAGGCAAGTTAAATATGGCAGTGGTGGCTCAGAATATACTACTGGTCGGTTTGTGTCCTGGCACCGCCAAGCTGTTACTGTTGGGCCCTTTAGCAAGGGGGAAATTAGCAATATGAAGTTAGCAACTTAGGTAACTAGTATGAAACATTAACTCCACGTTTGCAACTTTGTTTGCTATAATTTTCCTCCATGGCCAATCATGGGCATCTGTGAGCTCATGTATGCGGAAGAGGGCGGATAGCGCGAGTGTGTTACGCTGCCCTGTGAGGCAGCATGAGCTGAAAACAAAAAAAGGTTAATAAAGTGTATGCAAATGATGCATGGTACCTATCACAGATAAAATATTTTAATAACTGTAATATGTTTTAGAAAGCCAGTCAGGTCCGGTTCTGGGTATAATATGATTTCCAATCATGATGATATTTTAGTGTTATTTAGAATTTGACTGATTTGAGGACAGTTGATGACAATAATGTCCCTAACAAAAACCAACACACACACGTAAGAAAGAGTAAACTGATCTCAAGTAAACTGATCTGTCTCTTTGTCTTCACAGATGCTGAAACTCGATCCACAGATCCAGCTGAATGCATCTCAAACCCACCTGTTTTCCTCCCATTAAATATATTTGATTTACAACTCATGTCAAAATTGAGTATATTGTTATATACACACAATACACACCTGAGTGCAAATGTTAGCATCCCCCATGGCTGCTGAGAAAGAAAGAAAGAAAGAATGAAAGAAACCTTTCAAAAGCAACTCCAGTCAACCCAAATATGGGCATATCCTGTAACCAGAACTCAATGCAAAACACACAGCAGAAGTTGAAGGATGTCGCTCATTACAACTGAAGGGATTCCAAAGCTCAGGATTTAATGGAGGATAGAGGCAGTTATAAAGGCAAATGAGCAAGCAAGTTCTTAAACCTGATTTACTTTTGAACTAATATCATTAGGATTTTTCAGCATTAATAACAATATGCAGTACATGAGAATTTCTGTTATTTGTGATAATGACGGTACAACCCATCGCACTAAATTCATTCATTCATCTGCAGCAAGCGCTTCATCCTGGTCGAGCTCGTCGTAGATATAGAGCCTGTGGGCTGATTTAAGTCTGTGCAAATTTGACTTCCGATCAAGCCGTGCCTTAAAATCTCTTCCAGCGTCACAGTGTTTTTAATGATCGTGTTGCAGCAAAGCAATGCAAAAAATCACGCAGATGCAGGTCAAGAGCTTCAGTTAATGTCTGCATTAAGCATCAGAATGGGAAAAATAATGTGCTCTCAGTGGCACTGCTATCGTTGTTGCCTGGTGCCTGGTGGTGGTGGTGTAACGGTGTGGGGAATATTTTCTTGCACCAATGGGCACCAATCGAATGCCATAAATGTAAATGTAAATTTGAATGCCACATCATATCCGAGTATTTCTGCTAACCATACGCATCCCTTTATGGCAACAGTTTATGAATCATCTAGAAACTGCTTCCATGAACGTAACAGTGAGTTCGTTGTACTTCAGCGGCTTTTCCCGTCATCAGAGCCGAATTTAATAGAGCACCTTTGTGATGCGGTTGAACGGGAGATTACAGCATAGATGTAGAGCTGACCAAATCTGAGATGATTATGTTGTGCAATCATGTCAACATGGACCAGAATCTCAAAGGCATTTTTCCACACATTGTGCAATCCTGCCGTGAAGAATGGAGACAGTTCTGAGAGCAAAGATTGTGCAACCCAGCATTAATGTGGTGTTCTTACAAAATTACAAAACTTAAATCATATTAAAGAAGGAACAATGAGTATGCAATAATCTTACTAATAGTAGTGAATGCTAAACCTATATTAACCCTACAGGTGTTTAATACTGCTGCACCACCTCGTATATTAGTGTACACACACACACATACACACACACATACACACACACATACACACACACATACACACACACATACACACACACATACACATACACACACACATACACACACACATACACACACACACACACACATACACACACACACACACACACATACACACACACACATACACACAACATTAATGGACAGGGGAGGAAAAGTGCATTATGGGTATTCTGTACCTTCTAGGATAATTAATCTGGACCCTAACCTTAAGTAGGATATCATCAGCACACTGGGTGCTCTACACTATGCTTTCTGATGTAAAATTCCTAAAATACTGCGAAAAATAAGGCTTAGTTACGGAAATACCAAAATACTAAAAGTCTTGCGTGTTTACAAAACAGTACTGAAATGTCTGCACTCGTATTAAGACAAATCCCACCTCCTTAGCCAGGATTGGCTGGTTCCCCAGCGCTTCGTGCGCATCGATTGGATACTAATTCCAACTCACGCGCAGTCTGCGGCAGAACTCTGACATATTACCCAATCACGGCGAGGAGGCGGGGTTTGCCGGAATACGAGTATGAAAGAAAGTCGAGTAGCTAATTTGCTAAATCATCACAATCCAGTAATGCAAATTAGCAGCAACTGTTTTGACACCTATTAACATCAAGTGCCAAGTTAAACAATTAATCGTCAACTTAAATAACTAAGCTGTTTCGTTAATTTGCAGCTATCATACTAGCTAGCCGGCTAGCTCTCTAACGTTAACGTCACCTGTCAATAGTATAAACATGAGACATGTAAATAGAGCATAGCTTCACGCGCGGACAGTCTTACCTTCATTTAGCTTTTAGATACAATGATGACATTTTCACCAAATTAGCAAAATAAGGCGTAGTAATCCACTTGGTTCCTTATAGCACTCTGTAATTAGTGAGTAAAGTTCATTTCTGTACACCTCTGAAATAGGTCTCTTTTCCCAGCATGCCACAGTCCAACAGTCTTTCGTTGCTAATGGAAAAATCCGCTGATGTTAGCATCGACCTTACGTCAACACGTCCGCCATATTGGAAGGGACTAGACACAGTGGTATGTTAATTGAAGTCTATACAGAGATACTGATCTACCTTGATAAATCTTATAACTTGCTTTCATGTTCAACGGATTTACAACTGATTTGCTTTGTTATGGATGTCTTACATATCCTAGGTGATGTTAACATAAACATATCTGATACTGAAATTAACCCAATTGCTGAAGACTTCAAGGTAATTGGATGTAAGATATACTGAGTGTCAGTTATACAGAAATAATGTAGATAAATCCTGCCACTTCTAAGAAGTGTTTTGCACAAGTGTCCGAGCACTGTGTCCAGGTTCTCCAGTTTCCTTACATCTTCCAAAACCAAGCAGATAGATGGATTGGCTGTGCTAAATTTCCAGGCTGCCGCACACATATGATGAAATCCTTCCCAATCATAAACCATAAACCTTTTTAACTAAGAAAATGAAATCACAGAGATTGAAAGGGAAAATTAAATCACAGAGTAACGTTTATTCTTCTCCTGTTACATAGATATTATCATTTGTGCAGTCATAATAAATTCACAAAAGTATCATTACAAATCACAATATTTATTATTTTTGAAAACTAAAATGATTACAAAACATTAAACAGTTGTGATTATTTCTAATTGATAAAATTAGATATGAATATTAAATCTTATGTGGTGAAATATAACAATATGAATAAATATACATTGTACATATATATAAATATACAGTATGTGTGGTATTTTCTACTTCAATCCATGAATATGTTTCACAACTGTTGCTTGATTTTTATCCTCCTCACTGTCTGTATCTTCCTCCTTTTTTATATTATAATCTACTTTGCTCACTTTTTCTTTCTCCTCCTCTTCCAACTCTCTTTTCAATTCATTCACTTTCAGCTTTGCTTCCATGAAGCATCCCTTTTGTTTTTTTTGGATTTTGGGTTTTTTACGCTTGTACTTCGAGAGATTTACATCCTCTTCAAGTTGACAGGCCTCAAGAGCTTCTATCAACTGTTTCCTGGGAATTTTCATGGCCTTAGGAGGTTTAGCATGTTTTGGCAAGTGAAAGACTAAACTAACCTGATCCCAGACATAAAACAGAAAAGAAAGTACCCTTTCTGCTTCTCCTGAAACAAACTGATACCGGTGAGTTTCACAAATGGCTTGAGCTTTCCAGATAATCTTCCCATCCTGATAACGAACCCACTGACTCGCTTCAAGAA
>JAQQZR010000005.1:3959612-3974475 GCA_030068235.1 Notoglanidium macrostoma
ATGGTCATTTTCATGGAGAAATCAAGAGTGTTGTCTAATTTCATAAGGGGGGCTAATAATTTTGGCCTCAACTGTATGTATGATTCCTGTCCCGGCTCCTGTTTTTTATTTATTTATTTTTTTTATTTAAATAAGACAGCAGAACTGTTAAACCCTGATTATTTACAGGGTATTATCTGTACTATCTGTACAGCTTATTATCTGTACAGCTATGTTGTGGTGTTTCTTTTTACACTTAGTTAGCTAGGTAGGTAGCTAATGTTGTGTTTTGTCTTATATTTTCACACAGTGTTTTTTTTTTTTTTTTGGAGTGTGTGTGTGTGTGTGAGGTGTGTGGAGTTTGCCTTGCCCTCGAGTGTTATGTTGAATACTCAGACCTCAGATGCCCTGATGGGATTATATTACAAATTCCTCCACAGGTTATAGTTCACAGAACAGCAGAGCTTCATCTTCTGTAAGCGCTCTCTCCTGGTCAGGGTTACGGTGGATCGCCGGAACATGAGAAACTCCACGCTGTGCCACAATTGAATTACTCTTTTTGGGGAAATTAACGTGTTGTAGTGTTTGTTTGTGTGTGTGTGTGTGTTTGTGTGCTTGCTTGCAGAGAAGGGAGCAGAATAACGATGAAGAAAACATGAAAGAGACGTAGTGAAAATGTAAATGACACTTGGCATGTGAATTCATGTTGCAGAATGACAGAAGGTCTAAAATTAATATCACTCCATATGTGAGCAGATCAGCTTTTACAGTATACAGGGTATTCATTGCAACAGTGGATAGCAGCAGTTTTTGTATTTTTATAGTCATGTGTATGTGATATGAATTTTATAGAGTGCGCATTAAGTAGTAAATAATATATAATATGTAAGATGTATGGATGAAATATAGTGCAGATGTGGATAGCAGCAGTTCAGTGGGGTTTGTTTCTAACAGTCTTTTTATTTATTAATTTATTATCATCATCATCTATTTACTAAAGTGGCTAGTGCTGGATTGGGTGGGTGGGGGTGTTAATTCTTATTGTAGGATAGTTTGGAATACCAAATATGAATAAAATATAACGACCCATGAACGCAATTGTGCTCTCAAACAGGGGTTTTGAATATTTGACATAACGTTTAGTTTTAACGCAAGTAGAAAGTAAAGCACTAACACCTACCGCTAATACCGTAAATATCAATTTCACCATCTCTGTTCCTCCAAAGCAGCACTACAGAAATGAAGACATCGCTTAAGTAAACCCAGCCCCCCTTGTCTTGATAGCAGAACAGATGGTCTTGTCACTCTGATACGTGTCCATAGATAGACATCCACCTGGACTCGGGTGTCCTCACTGAGACACTTTGTTCACTGTGGAAAAGATCAGGCTCCGAGCCACGTACAACCACGGCCTTGCCTGGAGCCAAGAGAATTTATTAGACTTAATAAACGATAGTCCGTTCCTCATACTTTTGATTGAATCGTAACCTCATGGTTAACAGATTTGCCTGTAGTGTCCTTTCAGACGCACTATAATTCGCGGAAGAAAACTTTGTCCTCAGTTCTTCATACTGCATGTGGTAAAGATTGGCTCCTGCAGTCTGTCATTATTTCCAATCTGTGGTCAGCATTTGGCTGATGAAGCAGCCGTTCTTGGACAAGAAGAGGCAAAATGGCATTCGGTTCCTCTTAGCCATAAATGGCATAATCCGCAACTTCTAAGCCATGTGACAACAGAGGCACATGTAGAAGCTTACTAGCAAAATGCAAACGTAATACTGAACGCATTCACCCGATCCAGGTTTTAGTGACAGGATATTTCTGTTTAAGGATTGTACGCAGAGTAAAAAGTGCTGCACACGGGAGGTCTTCTGATAAGCAAAACCCTTTTATTTTTAAATGAACCTTGAAAAAGCAGCCATCTTTACAGTTACAGTGATTCATGTTGATGTTTCTGTATCTGCAGTATATAACCCTGGGCGTTGTTGGGTAGCACCCCATGCTAGAGTCTGTGAAATGGATGCAAAGGATGTCTTCTGTGTTTTGCTTTCTATTAAGATTTTAAGGGTTTTGATCTACTTTAAGCCTTCTATTAGCATACATTTAAAGGTCATTAAATGGTGGACGTTTAATCTTAACTGCTTTAATGACTCAATTTATTAGATTTAAGTCTCTGTATTAAAGTCAGGAAATAAGTGGTTGACATCTGGTAATGCAGCTGTTTAGCAACGTGCTGAACAATAAACACCGACTGTGTCATTAGATGGACTTCATTAATTGACAATAAATACATACCAGCATTACACTAGTTATTGCGTTAGCCCCAAATTAGTCATTTTTCATGATTTTTTTTTTTCTTTCTGAAAGTGCTCACCATCACATACGCACCACTAACTAGTTTTCCTGTGAAAACATTTTTTTTTGCGTGTGCTGAAATTTCCCAAGATTTGTTTTAAAGAAAAGGACAAGGTGTAATTTTTCATGCATACCACATACTATCACGTACACGCCACATAATGTTCCCTTAAGGATTCTTTCAGGGGGAAAGAATATGTGTAAAAACGGCAAATGCACACAAGACCGTTTTCAATTACAAGGGTTTTTTTTTTTTTTTTTTTGGAAGAAAAGAACATAGTCTAATTATCATTAATTATCTATAATTATCTAATTACCTCTTCCTTCATTGCAGACTATAGTAATTCCAGTTTGTTAAATAACCACAATGCATAAGGAATAAAAGAGAACAGGGTGTGCTATTATGGTAAAATCATCAGTGATGCGGTGATGTGTCCTGACGCAGGGCAGTGTTCCTGTTGCAGCGTTATTTTCCACCATCTTCACCACAAAGATTGCTTTTTTTCTTGAATGACATAAGAATGCCGCATCTTTTAAAAACTAATCTGTTTGTCTTTCCGTTATAACAGCTGTTCTTTCAGCAGCCACTCCCTTCTCTGTCTCTCCGAAGTTAGAAAGCAAGAAACCGCTTCACCCCAAAGCCCGGAATGGAGTATCCATTCATAAATGTATACCCTTAAATAATAATTTAAAGAAAGCTTCAGCATAGTGACAATTAAACAATTTTATAAAGTTTTCCATTAAAACAAACCGTTTACTATCAGGCTTTGATCACGTGAGCGTCTGCGTGGTTTTGAGTTCGTACGGAAGCGGTAACGTATTAGAATGAGTGCGTTATTATAAACCTGGGGTTTGCCTCGGAGGCGGAAAAAGAAATGTGGGTTAAGCAATTTAACTCAACCTACATTTCTTTATGTTATTTTAAGTAATCTATGTCACAGATATCCTCATGGATAAAGTTATTTTACACAAGTAGATGGTTGATTTAAAATGAACACCGTAAGTGAAGTCAAATCGGCAGGGTATCTGAGAAGTCAGGGAGTAAAATGCCATATAGTTAATTCTGTATTTATTATTTACAACGTATGCTCTACATGTTCGTCCTTACACTCTAAGCATTTCATGGGATAAGTTTCATTATGATGGGATCATGATTTCATTGTTGTCATTCCACAGTGTTATCTGGGGCAGATGAAGGTGCAAGGTCACTCATTAGATTTCTGTCCATCAAATGGAGCCATGTTACTTGAACTTAATTTTCTATGACATGACTTGAACTAGCACTTATTAAACTGACTTGATTTCTTAGGCACTGCCATGTGAATAGGATGTGTAAATAAGCTATTATAGGTTAGTTTAACCAGATAGCCGAATCAGCTCGGGGCAGTTATCCAGGCGGCGTTTTTTCCAGTCCACTTTCGGTGCACACTGTATGCTCAGATTCCCGTCATTGGCTGAAATGAGTGGAGCTCAAGATTCAGCACGTTGCGTGTTCTGAGATGCTTTTCTGTTCACCACAGTTGTAAAGAGAGGTTATTTGAGACACCATAGTCTTTAGGTCAGCTTACACTAACCAAGTCATTCGCCTCTGACCTCTCTCATCATCTGCAGAACGTCTGTGTAAACTCGAGGGACTGTCGTGTGAGAAAATCCCAGGAGATCAGCAGTTTCTGGAATATTCAAACCAGCCCGTCTGGCACCAGCAACCATGCCAGATCACACTGAGATCACATTTTTTCCCCATTCTGATGCCGGATGTGAACATTAACTAAAGCTTACACATGATTGGCTGAATGATCTAAAGGAATTATTGTAGTCCAAGGCTGAGAACACCTCAAGCATATTATATCTTCTGAATATCTCTACATGATCATCTTGACTTTCCAAAATAAGTTAATGGGTTTGTAGAGTGAAGCTTCATTGAAGGTAATTAGCATCAGCTGAAGAGAATCTAGTCCCATAAATATCTTTATTTTTTCTATGATTTTGGACACTACAGAAATGAGAGACAAGATCAAAAAAAGACCAAAACAATAGATTGACAAGAAAAGCCAAGAATGACAAAGACAAAACAAAAGGAAACAATACTCAAACAACGGTCATATAAATGTAAAAAGAAAGCAATGACTGAGCAATGTTCAGGCTGAAGAGGGCACAGCAATGATCAGTTCAGTTTCTATGTTCTTGTGTATACATCTTTTTCCAATCAGGAGCATTTTCCATCTTTTTCTTTTTGTTGTTTTCCAGAGCCCACAAAGTCCATAGAAATACAAATATGTAAGAGGTAATTACATCCAAAGGGCCCCGCTCAAACAATCACAGTATATATCCAAATCAGAAACAGATACTCAGTGTCTCTCCATCAAAAAGATGCAACCATCCATAATTCACAGAGTTTTTTCCCTCTAGAGTCTAGAGGGAATCCGTGTGTTCGGGGAGACCTGCGTTCAGTTGTTGTCCTTTTGGTTTGGTAAATTTCAGGATTAAGACTTTCCTGTGGATCTCCTTAATTGTTTTAATGTCCAGAATCAAATGTTAAACATCAGCCTGTAAGTTTCCATGGCTTAGTAGGAGATGATTGATGGCCATGTGTCTACTCCGCAAGGCTAGCTGACACTGCCAAGGTTGCTTCCGGCAACCCGGCATGGCCATCCCTCCATCCGCCAGCCAGGAAGGACTGGATACCACTGGTTTTTACTGTGTCCAGGTTACACGAAGAGCTGTGCATTTTTGGATAACAACCCCATGCTACAGCAGCGTAGGCGCTTGTGTGGCCTGTCAAGGCTGCTACATGCAGTGCTGAGGTCTTGGCTGATCTGCTGCACACAGGTACCCAGCCCCGACAGCATACATGCCACCCCGCACCGGCCCACCCGAGCCGCAAGATTTAGCGGCACGCACCACTGGCGGCCAATGCACCCACACCGGCATAACAGCCAGGAGACAGCCGAGTGTCAACCAGGTTAACACTGCAATTGTTGAGAGATAGAAATTTCAAAGCCATTTTATTTTTCATTCCATTGATAGTGAGTGTTGCAGGATAATGAATGCGAATGGACACTTCTGTAGTTCACTTGACTCGCTGACTGAATCCTCTCTCTCTCTCTCTCTCTCTCTCTCTCTCTCTCTTTCTCTCTCCCTCTCTCTCTCTCTCTCTCTTTCTCTTTCTCTCTCTCTCTCCCCTGGCAGAAGATTATGAACAGAATGTACACTCATCATGTGACAGTTAAAATGTCCTGCTTTGATTTCACAGCTTCTTAAATCCGGAATAATTCATTGGAGAACTTTGATGAAGTGTTATTTAGTGTGTGTGTGTGTGTGTGTGTGTGTGTTACATTCAGACATTTGTGCTGTTTTCTCACTCTGATGAGGTGGTTTACTGCTGTGTGGAAGTCAGGCCTGAGACACAATGTGATTGCAGATTGTTTACCTCCCAACAAGAACAAACACTAAACAAACACTTATACATTTATTATATTCATTTTAATATTCATGGCATGTAAATGTTTTTCATATTTTCATTTCAAGCACATCCAGTCATTCACCAGTCCCAGACACTGAACATACTGAACACATACTGAAACATACTGAACTCAATAGAAATTAAGATTGCTTTACAGTCAGTTAAAAAATAACCACTTTAAACATTTTTTCACAACCTTTTATATGTATTTATTAAGAGGTGAAAGACACAGAATAAAGGGAAGAGTGGGTTTTCAGTTTGGTCGGAGATTGAAGTGTTGAATATTTTGTGGATCGTTGTGTTGAACAATCTGCCTTCATTTCAAGAGATTCTAGTTTGTGGCAGTGCTAACGAAACAGTATTAGCTGGCCTGAAGCTATGAGGACTATGAAGAGCATTAAGCAGAACATTGTGTTTAGAGTGAGAAAAGACAGATATAGCCAGCTTCACCCAGTCTGACTTTCAGCCCAATTTATTATTCAATACAATTCAATTTTATTTGTATAGCACTTTTAACAATGGACATTGTTGCGAAGCAGTTTCACAAAAAAATATATATTTAAAATAAATTTTAAATATATAAATTTATTCCTAATGAGCGAGCATGCAGCAATGTTGGCTAGGAAAAACTCTGAGATTACATGAATAGGAAGCCTTGAGAGGAACCAGACTCAAAAGGGAACCCATCCTCATTTGGGTGACACTGGATAGTGCGATTACAACTAGCTCGCTTCAGTTCAATTCAATTCAATTTTTATTTGTATAGCGCTTTTAACAACAGATATTGTCACAAAGCAGCTTCACAAAAGTATATAAATTCTGAATATAAACTTATGAATCTACACATTTATCTATATATATCCCTAATGAGCAAGCCTATGGTGGATTTGGACACACCCTAAATGCATTTGTGGCATGTCCTTTTGATCAGGGCTCAAAGTCTATATTTGTTATAAACTGTTCACTGACAAACAATTGAGTGCAAAACTGTTCATAACAATTGCAGTCCAGAGCCATCTTGGCAGTTTCTAGTTGTTGAGGCAGTTCATATGGTGCCATCCTCTGCAGGAGCAAGTGGTTTTCGAGTGATGACTCCAACCAGAAGGACATCACAATGGATTAGGCAGGTCCGGAGAGCAGAAAGGGTCATGATCCCTGGCATCTCAGGAGTAGCATGTGCTGCTCAACAATTAATACTGTAAAACAGAAGCTATTTTGTTGTCATTAATAAAAATCTCATAGTAAAAAGGATCGTAATTGTAAATCTAACATGTTAGATTATTATACAATCTGTTATAGAATTAAGATCAAGAATTAAGAGTTTATAGAGATACAGTGCAATGAGGAATAATCTTAAATGAGTGCTGAAATCACACAAAGGCTAAGAGTAAAAAGGCTTAGCTGGTGTAATTCATAAAGAATGACATTGATATGTGCAGATTGATGTGTAGGAATAAGCGTACATCTGTTGAGGATATTCTCAGGGAGAAGATTCATTAATACAGAAGCTAAAAAGAGCAAAGTAAAGGCTTAAAGGTAAGAAAGTGGGTTTTATGGATTTGATACGGAGTTCTGATGTTAGTGATGAAACAAATATAAATTAAGAATTCATGGATGATTTAACAAATGAATGAACAGATCCCTGAGGAATGCCATGAGTGATGGGGCAGTGGAGGACAGAGAGGCAGAGAGAAAGACAGACAGAGAGAAAGAGAGAGAGAGAGATATTAGGGTTTTGAGCTTCTACGTGAAAACTTTTCTGCGGCACTGATCTGTAAATGAAACATTTTTGTTTGGTTTCAATAAAACAGATTTTTTTAGATGTGGGTCAGGACAGAGAGCATTTTGGTTTTGGATTCCTACTCCTCTCAGACAAAGACTTGGCAAACAAGTGGCGAACTGAAAAGAGTTGGACGTTTTGATCAGACTGTGGAACAGAATTGGAATGGAAATAAGGTAAAAGAGAGAAATTGTTTCACTCCTTCTCTGTTCACAAGGTCACAACAATCTGTTCGTCTTCTTGATTATTTGGCCAGCAGTCATTTTGGTCCAACACCAAACAGATGTAGTGAGTTGCTTTGCCTGTGTGCCAGTGGCGATCATAATGGATCAAAGATCTCAGCATGAAACGCTGTGCGTGATACAGCTGATTAAATACAACTAGCACAATCATCACTCTTTCCTTCAGTCCGAGATTCTCAGTTACAGTGGACCCAGGTAGCAGTTTATCCTTCACACTGTTACTCACCTAATTGTTAAAACAGTATTCCTTCATGTGCATATGACACATTTGCTAATTAAAATTTTATGAATTCAATGAATATTTGCAGTTCAGATGCTCTAAGGAAGGATTTGAGTACACACTCATCAGCTGAACATCTGAGGTGTCGTTTATTTTACACTGCAGTTACCTGCTAGAACTGATGCTGAATCAGGAAGTGCAATAAATTACAGGAAGGGGAAGAGACGAAAGAGAAAGAAAGAGGGCGAGAGACTTCCATACACAGGAGAGAGGTGGACTGAGCAACCATTACTCTGGGCTTCCACAGCGGAAAATACGTGCACACTGAATAGCAGTAAATAATGTGAAAGGTCTCACATTAAGTTTAAACATTACTGAAGTGCAACCATCTGACTTTCTGGATTTTAAACTGCACAAAGACATTTAGATACTAAGTTTCACATAAATTCCATCATTATTTCACTTTTCCTAACCTCTCAGGGCAGTGAGAGTCAACTCAATCTGTTGTTGCTGACACATCCCCACGTTATGAGTGCCAGAGTGGGATGGCATAGTGATACACACTACACAGCACTAATTGCATTCTTTCACATTCTTTGTGAAGGACTTCACTCACATTCACACACTGTTCATGCCCTGTATGGAGCGCCAGGGCTCTGCAAAAATTTGGTGAAACTTTGCCTAGTAAGACAGGTCACAAGCAGGTCATCTAGGTTATAGTACCTTATTCTATCTTATGCATACTGGTAGTGCACTGAATGTAGACATACGGATGACAGATACGATATTTACTCGAGAATGGCATGCAGGGGTAATACATTAGCCATTTTAAGCCACTGGAAATTTGTGTATCAGCAGATGTTAAACTCTTGTTCCTAGCCAATGGTCACATCACTCAATTTTGTAAATTAATTGATTAACCCTTGCAGCTTGCATACGTTCTATGTTGTGTCCATGTCATATGTTACGTACCATATATCAGTAATTATGTTTGTAAAGGTTGTTCTGTGAAAGTTGCATAACCACCAGGGTTCCTTCTCCTTCGGTTTCACCATAAACCCAGCAAGAACTCAGAGAAAAGTTTCCACGGAAAAACTCCATCATATATCATTGTGTGACTTTGTAAATGTTTATAGCTAATTCTTATCATCTCTGGTCGTTATCCATTGTTCACAAAACCACATTTATAAAAGGCTAATGACGTTTCTATAAAGCTGTTTGTTAGGGTCATTTATAGATATGAGAAGAAAACATGCTGTAGGAAGAATATAAAGTTTATGATGATCATCAAGATGGGAACAAATATCAGAATTTACAGAATATTATTATCCCCATCCCATTCCTGCTTTTGTCCATAGTTGTGTGTAAAATCATAAAGCAACAATAAGAATTTAAATTGAATCGGTATTAGAAGAAAATGTACTTTAGTCAGTACTATAAGCGATCTCTGAACTAATGTTTGTTCATGTGGTAATGTGATTATTATTCTCACTGTAATTAAGCTTTGAATTTTCAGAGTATTTAATGATTTGCTGATTATTACTGATGTATAGAGTATATAAGTAAAACAGATGTGAGTGTTTTGGGTTTCTGAGACAATCCAGCTGAGAGTTAGAGTTGGATGCATAGGGAATGCATGTCAGGTGATGGAGGTGATAATCAGTCAGCTTCTTCTCTGGCAGCTCCATCCAAAGGAAATGGAGTGTTAAGACCAAACAAAGGGCTTCAGTATTAGTTTTTTTTTCTCAAGAGAGTGTGGCATTTCACATCCTAATGATGACACTTTCACAAAGTGCTTTCAGGCAATTACCCGCTCTTCTGGTGTTTGTCTTCATTTCACTCCGTGTCCTCTCTCAGACCTTTACTGCTGCATCTCTGTCACATCCTGAAATAACGTGCTCACTGTTAATCTGGTGAAATGTTTTAATGTGGAAAAAATACACTTTTATAACAGAATTTTCCTATTTCATGGCTCAGAACCTTTAACATTCACTTCATCTCATCTAAATAATGTTCATTATTTTGAAAGGTTTCTGAAGATTTTCATTTTTTCATAAAGAAAATGTTTTCTTGTGTGTTTAGAGCTTGTAACTTTCACTCAATGCAGTATGTTTCTTCCAACTTTGTTCTGTAAAATTAGGGGAAATTATGTGAAGTAATGATCTCTTTTTTACTATTTTACCACTCACATTTTACTGTGCAATTGCATTTTGATTGACACAGCTAGTGCTTATATTTTATTTATTTATTTATTTATTTATTTTAGTTTTTCTTTTACATTTTTAATAACAGTAATTCTGAAGTAATTTGAAGGCTTCATTAATGTTGAAGGTTTGACAAATGCAGCACTTTCTTGAAATGATCAGAAATGAATTTGGCTTCATTAATAAATGTGTTGTTAAAGGTCAATTGTTATTGTAACACATTTATTACCTTTCTGATGCTGAGTTACAGGTCGGAATAATCAGAAACATACTCATTATACAACTTTTACACATTATACAATTCTGTTCTTCTAACTTCTGGTTTCAAATCTGTTCATATCTCACCTCAACTGAAATCTGATGCATTTTAATAGGCTGGGATTTTTTAGACTATTTTTAGGCTATAAATAAACCTGAGTTTCTGTTTTTTTGGGAAAAATCAGAGCCCTGAACCTAGTGCTAACCCCTAGGTTAGGGTCAGCTTTAGGGTTAGGGTTAGGGTTAGGGTTTGTAATGCTTAGTAAGCTCCATAAAACAAAACCTTTTTTGTCAGAGGGATTTGCAGGTTCTATGTTTCTTCCTTTCACTCTAGGAACTTTCCTCTTCCTTTCCTTGGCAATTCTAAATTATAATCAGTTGTGTCACGTCACTGCCGCTGTGCGGTGATGAACAAAACCCTGAGGTGTAGGAAAGCCTCTGATTATATAAAACATTTGTGTCAGGAAGAAATGTTATAAATTATTTATTTATGTATTTATATTTCCTCTGTGATTTGGTCTTGCATTTCACTGTTTTCAGATTGAAATTTCTCTTCTTCAATGATTTTTTTTCTGTTTCTGTGTGTAAATATCTTTACATGCACAGGATTCAATCATGTGAACAGGTCATTTAACCATAAATGACTAACTTAACTTAGCTTAACAGACTAAGCAGCAGTCTGTTAATAAAAACATTTAGTTTTAAAATGAAAGAGGGTTTAAATCCATCCTTTAAACCATCCATAAATTTGTCCAAAAGATCTCCTGAAGACCATTTAATTAATAAAGAGGCGGGGTACACCCTGGGCAGGTTGCCAGTCCACCACAGGGTCAACACAGACAAATAACCAACCACACTATGGGCAATTTAGAGTAGCCAGTTGACCTAATCTGCATGTCTTTGGACTGTGGGAGGAAACTCGCACATGCACAGGGAGAACATGCAAACTCCACACAGAAAGGCACCCTGGGTGATCCGGGGATTGAACCCAGGACCTTCTTGCTGTGAGGCGACAGTTCTAACCACTGCACCACCGTGCCGCCTTGGGATTAAATCAGATTAAATTTGTCCAAAAAATCTCCTGAAGACCATTTAATTAATAAACAACAACAAAACAAACAAACAAATTTTTTTTTTAAATAACTTGATCTTGAACTTGAACTATAACTGAAGAACTTGAATAACTTGAACTCACCATCTTGATTAATGTGACACAGCATAAATAAATATAAATATTTCATTACCTCTGTATATTAAAACTCCATGCCTTCCTTTACACTTTATTATTATTATTATTATAATAAAAAGAAGATGAAGAAGAAGAAGAGGGAAAAGATCTAGTGCTTGGACCCCTAACTCTCATTGTGTCTCACTGTACTAAAGTCTATAGAAACTGAGAAGATAAATTGATCTCAGTAACTCTGCAGTGTTATTGTTCTGGTGCAAACTGGCGCATTTATCATGAAGGACAAACAGAATAAATCCAAGCTTGAGGTTTTAATTTAAGTCATGTTTAAAATTAAGTGATGCAACAAAACTGGGGTTAAAATAAAACTTAATTAGCTCTAAACTCCTTTAAAATCCTTCTTTGTGTCTAATCATACTTCCTCTGATCTGTTTTCAGCATTTTTTAGTAGCTGTTATTTGAAAGAAAGAGTTTTGAGTCAAATTGTGTCTTTATCCCTAGGCATGAATCATTTAATGATTGATTATGATAGATAATGATCTCCATCACTGGCTGAAATTCAGGAATGTATAGATGAGTGCGTGACTCTCACGACTCTTCTTCTGTTACTGTGTGAGTAAATTTTCTGATCTGCAGCATGACCTGAAGAAGCTCTGACTTCCTCTCAGTGCCAGATGCTGAGTGAGCGATTTTGATGTCTCTTTGCCCCTTTACGGACGTGACCTCTGAGACTCACTTTTGATTCTTACACTGACTTTAGCCCTGTTAAGACAGGATTAGTTTTCCATGTGGAGGTTATTAATTAAGGATAATTATTAATGGAGTGTCTCTGGGATATTTGTCCGAATCCGTCATGTCAGTACTCTATACTTCTCTTCTATAAACTGAGCAGTAGAAATAGTTCTTAGTAATACACACTCACTGTCCACTTTATTATGAATCAGAATCAGAAAACTTTATTGATCCCGCAGGAAATTGCTATGTGATGACTGCCACAACACACAAGGACACAAAAACACAAGAACAATATAAAATAAAATAAAAAAAAAGTCTAAAAATCTAATAAAAATAAAAATCAGTAGAAAGAAAAAACTAGTGGAAGACTAATGACATAAGTGGAAGTTTGGAATAAGTTGTTGCATTTACAGAAACAATAGTAGTTAAATACTATTAAGTAATAGGTAATATTAAGTAATGAAAAATATTATGACCAGTAGTAATATTGCACATGAAGATTCTTGCACATAAATTGTTGCAAGTAATTAAGTGATTTAGCACCCCATTTATTGCATATTATTGCATCTATTGCACATTAAGAACATTGCACAGTATTGCACATAGTAGACTGTTCCACATCATAGCAAAAATAATGCACATAGTCTTTCACACACTGATAGTTTTAACCCGTAATGAATATACAGCAAGTAGCAGCAGATATTGCCCGTATTATTGTGTGGGTGTGTGACTGAGGGAGGAGTTGTAGAGTCTGATGGCGGTGGAAAGGAAGGATTTTCTGTGACGTTCAGTGGAGCACTTTATGCGGGTGAGTCTGTGACTAAAAGTACTTCTCAGTTAGTCCACCACACTGTGGAGTGGGTGATCTACTGAAGTCTGGACAATGTTCTTCTTTCAGCCACAGTTTCCATGTTCTCCAGTTCCTCACCCACCACAGAGCCAGCTTTCCTGATCAGTTTGTTAATTCTCTTCATATCTGCCACTTTCATGCTACCAACCCAGCAAACCACAGCATAAAAAATGTCACTGACCACTACAGACTCATAGAACTTCCGCAACATGGTGTTGCAGACTCTAAAAGATCGGAGTCTACATAGGAAGTACAGCCTACTTTGACCCCTCTTGTATGTGGCCAGAGAGTTCTTAGACTAGTCCAGATTATTGTGAATGTGCACACCCAGGTATTTGTAATCCTGAACAATCTCCACATCTATCGCTCTAAATGACAGGGGAGTGACAGGAGATCATGATCTTCGCAAGTCCACCACCAGTTCTTTGGTCTTTTGGATGTTGAGCTCCAGCTGATTCAGCTCACACCAGTCCACAAAACTGTCCACAACCATTCTGTATTCCAAGTTGTCCCCACCCTCGATACATCTGACTATTGCTGAGTCATCTGAGAATTTCTGCAGATGGCAGCCCTCTGTGTGGTATTGGAAGTCAGATGTGTACAGGGTGAAGAGGAACGGTGATAGAACAGTTCCCTGAGGTGCTCCCGTTCTACACAGCACCGTATCATACTTACATCCCTGTAGTTGTACGTACTGTTTCCTATCAGTCAGATAATCCAAAATCCATGCAACTAGGGGAGCATGAACCTGCATAGCAGACATTTTGCTCCCCAGCCGGGCTGGTTGAATGGTGTTGAAGGGACTGGAGAAGTCGAAGAACGTAATCCTCAGGGATGCACTCGGCTTATCAAGATGGCAGTAGGCACGGTGTAGCAGGTAGATGATGGCATCATCCACTCCAATCTTGGCCTGGTAAGAGAACTGGAGGGAATCTTGCATTGGCCTCACTAGGGGCGGAGAGTGTCCAGGACCAGCCTCTCAAAGACCTTCATGCTGTGTGAGGTGAGTGCTACTGGCCTGTAGTCCGATGGGGCGCTGGGTCGCGCCTTCTTTGGTACAGGAACCAGACACAATGTTTTCCACAGCACGGGAACTTTCTTGGTCCTGAGGCTCATGTTGAAGATCCTCAGCAATACTCCACATAGCTGAGAGGCGCACAGCTTGAGTACATGTGTGCTTAAGGAATCTGGGCCCGGTGCCTTGGCAGGATGGAGTCTGCGAAGTTCTCTCCTCACTTGGTCCTCGGTAGTGGTGATGGATTCAACAGTGGTAGGAGGAGAGCAGGTGGAGGCTCTGTCTGGTACGATGGTGGGAGAGGGAGGAGAGAGGTAGGACGAAGGGCTGCAGTTTGGCATAACACAGATGGAGGGAGCAGGTGCACTGGGTGCAATAAGGGCTGTACTGGAACTGGAGAAGTTAGAAAGAGGTCTTCTGTAAAACCTATTAAAGAACACATTAAACTGATTGGCCCGCTCCACATCACCATCAGTCCCAAGGCTGCTGGTCTTGAAGTCGGTGATGTTCTTCATGCCCCTCCACACATACCTGCTGTTGTTCTGTTTCAGCTCTTGTTCCAGCTTTTTCCTGTAT
>JAQQZR010000005.1:4013568-4029641 GCA_030068235.1 Notoglanidium macrostoma
CTCTCACCCCAAGATGCTGGGATTGGCTCCAGCTTCCCCGCCACCCAGATGGATAAAGCGCTATAGATAATGGATGGTACTTAGATATAACAATGATGGCTTTGGAGGAAGGGGAGTAGGATTTTTCAGTTTGATACTTTTTACCTACGCCAGCTTAATTTCAAAAAACGTGATTTGATTTGCAGCAGAAACCCCCATCAGCTGTTACAGAACAGGAATCAACACCTTATAACCAATCTAACCAAGGTGTGAGAATTCATCAACGCTGTTGTTGTTGTTTTTTTTTATTTTATTGCTCAACAGCGAGTGATCAGATAAATAATTCTGCAATAAATCCGAGCGCAGAGCAGAGTCGTGCTTTTCAGCCACTCGGAGTGAACCCACTCATGACTAAAGCTCTGGAGACGTTTCTGCTTTTGGCTGTGGTCCAGGAAACAGTTTATTTTCTGGATTCCTTGATAAGTTCTGTTGAGCTGCTCATTCCTGTACACGACTCGGGCCTCGTAATGACTCTGCACTTTGACTTTGAGGTTAAATTCCTTCGACGGGGCTGCGAAAATGAGGCCGATATTCGACGGGCTTTCTCACAAATGTTTAACGTACACCATCAGGAGACTGAAACAGAAACTCCGGGATGAGTTTCTGCGAATGCAGTAATATTCTGGAGAAAGAAAGAATCATCCGTAGTAATATCGACAAACATCCACATCGAAGGAACACGAAATGCACTGGAAGCACACGTCGCATCACTCCATTCTAAATACAGCCAGATGTTTCCCTATGTACTATATCCCACCAAGGGCCAGTCGCTTCACATGAACCTATAGGGTAATAGGGTAATAGGGTAATGCTGCACGCTTGCCTGCCCATACCATCATGCTGTGCACCACTGATATAAAGAACGCCAAGACAAGCTCCATCTATTGTATGCTGAAGGCTGAACAAACAAACATCGGCGCTTACCTAGAATCCAGATAATTAATCAAAAACAAACATTGTTCTCGGGTCAGTGTACATTTTTCCATACAACTGCTTCGAAGAGAAATAAAATTGCAAGAACAGATCCTAGATCAGAATGTAAAATTTTGGTACAAGCACTTTTCTTGAGCAGAAAACATTCACACAATTTCCTAGCGAAGCTCCATGAGGTCAGGATGTGCGCAATGCCATCGTATTTGCATAAGATTGCTATGCAAATACGAAAGCAACAGGAGTGTGATGGAGTAAAGCAGTAACACACATCAGTCATAATATATAAGAAAGAAGTGGAGCATGAATTCAGTTTTCTTTACTATTTATTATCCATGCAGTAGCAGGAAAGGATAAAGGAGGAGTTGAGGCTCGCAGGAAAACTAAATCTGAACCATCAGCATTTTACTTGCGTTTGCCTGGCAGACAACAAAGTTTAACATCCAGGAAAAAAAAAAAAAAAACCTCACTTACTGACAGACAGCGCAACGTTTATTACAAGCACTGACGATCTTTTGAAAAGCAGGAACATGAACACGCAGGTATGTGGAAATGCTGACTAAACCGAGTAAGACAGCTGTTCCACAACTCTCCTGCTTACTTACTACACTCGTAGTTAAACACACCGAGAGAACATAAAGACGTTTGGAAGGCCTGAATAATATATTATTCAGTCTAATGCGAGGAGCGAACATCACGGCACATGGCTGAAGTCTCGGCGGACAACCTGTTGACTTCTTGTTAAGAAATAATGCCACGTTCAAAATTTTGTTAGAAAAGAACACACTTAAAGGTCCACCATGTAGGATTTTATGGGTCTCTGTTAGCAGAAAGCAGAGTATATATTCCATAATCTATTTAATAAGCGTTTCTACATTAGTGTAAAGTTACCCGTAACTACGGACTGTTGAGTTTTGAAAAGAAATAAGAGGAACTTTGCCATTCAAATAACAGCACATGGCAGAAATTGAATAAAGGTGTAAGTTTGGATGATTTCACAAAACAAAGCATGCTCATGCTGAATAGTACGCAAAAAGCAGCATGTGATAATGCGTCAGGTGTCGAACTGTGCCCGGATGAGCTACTACATCTGCAGTATGTAAACGTACCACGCTATTCTGGACAGTTTAAACCGCAGAAATCTATTTTTTACATTTTCTTGGCATACGTCACCTGTGAACTCCCAGTCCAACGGACAGGCAAGCTGGTGTAGGAATACATCCGAATTATGTACGTACTACTCCCTCGCATACTCCTCCTGTCCCACATGTTCAGGCAGTAGGTGCTTAACCGACGTTAGTACGTACGGAGTACTCCGATACAGCCATAGTGTCCATGGTTGCCATGGCTTCACTGCTAGCTTATGGCTGGTGCATTATGGACGTACAAACTACACGGCTTCATAGCTCGTATCGAACCACGCATCCGATCATAAAAATCAGACGTCCTCTAGCTAAAAATCAGATGGCTACAAATTACAGGGATTCCTAATAAAAAACAGAGCTCTGGAGCTTTAACTTCTGCATAACAGTGGCGATATTACCAGCTCTGTATTATAGGGGTTTGTTAAACACTTCAAAACTTTAGGCAGAACAGCATCGACCAGGAACAAACATCCGGAAACACAGATAAATGTTTCATGGCAAGGAGTTTAAAGAAGAAAAAAAAAAAAAAAAAAAAAACATCCACCGACCCTCATTCTCACCGGTAGTGATCACATTGCTAAACTTCATTGCATAACCATGTTCCTGGTACTTGCCCCACCGACTCCGTGGTGCAAACAGTGCCCATGTAAATCGCAATCTCTTTAGTCTTCAGGCCACATTGTTGTGCCACAGGGTTGAGTGTAAACTGGATGTGGATGTGAAGAACGCATATGCGAATGCTAGTGAAAAAGTTCTGAAAAAAGGCAAGAACTGTGGCCTTTTCAGTTAGTGCGGTTCTGCTTTCCTGGCTTGGCTGAATGGTTTAGTGTTTCTCAGCTGAGTCACTGTGCAGCTGACGTGAGTCGGAGGACGTCAGACAGCTCACGGCTGGTGAGAAACTGCAGCAATCAGGGTGCAGAAAAGCAGTTATGGTGAAATCATTAGGGACGCAGACATTATTCTTTATCTAATGAGAGCACTGCGAGACGTGTCATCGGGAAATGCTTGCGTGTTGCGTAGGAGCTGAAAGTTCTGGGGAAATCCTGGCGTATTGAAACAGGACTTACTATGGTAAACAAATCTTGCTCAACGATCATTATAGCCTACGATCAATCAACAGATCGTGTTTTCACTTCTGAACGATTTTATGATAAGAGACATACTGAGGGAGATCACGCAACATAATTACTTCCCTTCGCACATATTGAGCAGCATCTATTTCCTGTTTTCTACAGTAGCTTTTTGTTGTTGCGACAAATGGCTGTTATATCAAATATCTTCAAATCATGCCAGACCCTTTCCTCTGCTTCCCTGTTCTATCAGTGATCACAGACAAGCATTCATTCAGTTATTAATAGCACTGGATCTTATGACGATATACGATATTGATATTGTGATAATCGGTGCTATATTAAATAAGAGAGGACTATAAAATCCCTTTGAAAGTAGAAATAAATGAAAGCACTGGATTTCACATACACAAATCAGTGCTACAAAAGTACTGAGAAAACCTGTAACGCAGGTGTTGATACATTTTCTTTATTAGCAGCTCCGCATTCCCCATACTCCCGCCCACTTTCACGAAGCTCCGCCCCCGGAATCTTAGCGTGAACCGTAGCGCATCTATAAAATGCAGCTTAAGCTATTGTTTGGTTATTTTTCAATCATGTTCTACATATTTGTTTTTAGATTTTAATCTCCTAATCCATCTACATTGGTTTTAGCTGTAAAAAAAAAAAAAAAAAAAAAAAAAAAAAAAAACACTTATTGCACCTTTAATGAATTAAAAATTGTGACTGTTTGCAAACGGCTGTCTTATAAGAGGAATAAAACATCACACCACACTGTTATAAAACGCTGGATACTTCTTTTAGCGCTGCTGCCTCACAAGCAGGAAGGTTCTGGGTTCGAACCTGCCGATCGTGGGTGCCTGTGTGGGTTTCCTCCGGGTGCTCCGGTTTCCTCGCACAGCCCAAAGACATGCAGATTAGGTCAACTGCCCTGATGACTGTGATGTGAAAGGTTGTTCGTCTCGGCGTTAGCCCTGTGACAGTTTGTACCCCGTCTCTCACCTGAAGTCAGCCGAGATTGGACCCTTGACGGATAAGCGGTATAGATAACGCACGTTCTGAGTACTTACTAGCCTTTGACTCTGAGAATGTACTGGACGTCTTGGGCATGTCTAAAGAAATGCTTTTAAAAAAAAAGATGCCTTCAACAAGAAAACATTTTGTACATAAGAGAAACGTTTACAAACATCCCTAAAGTAAAGAAAGTTCATATGTCATGATGAAAACACTTGAATGAATACACATCTAGAACTATATTAGAATAAAAAAATAAATATGGTGCCTAAGCAACTGCTGGGAAAATCTCATGCAGGTCACTAGTGATATGATACTTTTTGACACTTAGTGTTGCGCATCAAGGAAAAAAAGTTTAAGTGTGCGCTTCCTGCGTGCCTGCACAGAGAGGAAGGAGAAACTTTGTCGCACCTTCGGGTCTTTCTCGTAGTAGTGCTGCTGGGTGCGGATCCAGCGGCCCACCAGGTGATCCCGCACCGTGTGCGCCAGGGCGAAGTAGTAATCCCGCGGCGTGGCCACGTTCCGGTCCTTCACCAGCGTGAAGTGCAGGTGCCGGTTGAAGCTCTTCTTGATCTCGGCCACGTCTCCGAGACCGGCGATACCGCGCACGCTGATCTGTTTGCGCTTCTCTTGGTCGCTCAGAGGCTTCGCCATGTCGGACAGGAGGAAAACCACTGCAACCGGAGAGGAAGTCCAGCTGAGAGAGCAACACCGCTATGCAGCCTGCAGCTAAGGAACACGAGACACGCCCCTAATGTCAACTACAGGAGAGGGGTGGGCGGGGCTTAACGTCTGTGCTGCGCGCTGATTTGATAGTCGAGCTGGTTTCTGATTGGCTGAGCGACACCTTCATCACTCCAACAGACAAAAACAGGAAGCAATCGGCGAAAAACATGATTTTTGTTTCTTGAAACCATAATAATAATAATAAAAAAAAAATTCTCGTATTTATTGACACTTTCCATTTTGAGTGCTTTCTGAATGATTACAAAAAATAAAACAGCACAAATATAAACGGCTTGAACTTGAAACTTAAAAAAAATAATCTTTTTTTTTTATTTAAGCAAAACAACGGATCATGTTAAAAACAGACTGCTTCCAAAAGATATGCATTTTTCTGCACTGTTTACTTTTACACTTTTCACATCTTTAAGGTATTAATGAAGATAAACTGTACTTTTTGAGGATCGTCTGTAGGACTTTAGACATGCTATTTGCAGTGTTAATCTGATAGGCCTACTCATTAGCTTCTCTGCCATGCATGCAACATTAGTCTTGTAGCTCCAGTGCAACCTGAAAGCAACAAACACACTCCATATTTTGGCTGATGGACAACATTTGGGGTAAAAGTGATTTTCAGACCACAACCAGTCATGTAAATTGTGGAGATGTTTGGACTGCGGAGAACAAGTCGCACTTAAAGGGGGCGTTCAAGGTCACAGGGAGGCTGAGATCTGACACCAACACATACTATCTGGGTGACACGGTGGTGTAGTGATTAGCGCTGTCGCCTTACAGCAAACAAGTTCCGGGTTCAAACCTGCCGGTCAGACAGCATCCTTTCTGTGTGGAGTTTGCATTTTCTCCCCATGCCTGTGTGGGTTTCCTCGGAGTGCTCTGGTTTCTTCCCACAGTTCAAAGACAAGCAGATTAGGTCAACCGGCTACTCTACATCACCCATAGGTGTGAATGTGAGAATGAATGGCTGTCAGTCTCTACATGTTAGCCCTGGAGTGGTGACCTTTCCGGGGTGTACCCTGCTCCTTGCCAAACCTGTCCAAACAGAAGTGGGAATAAAGATGTTAAAGAAGAAGAAGACCAACACTAACCATCTGTATACGCACATTTAGAATTACTTCATATTATCCATGGGTGGCAGGCTGGTGCAGTGGCACACCTGCCCAGGGTGAACCCCGCCTCTCGCCCGAAGTTAGCTGGGATTGGCTTCAGCTTCTCCACGACCTTTAACAGATAAGCTGTACAGATAATGAATGGGTGGAAGAATGGATACGATATTTACACACAAAGAGTTTGTACCTTCTACCATGTTACTTCTAATGACAGCTAAACAAACACTTCACTTTATAAAAAAACAAAAGGTTCCTGAAAGATCTAGGATTTCTTCAGACTGTTTCACTGACAAAACACATAAAAGTACCTTGAGGAATCTTTTTTTTTTTTTTTTTTTTTTTAAAACATGAATGATAAACTAATGATTTTGACAAAAACATTTATCTAAAATCTCCTTGTGAAACCTTTATTTTATTAGAGTGTACTTTTACCCTTTCATGTACGGTGTCAAAACGCACAACCAGTTAATGTAAGGCTGTTTATAATAAAAATATATAGGATATAAATCACCTTCAAACAACTTATTACTCCATTGGGAGTTCTCTCCCAATTCACAACGGTGATGATAGATGCTGCAAATCTCAGGCAATTCTGTGTAAACATTCTACAAAAAAAAAAAAAAAAGAAAAACTGCCAGACTAAAAAAAATAAAAAAGCATTTTCTTTCAAAATAAGAAACCATATAAATTCAGTCCCAAATGGCAAAAATGGCCATATTTACAAAAAATTGCAGTTTCAATCATCTTCAACATCAAATAATAGAGTAATATTTTAGACCTTAAACATTGTAAGTATTTTTTAGCAATAATATTTGTATCCCATTTTACTTATCTGATGTTCTTTGATGCCTACTAACTTCAGTTAAGTTAAAATTAATTTGGATTTTTATGCATTATTGAGTAATAAAACTTTCTAGGAAAAATAAATTCATATGTTTTATAATTTCTGCGTGAAAGTGTTCAAAGTTCAAAATGAAACATGCAAGCATTAGAACAGCTTCACTTTCACGCGTTTAGAAATGAACCACGTGATCATCTGTGGGCTCCTCTTAAGATTGGTTCTTTCTCCTGATTGGTTGTTTTTTTAAAACGTGATTCACCTGTGCAGGTGAGAGTGAGACGTGCCATTTGAAGGTAAACTCGTCAGGAGTTACTGCCACGGAAATACTGCTGCAAAGGGAATTACAAATCATCTGCAGTTTACTAAAGGTAAGTAAAATAGGATAAGTACAAAATGTATTATTAACTGGAGTTGTGGACTTGCTTTTGGTGTGCACTTAACACTGATGATTAATTCATTGCTGTTAATTAATTTAGCTTATACTTCTATATAACGTGAATGAAGTGTTGTCTTGGGGTGTTGTGCTTGTGTAGCTTGGTTTGTAATTCAGTCAAATGCAATAAGCAAAAACAGGAAATATTAATGTTTTTGTATTGAAACAATTCAAAGATCTTTTTGGAGGGTTCTTTTTGGTTCATCTCACCAGCAAACCTGTTGCAAAGAGTCTGGAAACATGAATTTTGGTTTTAGAGAGGTTCCCAGCACAACCCTCAACAAACATCTTGTATTTCATGTCTACATTTGTGTTCTGAGCCTCTTTGGTAAAATGGTGACCTTTTTAATGGCCATGATGCATCGTTATTTCTTGTTTTCCTGTTGCCATATTAACATGGTTTGGTTGTCTGTTGCAAAGAGACCCAAGCTTATCTACCATGGTGCTATAAGAAAAGCTCTGCTCCCATTTCCTCTGTTATTTTCTCTGACATGGGCTCTGATTGATTTTTTTTTTTTTTAAGATCACTTTGTTAAAAAAAAACAAAAAACAAAGATGATGCTAATCAATTCACCAAAATTCACACCACTAACATGCAATCTAAAGGAACAATCACCATCTCCTCATCAGGTGTTTGATGGCACATGTTTATCACGTTGCTTGGGTTAAATATTGAGTCAGTGTTGAAATTCTGGAAGCTGCAATGCAAACAGCAAAAATATCACTAGTTTAATGTGTAGAATAATTACAAAAAAGACTTATGTAGTCATAAAGTTGCTTAAAATACCTTTAGACACACTTTGGCTTCTTGTTTATAAAGTGATCAAACCCCAGTAAAACCAAAGGGATGTTGGCTATTTTAATAAGAACTGAATGATTTGGTATTTCAAGTTGTTTTGATTTCTTTGTAATGTTTCCCTTCCAGATGTGGGCTTGATGCTTCCTGTATAGATCTTCAGGTTCATTTTATCTTGTCGCGTTTCCAAGCGCAGCAGATATAAGGGAACAGCAGTAAACTGTCTGGGGATGTCGACCACCTCTCAAAAGCACAGGGACTTCGTGGCCGAACCCATGGGAGATAAACCGGTCACCGCTCTGTCGGGCATTGGAGATGTTTTGGGCAAGAAGCTGGAAGAGCAGGGCTTTGACAAAGTGAGCGTCATGTCTGGTCTATAAAATGTTGTTGGGAAAAGATAACATGTGCTTGTAGTCTTCCCCATCTTGATTTTTTTTTTTTTTTTTTTCCCCTTCTCTCTCTTTTTCAAGGGTTCCTTAATCATTCTAACTTTCCACAGAGGTTCTACTTGGAGTTTTTTTTTTTCTGAAATGGTTTTGTTTAAGCATTATACTCAAAACAATTCAGGATATAATGTTTACCAATTCCTGATTAAATTTCCAATTTTTTCAATTGAGATCTTGTCTCTTATAAACTCGGTGATTTTTGGCAAAAGGTAACGTTAAAATGAAAAGCTAAAATGAAAGAGCACTGAAAACCTCAAACACTGGAAGCTGTTTCAAATTTTACAACGGCTAAAATAAAGATTTGTTTATTAGCAAGGAAAAACTTTTGCAAATGTAGTCATTTACATTTACAACATAACTGCCTGGCTTTTTTCCCCCCACATACAGGCAGAATAATAACATGCAGGGCTGTTGAACACTGCTAGCTAGGCTCTAAAATACAATGTCCATGGCAGTGAGTTAGACAAATGGTGAAAGCTTAAATGGCACATTGCTGGGTTAAAGTGGCTCGGTAAAAACTGGAAAGGAGATGGATGGTTTTTTTTAATTTTTTTATTATTTTTTTTAATTAATTTGTGAAAAGGAGAGATGATCGAGAGCAGGTCTTGCTGAGAATGAGTTCTTCACTTATAAATGCAATAGACCTGTAAACATGCTATAAATGACCCTTGATCATCATTGGCACTCCTGTATGTTTCAGGCATTTGTAGTGTTGGGTCAGTTCCTTTTGCTGAGGAAGGACCGTGAACTGTTCTCGGAGTGGCTAAAGGACACCAGCGGGGCCAATTCCAGGCAAGCAGCCTCCTGTTCTCAGTGTCTGGCCGAATGGTGTGACGCCTTTCTCTAAATCCCGTGGTCTTTTTCTTCCTTTCAGTACTTTCACTTGGAACAGTTTTAACGTCTGAACAAATGTCATCTGTGTTTTGTCATCTTGTGACCTTCTATTCAGGAGTAATGCCGTATTTGATGTTGCTGTCCAAAAGCATTGATGGTTCTTAAAGGAATATTAAGCTGACTTTATAAAGAATAAAGTTTGGAGAAATGTTTCAGTGACTTAATCCAATGACTGATTTGTCACTTGATTTGATTCTCGGTTTGAAGAAAATTACAAATGACCGATAAGTTTAAATCTGAATCAGTTTGTGAAGGGAAACCGCTTACGTACAGATTAAAAGTCTAAATGTGTTCTTGATCCTCTCTTTGAGCTCTTTTTGCTCAAACACATGACTCAAGAGGTGCTTGATTTTTACATGATGCACTGGGCAAGTTGGAACATCGAAAATAGTGAAATGAGGAAATGCATAGGCTTGAGAAATGCTGTTGCATGCCCTTAAATGTTGCCTCAGTCCCCTCTGAAAAAGCAAAGACAATTCATTTGTTTTTGCTATACACTATAGACATGTGTTCTTTTTATCTCGAACTCGTGAGACGATGGAAAAGGATTTCAGCTTTCACGCCTGATTACCAAGATGTGTGGGTTTTTTTTTTTTTTAAACATCTAGATGAAATGTAGATAGCAGAAAATGAAGGGTGAAATTCTGATCTGTCCTGTCATTCCTCATATGCTGTTTGAATACTTTTGTACTGTTTATGTGAAATTAATAAAGACACCAGAGCATTTGTGCTAGTGTCTGCACTTCTTTCCTCTCTAACACACAGATGCTATGTACTGTAGATTTTCTCTATGATGTGCTCAAATATATTGAGGTTATATTTTATTAAGGCCTATTAATATGGCATATGCATGAGTAATTGCTGAATAAACCATATAACACCATGTTTGTATGTTGATGTTCTCACTCAGAAATAGGGTACCAAACTTTACTAATCCTTGTTGCTCAGGTGGAACCAAGAATACATCTTTTATTTTATTTTTTTTTTATCTGGGAACCTTTTTCTGGTTCCCTTTTAATTAGCTTTTAAAGATATCTTGTGGCCCGTTATCAAATATGCACCTTAACTTATTTCTATAGGAGAACTATATTCACATTTTCTGCTTAAAGATGCCTATTAAAGGTACAGATGTGTGCTCAACGAGGAACAGTGCAGTTTGGTACCTTTCTCAGCGACTTGTGAGGGTGTAGTGCTTTTATTTATTCATTGAAATGACTTCCCGATTTATAGAAAATGTATCCAAGTCTGTCAAGTCCTCTTCCTGAAGAGCAAAGTCACTGTTCAGATGTGACAAAAAGACCTGGGATTGTTTTTGTACTTATTTTGTTTATGCTATATGTTCTGTGGTAAAGTGGATAATTGGTCCACTTCATTATAAGTAAACACCGCCCTCTAGTGTACAAATGTTCACTCTACACCCGACACAGAGCTCAAAATGGTGCTGCTTCGTCTTCTGTCCACGTCTGAATGCTTTCACACTTAACATACTTAGTCATACTTCTATTTTATTTTTCTGTATCAAAGAAAACCCTAAATAACGCAGCTTTTGTGTTAACATGACAAAAACCAGTTCGCGCGAGCAGGCGCACTGTAACCATAACAACGCTCTTACCAGTCTCGTTACAGCTAACTAATTTAGCCTAGCTTGTGTTCTATTGGGTTTTATTACTGTCAGTCATAAATATGCCTTCGGTGTAACTTTATAGGCTTACAATTATTTTTCTGTTCTTTTCAGTTACACTGCAATATTTGACTATGGAGAATTATATACTGTGTATATATAAACTACAGTGCTTTGCAAAAGTATTCATCCCCATTAAGACTACAAATGGCTCTCACACAGATTGTTCAATCCACCCAAATGTTTGCTCTTAAAGTAAACATTTATTTGTTGGCAGATCTTTAAATAAAAACTGAAAAATGTTGCTTAAAAAGTATTCAACCCGTTCAGATTAGTACTTGGCAGAAGCACCTTTTGCAGTATTATTTGCTACGGAGAGAAATTTGATCAATTCCACGGGGTCGAATACTTTTGCAAAGCGTTTTAGGTCTGTGCAGGAAACTGAAAACTCCACCATCGAGATTGCTATCAATACCAATGAATAAAATAAAATAAGTTTCCTGGACTAAAAAAAAAAAAAAAAGAAAGTTAAATATACAATACTTATCCTTATAATTGAACAAGTCCATCTAAAAATGTCCTAACTCTTTTACTTGTGTTTATTGTTTTAGAAGATGTTGACCTGGATTCTGGAGCAAATGCAGAGGAAGCAAGACTATTTGCACAGTTTCATAGTTAACCCATGTGAAAGAACAAACACAGGTGAGGATATAGTTCATTTTTCAGCTTTATATTTAAAAAAAAAAAAAAAAATGACCCCGATAGTACAATATGGCATGCTTATTCATGGCACAAATGCAAAGCGGCTCATGGTTCACCAGTTGACACATTTCATACTTGTTTAAATCAAAAACATTCAACACAGTAGAGGTATTTTATCTCACATTCTGTAGAAAATCAATATCAAATACAATCAAAATACAGAAGCACTTTTTTCCCCAGAGCGTAAATGACCAGTAATACACATAAAACTGTCTCACTGAGTGACATTTCTGTAGTAGTCCCGAGTTTTGTGTGTGTGAGAGAAAATTTGTGTACCGTATGTATTTTTATTAGCTTCCTTGCATCAAGATGTCTGTTTGTTTGAATACGTCATGGGTTTCAGTTTCTCTGGCCTTGCAGGCATCTTCATCACTTAAACAGTAACTATGTTTACAAGCACACCAAAGATCTGATGTTAGTCAGATGGTCAGCAATCTGATCAAAAACCGGGCTCTGGTTTGCATTTTCACATCAGGGAAGATTTCCTTAGCCCAGTGAGTCATTAACCATGAAATAGGCTTATTTGATGAACATAATTTAGTTAAAAACCAAAGGCTTAATCCCAGGCCCAGATATACCCAGCGTCAGGCCAGGCCTGCTCTGTCCAGCTTTTAATAAAGGTAATGGCAGTAGCCAAACTGTACAACGTCTACTCTAACTCATCTCACGTTTGTTCAAAACGTATTTTTATACTTTGTAATATTTTCTAAAACCCTGAAACCTTTGTTCTCTCCATTTTTTGGGCAGATGCTGTACAGCCCGGAGAAACCAGTGAAAGAATCTTGAATACATTCAGACGCAGCTAATATTTTCTATTATATGTTTTCAGTAAACCAAATCTAAGATTCAATTCTTAGACATTTTTAACTCATTTCAAGATTCAATTTTAATACTTTTTTCTAGCAAGCCCTTTTCTAGTACCAGCATTTAATATAGTAGAATAAGAATAATTTGAGTTTGAAATAAGACTGAATGGTCTTAGATTTAATTTATAATATCATTTTTTTTGCTGTGAGGAAGTGGCTTGAGCCTAACTTACATTAAATGAAGATACTATAAATGTAATTGTCGGCAGAAGCGTGGCTCAGGGTTGCAAACTTGTCTTAAAAATTAGCTGTCGTCTTTTGTTCTTCCACTTGGCTGTGTGAATGCAGGTTTAGAGCATTTCGCTGACTCTCGGACTGTTTGTGGAATTGGATTAGACTTACTGATGAAGATCAGTACCATAATCACCTGCTACGTTCCAGTTTTCTATATGTACATATACACAATTCCAGACGTTCCAGATCTTTCCCAGACTTTCTATATTCAGGTTGTATCTTAGACACTTCAGGTGTCCTGGTCAGGGTTGCGATGGATGAGGAGCTTATTATGGGAACACAGGGGGTGAGAGTACATTCTGAGCTCAGCACCATGCATGTACACGGACACACACTCATTTACATTGACGGCCAATTAAACATAGCCAATCCTCCTACTACTGAATTATTAGTATATTATTGTGTGGAAGGAAACCGGAAAACCTGGAAGAAACCCACATAGATGTGGGAAGAACATGTACAGAAATTCTATACGGAAAGTAACCCAAGCGTAGGAGTTAACCAGGAAGTTGTGAGGTGGTAAACCACCACAATGGTTCATTTTCTGCTACATGAGCAGGAAAACAAAAAAAAGCATGTGAGAGTTGTAGCTGTGGTAGTGCAGGGAATAAAGAAATGTCTACGACGACGAATTTAGATCTGTAGTGTGTTAGCCTTTGATAAAAAGAATATCCAAATATATGCCCCCACCCCAAAAAAACATTTTCTGGATTTCTATACTATTCCAGGAACCCTGGTGTACTGTATGATTGAGGGGAAAAAGGAAGGAAGGATATATGTAGATATTTTGCATCATAAAAATAAACGCACTAATTCTTATATACAGTTGTCATTTGGGCTTTTGTGTGCATGTAAACAAAGTTTGCATCTAGTGCAACACTAGTACTTTTTCTTCTTCATATTCATATTCCCAGACGGAGTGCTGATCTGGGAACAGTTTAACAGAAAGCAATGTAGTAATCGGACATCAGCACTCTCTTTCTCAGGCGCCTGATTTGTTTTCAGGTCATCGGGGACTTTACCTCTTGCATCGTAAAAGCATATGAAGTCTTTTGCGCCCGGATGTGAAAACGGGACCTGGTTAACGTTTGCCGAGAGATTCCATGTAATAGAACGTGGCTCCTAGAGCCCAGCTCGCCTCCACGTCGTTGATTTTTCTGGCCAGCTGTAACGCATACGAATAGTAATATGTTAATGTGTGCATGAATGGCAAAGAAGGATGACCATAATTATTGTACAAAACTTATAATGCAGAAAAACCATGCAGTGAGCAGGTTCAGTACATTACGTGCACACACATGCACGCCCACACACACACACACACACACACACACACACACACACGAGTCTGCCTATCTGTGTGCTGTCTGTTTTAAAGTCTTTCTGTTTGTCTGTGCGTGTCTCTCCGACTGTCTTTCTCTTTCTCCGTGTGCATGCGTGTATATGTGCCAGTCTCTGCATGCACGTCTGTCTGTGCTGTGTTTTTCACTCTCTATCTCTCTCCTTCTGTCTGTGTGTGTGCGCATTTGTATACCTTCAGCTCCTTGTCCAGGGGGAAGCCGAGCTCCTGCAGCAGCGCCGAGATGTAGGTCAGGTCCAGACAGAGGAAAGGGTTTTCTCCTGCTCCAGCCTCCATGTTCTTACACACTGCACATTGAACACAAACCGTTCATCCATGAACACTTTCAAGCACATTTCACACTTATTCAGCATCTCCACCTGCTCTGTTCATTTGCCAGTCACTTTGGACAAAAGAATCTGCTAAATTCTAACTGTAAATTTTATATCTTTACACATTCACTCAAAGGTTTCTGGACAGCTGGAGTTCCCTATGTTTTATCACAGTTTATTGGTGACAAAGCAAAAGTAAATGGAAAGAATGATGGGAAAAAAAAATATTACAGTATTTCAACATAGTCTTTGTTTGTAAGCACAATGGCTTGTGCACGTTTAGGTCAAAACCAGTAAATCCTACAGATGTAAAGATTACATGGTGTTATGTCATAAAATCTATTAGCCAATCAGGTTCCAATATGCAAATGAATGCCATACAGCATCAGTTTGATACCCTTCCGAGATGTATTTTTATAAAATCTAGGACTTTTATGGTAAAAGTACAGGTGCATATTCTGAAACTATGCTATTACTTAAAATATCGGTTTCTTTTTGAGATGTTTTAAATCACAAAATGGCAGGTTTAATTCATCTCTAATTGGACAATCTGTGTAGAAATTAGTTCTTTCTAGCACTCTTACTCAGCGGAGCGAAATGTACTACTGCTGAGAGGCAACATTAACACACTCCTGATGCCAAATAAGCAAAATAAATCTCATATATATGAACTAATGATGCCTCAGCATACTATTGTTCAATAAATAACTAAACAGCCAACTGTCCAATTACACGAGTCTAAAAAAGTTTACTGCTTTCCATGTGATTGTTTTTATCCTCGTATATTAAAGCTGGTGTGTGTAAGAGTTCTTGTTCCACTTTAAAAACAATGTGAAAAAATTAAATAATTCATTGAATGTCCTGTATCTAAAAGTTCACCTTACCTGTTTTGGCACCATCTATGTAGTTGCTTACTCGAAGGGAGCCTCCATTCTTCTCATCTGAATCAGAGAGACCAATGTGATACAAATGCAGTGTTTATGATGATACACAGTGAGACAGGTGAGAATAAATCAGCCATTGTAAGATGTACAGTGCATACTGATGAGGCCCAGGTCCACAGCACGGTCGTAGTAATATGAGAACGCATAGAACTCCATGTGTTTGACCTCTTCTGCTTTATGCACTCGTTTGTAGATCATCTTCTCCACTTTGCTCAAGCAGGACTCGTAGATGGGCTCTCCTGAAAAGCCAAAAACAACTATTGGATCACTAAATAGGATTAACAGCAACAGTAATAGCAGCTACTCTGCCCTTTACATGAAGGCATTTCATTATTCATTCATCCATCCATCCATTCATACACTAATCTATCTTTATCCTATCCCTCAGGTGTGAGGCAAGAATACACTCAGGATGGGATGCTATCACAGGGCACCATGCGCACACACACACACACACACACACACACAAACACACACACACACACACACACACACACACACACACACACACACACAC
>JAQQZR010000005.1:4077354-4097474 GCA_030068235.1 Notoglanidium macrostoma
AGAGAGAGAGAGAGAGAGAGAGAGAGAGAGAGCGTTTGTGTGTGTGTGTGTGAGAGAGAGAGAGAGAGCGTTTGTGTGTGTGTGTGTGTGTGTGTGTGTGTGTGTGAGAGAGAGAGAGAGAGAGAGAGAGAGAGTATGAGAGAGAGTGAGACAGAGAGAGAGCGTTTGTGTGTGTGTGTGAGAGAGAGAGAGAGAGAGAGAGAGAGCGTTTGTGTGTGTGTGTGTGTGTGAGAGAGAGAGATTAGCAGTAGTGAGGAGGGGATTATAAATCCTTAACCCCAAGACATCGCCACTCCAGAGGGATTAAATCTAATAAAATATCATCAATCACTACTTATCCTGATAATCCACTGCTTCTCCTCTGCTGCCCTTTACAATATAACAATAATAGATGATGGACCCACTTTAAGCCTTGCACGAGTAAACCTGGCTGTTACTGAAGGGACACAATCATTTAAAATACTGCAACACAAATGAATCTTGTTGCTGAAAGAGCGAGTGTAAATAACTCAGCTGTGGTTTATGGTGTATCATTAGTGCCTGCTAAATACTTGGTTTTTCACTCTCAGGAGTGGAAGGCTGTTATTATAAATTGATTATGATCATGCCCTAGCCCTCCATTTTTCCCACGGAGAACCCTGATGCCTTGAAAGGAAAAGCCATTTTGAGCACTGTGACCTTTTTCAAAGCCGAAGCATGTGTTCTGCAGTAGTACAATCTCTAATTCTAATCCAAACAGTAACACGCTTAGCGATTTAATAAGAAATAACGAGCACATTCAACAGAAATGCCCGACCCATGAGCCACTCCCTGAAGTATTGCTAAAATCTAATTAAATCAAAGTAACGATTGGCTTCAGCTCTACTTTCAGGTGTTTTTCTATTACAGTTACTGAATGTTACTAGATTTCATATCTGACTTGCGTAAACTTGCCACGTGATGCAGCCTGATTGCATTTCAGCATGCTGTTTGCAACACACTGATGAAACTGAAATGCAACACAACAAGGAATTACGTTCACTTCTGATGCAAAGTGTTTAATTCATAATAAACAAAGGTTTTGCTTTTGTATGTTTTTTTTCATGTTCCTAACAAAAAGCATTAGTCTATTGTGAGCATATTGGATTTAACAATATTTCTTTTTTTAAATTGATATGGTTGCATCTGGTTCTGGCATGGAATCTTCTCCATAGCGTTTTATGTACTGCTACCTGCCGTTCATTATGGGTGTCGTAAGTGTATATACATTCCAACAATAAGTAAAAGTCAGAAGGGGCCCGAGAAGTGATTTGACAAAAGAGCAAATACGTGGCTTGACAGTGGGGTCCTGAATCTGATTGGACACAAGCGACCTGGCTAAAATTCATAAATAGACTCCATATATAGTCTCACATTTATGGTTGTAAACAATGTTCATTGCTTTTTTATTAATTAGTAGTATTTCCTTTCAAGACACATGCATACAGAGAAAACGAGAGAGCGAGAGAGAGAGAGAGAGTGCAGGACCAGAATAGGGGAAGCCATAATGCTCTTTTTTTGAAACCTCAACACTGAATTGATCTCTGTATTGGACAATTTCATTACATTATTTGTGTTATGACAAAAGATCAAAGAGCAGCTTTTGTTCAGTGAGATCCTGCCTCATTACAAGTTGTGATTAAGCCTGCATTGCCCCCTAGTGGATGAAACTTTTTGAGCTCTCTAACCCGTTTCATCGTTTTAATTAATTTGTGTGATTTTTGTTTCCTTCTTAATGAACTTCTTTTGCTAACCATAGTTTGTAGCACATAATGAACAGTTTGGGGGCATTAATAACAAACAGCATGATTTGGGAAGATGGAACCGTGGACACAAGATCACACACAGCTCAACCTCCAAAGCAGTCAACAAACACGTTTATGCTGTGTTGTAATTCTGCCTGATAGCTAAAATTTGTGCTTTTCAATACAATTCTAACCATCCATTATCTATAGCGCTTTATCCGTCTGGGTCGCAGGGAAGCTGGAGCCAATCCCAGCATCTTGGGGCGAGAGGTGGGGTACACCCTGGGCGGGTCGCCAGTCCACCACAGGGCCAACACAGACAAACAGCCACACACGCTCACATTCACACCTAATGGGCAATTTAGAGTAGCCAGTTGACCTAATCTGCATGTCTTTGGACTGTGGGAGGAAACTGGGAGAACATGCACAGAAAGGCACCCTGGGTGACCAGAGGATCGAACCCAGGACCTTCTTGCTGTGAGGCGACAGTGCTAACCACTGCACCACCGTGTTGCCATATTAGACCTTTCCCTCTCTTAATAGACTAATATTGAAAGCTCCATCAAGATGATAGTTTTGTTTTGTCCCACATTCCCAACCGTGTTTCCCTGCTCTAACACACCTGATACAGCTAATCAACTAATTAACAGCCCTTCCTGAGTTCGTGTGTGTTTGTGTGTGTGTGTTAGAGCAGGGAAGACGTTACAATGCGCAAGTACTAATATTAGGAATTTGTCTTCTAAACACAATAGATTAGCAAATATTTGTTTAACAAATTCCCTCCATGAAAGACTAGTGCAGTGATAACCCAGGGTTAGGGTTATATAAGCTATAAAGAGTGTAATATTACGTACAATGTTGCAGCAGTGATGCAAATTAGATCTCAATTAGCAAACGAGCTGCATGAGGTCATGCTGACGTCATCAGCAAGGCAATAAGGCAAAACAACAACATCTCAAGTGCTCAAACTTTCAAAATACGTTAAACGTTTTGCAGTGGAACCACGACACAAATGAGTTATGGATGACTCCAGAGCAGGGTTATATACAGGAGGAGAACCTCAACAGCAAAGCAGTGTGTTTTTGGATCTGTTTAAAGGTAAGGTGTCTGATTAATATGCATGTTGGGGTCTTTTTATTTCACTGGTTGTGTATGCAGCATCACTTCAGCACTTGTCAGAGTAAGGGGTAAAATATTACCTGTTGCATATAAACTGGGCATTAACCCACATGGAAAAATCAGTGAAAAATACACGTGTTTTCAGACACACGTTTTTTTTGGGTTTTTTTTACATGTAGTGCATGTGTTTCATTTTGGTTTTCAGTCGCTTGTTTTTACATGATAATTCTTCACATGTGATTTTCTCATATAAATAATGCTTTTGACATTACTCACAGCATATGAGTTCACGTGCAATTTCAGGGCATAATGTAGTGAAATGCACGTGATTACTTATTATACACATGATTACTTTTGATCACATATGAAATGAATGTGGGCTTTTTATTTGTTCTTCATAAGAGACCTCAATTTAGCAACAAATTGCATTATCATTGGAATGTATTTTGGAAACCAAAATACAAAAATGTTTTACCTATTTCATGTTCCATACAGTTTATTATTTTTGTTGCTCTTTGCTTTCTTCATGCTTAATGCTCTTGATCATGTTTGTTGTTTATCTTTAGTATTTGGGTTTATTTTTGCATGTTGAATTTCATAATATTTGTGTACATTTGTTTTATATAATGGTTACGTTGACTGAGAAAAAAGTGTACTGTTTGTTTGGCTGGATGTCTGTCTGATAACTGTAAAGTTTGTGTTAGTTTTATTTAATCAGGTCTTTTTGTTTTGTTTCCTTGGTAATTGTTTTCTTCGATTCTCTTTTTGATTTTTCTTTTCTTTTTTCTTTTTTTTGCATCAAGTCCTTGAGTCATTTTGCATATTTTGTCTCGCCTGTAACCACTGAAAGGGTTTTTTTTTTGTCTGTTATCTATCATTTGTAATGTTTGTTTAAAGACAGCTATAATGTCTGTGTTGCGTCATGCATGGTGTTTAATATGTTTGTGTTGCATTTTTGTGCCCCTGCTAATGTTTATATCACTTTTTGTACACAATGTTTCATCTGTTGTGTTTGTGTTCACAGAGTTCAGGTTTGAAGCGTTAGACAAGCCTTCCGCTCAGACGCACCATACTGGTGATGCTACTGATCAAAAACTATGCAGATTGGAGAGAAAAACAAAGCAGATTGACCTGCATTGCTCTCACATGTCCTACCATGAACACCAGTCAAGAAAGGACCACATCTCAAACTTGTGCTTCCATGAACACCAATCTAAGGTGGACCACACCTCATACTTTTTCTCAACTAATCATCAATCTGAAGAGGAACCCACCCCAGTACTTTCCTCTCCTGAACACCAATGTCCAGATGACCACACCTCAAACCTGTCCTCAAATAACCACCAACCTGGAGAGGACTCTACTTCAACCTTATCCTACTTTGCATCTCATTCTGTGGAGGACCACACCTCATGTCTGTCCTCAACTAATCATCAATCTGAAGAGGAACCCACCCCAGTCCTTTCCTCTCATGAACACCAATGTCCAGATGACCACACCGCAAACTTGTCGTCAAATAATGACCAACCTGAAGGGGACTCTACTTCAGACCTGTCCTACTTTGAATATCATTCTGTGGAGGAGCACACTTCAAATCTGTCCTCAACTAACCAACTATTTGGAGTGGACTCCACCTCAAACCTGTCCACTCCAAAACACTGTTCTGGAGAGGATCACATCCCAAAACTGTTCGGGCATGAAAACCAACCTGGAGAGGACTACACCTCAAACGTTTCCTCTACTAACTATCAGTCTGAAAAGGACCAATCCTCAAACCTGTCCTCTCCTAAACACCTACCTCAAGATGACCACACCTCAAACCTGTCCTTTCCTAATCACCAATCAGGAGAGGACTATACCTCAAGTGCGTCCTGTACTAAACACCAGTCAGGAGAGGACCACACGTCAAATCTGTCCCCTCCTGACCTCCAATCAGACCGGAAACTTCTACCACGTTTCAAGTGTCATAACTGTGGCAAGTCATTCAGCCGGCAGAGTTCTCTCAAAATGCACATTGTCCAAGAAGAAGATACCTTTAACTGCACGTCATGTGGGAAGCTTTTCTTTGCTAAATGTAGCTTAATGGCTCACAGACGTTCTGAGCATAAAGAAGAAAAACCTCTGAAATGTGAAGAGTGTGGGAAAGCGTTTGCCAGAGCCAAAGCAAGAGCAGCACATCAATCTAGTCACAATGGAAACAAGCAGTTTCACTGCCCAAGCTGTGACCAATCCTTCCTGAGCAAGCACACACTAAGTGCACACATCCTAAGTGAACACCAGGGGACGCAACCCTTCGGTTGTGATGTCTGTGGGAAAAGGTTCAAGTTGAGGAGTGGACTGATCTCCCATCAGCGGATTCACTCGGGAGAGAGGCCATATCACTGCGAGGAATGCGGTAAGACCTTCATCGCTAAAAGCACCTTTAACGTCCATCGTCGGGTTCACACGGGTGAGAAGGCGTTTAGCTGTGAAACATGTGGCAGGAGATTTAGCCTAGCTGCTTCTCTGTCTAGACATCAGCAGAGCCACAGGGATGTGAAATCCTTCAACTGTGACCTCTGCAAGAAGACTTTCGCCCAGGCGAGTCACCTTCGTATTCATCAACGTCTGCATGCTAGTGAGAAAACGCATAACTGCGAAACCTGCCAGAAAAGTTTCAGTCATATCCGGGCTCTCCGGTTGCATGAGAAGATTCACGTAAACAAGCGGCCATTTTCCTGCTCCTTGTGCTCCAGATCGTTTGGTTCGGCTGCGTATCTAAGGAGGCACCAGCAGCTCCATGCAGGAGTGAACCTGCACCACTGTGACGAGTGCAGCAAGAGTTTCATCACAGCCGGCCATCTCCGCTCGCACCTCCAGGTCCATGCACACCTGAGACCTTTCAGTTGTGCCGAGTGTGGATGGAAATGCAGCACCCTCGCCGATCTTGCGAACCACCGATGGGTCCATGCAGACGACAGCTTCCGCTGTGGGTTGTGTGAGAAGCGGTTTGCGACTAAGAAAAGCTTGACCTTGCACCAGCGCACGCACAGCGGCGAGAAGCCGTACTCCTGCAGCGAGTGCGGAAAGAGTTTCGCACACTTATCCAGTGTCCTCAGACACGCCAGCGTACACACTGGAGAGAAACCCTTCAAGTGTGACGAGTGTGGGAAGTGTTTCCGCGTGGCGTTTAGTCTCAGAGCTCACACGCAGATGCATTTGAACAAGCAAGAGCACACGTGCACTAAATGTGGGAGAGGTTTCTCACGCGTGAAAACTTTACTGAGCCACAAGTGTGCGAAGAGGCAATCTGAGAAGGGGACACCGAGGGGAAAAAAGCAAGAAAAGACAAAAGAATGTCTCTGAAGAGAGGATTCAAGTTCTTTATTCCAGCATAAATATAAAATAAATAAAATGTAATTGAAAATGTGAAATAAAACCATAAAAATGTATATACCTAACGGAAAATTGACGGTGTAATATAATTTTTTTCTAAGAAATTTTTTTTTTTTTTTTTTTTTTTTTTTATTGTTTTTTGTAAATCACCACAATAAGGAAATACTACTAGCCAAACATTACATTTACACCATTTTTCTTTCATAGGTTTTTTTGAAGTGAGGGAAGCTTCCAGAAGTTTAGCATTTCTGAGTAGTCACACCCTTGTCACGACAACAAGCGACACAACTTCTAACTTGACCGTTGTTCAGCTAAGTCATGAAAGTTGCTTACATTTATCAAAATTATTGTTTATAAAACAGAATAAAAAATGGTGACACTTGCTTGACCTCTATTACAAGACACAGTTAGCCATAGTGCTAACGCTAACAATTTTCTTACAGCAGCTCCGTGACGTGTAATTGTTGATACGACGCTTCTTTGCTGAAGAATTTGGGTTTAGATTAAACAATATATATTCCCAAAGCAAGACGTAAAGCTTGTAAGATGTATAAGAGCTCTGTTGATGTCTTTGTTTGTCTGGGTTTCCTCTAGGTTCTCTGGTCTCCCCGCCCCCCCCAAAAAAAACCCATGCCAGTAGGTAGATTGATTATGCTAAAGTTCCCTCGTAGGAGTGTATGAATGTGTGTGCTTTGAGCTCTGCAGTGGATTGGCATCCCATCCAGGGTGTATTCCCACCTCATACCCACGGTTTTCCAGGATCCACAACAACCCTGACTGGGATATCAGACCGCTAAAAGAAGTAATGAAAACAAATTTCATTTATTTCTATACATTTCTTCATGTATTAATTTAATCCTTGAGTCAGTGCATACAGTTATATGGACTAAAGTCTTATGCTACAATCCCAAATAACTAGGAATATATAAAATAAGAGATTGTGCCCCCTCCCCACAGCACTGCTTAACCATTATCAAGGCGTATTTTTTTTTTTATAATCTTATTTTGATCAAACTACTATAAATATTTTCTTGAAGGGGAAATTTGTATTTCATATTTATTGATTACAAATGCAAGACTGAAGTGGCCTCTTATCAAGCTGCATATGATACAGATTTATGCGTAAATTGTTTATATTAGTATTTACACAAGAAATTTGGTCTTCGTAAAATCCTGTAAATTCAAAAACGTTCTTATCGTATTCATGCTCCTGAGTGCGTGTGTAAATTCAGACGCAAGACGACTAACTAATGTAAACCTCGACTTGATCAACATCAAACTAGGAGTACCATTGATTAGCATTTTGTTGAAATCATTCGTATTATGTTATTGGCTTTAATTAAAGAATATGAAAAACAAAAAAAGAGAATTAAAACGAATCATTCAGTTATGACAAAAGAAATGGTACAGAATAAACAGAGGACGAGTCGATCTGTCTGCTCAGAGCCGTAAGCCGAAAACAAACACCTCGTTTCATGGAAAATTTAGTGCTTGCTTATTATGAATATTATATATTATAAAATTGTATTGACGTGTACATGAGTGAAAATAACTTCCAATAGTGTTTTTCAGCCTTTACCCTGATTAGTCATTTCTTGCTCCCAGCTGCTTGTGCACTTGACCTTTTATGGAGTTTTGTGGGCGTCACCCTATGCAAATGAGTTGTGTCAGGAGTCTTACACTGTATAGGTGAGCATACGTTCACAAATATATTTTACTAAAGGATTGATAAATGACACCCATTATGAGGGTTATGAAAAGCTTACATTGATTCTTCATGCTCTGTTTATGACTGATTGATTAATGGACATTCCACTGCATTAACTCAATCTATAAATTGATTAAAAAGTACAATGTGCCGTTTAACAAACGGATCGCAATCGTTGGCAAATTGCTGTGGTAGAAGCATTCCCTCGGACAGTGCCGAAACTGGAGACTCCTTTTTAAAAAAAATCTTATTTAAACATCTTACAGAAAACATAATCATATCAACAATTACACGTTTTTTGTTTTGTTTTAAATATATATACAGTATGTTTATAAGGAGCGTCCACCATACGAGTCCTTGTGTATACTGTTACTATAGAAGCATTAAAATAACCCTGTGATTTGCTTTATTGTCAGAGCTGCTGTAGCAGAAAATTAATCAACATTTTCTGACAATTCAGTATTGACTCTATTTTGAAAAGAAAACAGGACTTTTTTTCTTTAATGTGTTTACTGACAGGTTGCCAAGCAAATATACAGGCGCATCTGTCATGTATTCAGGTAGACATGTGATTAATACCTGTTTTCTTCATTTGTTTGCTGTTAGTCCAGTCAATTTCGTGAATGATTTCACACATACGCTACACTCACACCTTTATTTTGAAATCAAAACATGCTCGATTTCCTGAAGTTGCTGGTTAATTTCCAAACACCTTATAACTCCCTATGTAAGTGCACTACACGGCTTTGCCTAATAATAGCTTTATGGGCTCTTTGTAGTGCACTAGATATCGAGTACAGGGTTGTTTGGAATACGGCCCAGTATTGTTTCCTCCTTCACTGCGCGGTGTTGCAGCGGTTTCAGAAAAAGGGGAAAGAGGTGTCGGTGGATGTGATGGCTCTGAAAAGGATTCAGAAGGTAAATCAATGTTCTGTGTACATTTCGGCTAATAAAACGGTTATGACAGTTAATTAAGTAGGATTAAGATATGTGTAATGTAGTATTATTTGCTTGGTTAACGCTGTGTTTGCTAGCGTTAGCTAACCTACATCTTTGCTAGCGAGAACAAAGCCGGCTCAGTTTATCTGTCAACAAACCATAACGACACGCCTTTTGACATTTTTTTAAACGATTTGTTTTCTATAAAGTTGTTTAAAAATGACCCTGCATAAACTAGTATGTCTCTAACGTTAAAAAAAAGTAACGTAAATAAATCTAAATCTATTGCTAAATCCTGTTTATGTCCCCAAATCCAACCTCAGGCCACTTATTTACATTGATAATCGCTAATTTGTTTATTTTGTTTCCTTGTTAAATAAATTTTACACACATTTTAAAAAGCTAAATATGTATTCGCTGTCAGTGACAGACTAGTTGTATTCTTACAAATCAAACATATTTGTCAGTAACGGTCTTTCGGTCGGTATGTCAGAAAATATCGCGATATCTGAAGGCGTTTCTCACGAGAACGTTACATATCGCGATATTTAGCGTTTCTACGCTTCGCCTGAACGTTATTTAATCGATACAGTGGAAAAGTGTTGTTAGGTTTAACTAAAAAACAAAACAAAAAGCTGTATGACAGCATGAGGATGGAAATGAAAGACTTGTTGCTAAGATTCCAACGGATACTTGTTGCTAGGGAGTTTTGTGACGTCACTGAACGTTAACACACTCTACTCTTTGCTGATTGGTCAAAAGCTACAGGACCAAAATCGCCAAATGAATAGAGTCGAGATCGGCGCGCACCAGCGGATGGTTTGGCTCCGTCGCGAGGAAAGATGGCCGAGGCGAATGTTCTGGAAGCGTGAGAGATTTTTTAGTTAAATCTCTGTGTTTAACGTCGCTGTGCTTGAAATTAGTAAACCTTACGATTTGACTTGGAAACCAGACGAACAAGGATGTTGTGGCTCTGATGTGCCGTCACGTGGATGTTGTTTTTAATCCTACAGGTGTGCGTAAGATACGCGTGCAAGTGTGTGGACCGCGCCGCTCGCATAGCACCTGCATACGCACGTGTGGTGAAAGTGAAAACTTAAGGCAGTGGTTCTCAAAGCGGGGTTCCCGGACCTCCGGAAGAGCCGGGGGTCCATGACTTGTTTGTTTTGTCACATTATCGATGGTATGATATTTAGGGGTCCGAGCACCAAAATAAACTTCAGTGGGAATTTCAGGAACCGAAAGTTCTATGGCTCCAAAAGAACATTTAAAAAAAAAAATAATAATTTTCACAAAATAAATCTCTACCATGGAATTTATTTGAAAGTATAAGGAGTCCCTTGGCTGAAACCCTTTGAGGATCACTGACTTTAAGTCATGGAAAGTCATCAGGACAGACGAGTTTGCATTTTCTTGGCGACGTGACGAGCTGCGATTTTTGTCTTGTTCGCCTGGTGAGGGAGCGGCTGTTTATAGCAGCGGTAACAGAAGTCATCCCGACCTTGACGTTCCACAACACTACTATAAATAACAAAAAGATATGAAGAGTCGTTCGTGTCGATAAATAAATTGTAACCTGACACTGGAGACTCCTTCCGTCCAACCTAAATAAAGATCTTCTCACACAAAACTTCAACTATTAAACTTCTTTTTTTTTTGTGTGTGTATTCATTCATGCAGATCATGTGCATGTAGGCTGTTATTATAGAAACGAGAACGTATTAGAACGAGTGTGTTCATGTAAACCTGTGATGGAGCTACCGTCCAAGCAAAAGCGGACACGTTCGTCATGTGGTGCATTTATTTACAGGATGCAAAGCAACACTGGATCTGATTATTGCCCGACTTCTAAAACGGGTTGAGAAAATTGTTCTAGCCCTGAAATCCAGCAACAAACAACAGAAGCGTGTTCCATCACGTCCCTCGGTACAGATCTATCCCTGGCGCAAAGCGGACTTCATCTACGGGAACCCGTGCCCTGTTGACACGCCGCTGTAATTACATGGTTAAGTGGCCGTAGCCATGACTGTAATTGTCACGTCTCCGATAAATACAGAGTTGGGTTTTTTTTCAGCCACAAGCCTGGACTCTGAGTGCAAATCTGTCTTCTTCAGAGATACAAAGACTAACGCTGCGTTCAGACAAGAGGACGGAGTGTTAAAGCTTAAAAGTAGCTCCTAACTGGCTGATTTAGGAGAACGTCTTAAAAATGGCTCCTTCTTTTTTTTTTTTTCTGTAAAAATTTAGGACTAATCTAGAGGACCGCTAAGCCAAAAGGTAATCCTGCACCTACCAGTGAGGTTAACAATCATGTTTGTTACTATTAATGACGAGCACGTTTAAGGCATCCCGAAACACGTGGGTCATTTCTTGGACGTTTGAACTTTTACATGATTTGTTTTTGTTTATGAAGCGCTTTTTTTTTTAATTTTTTTAAATGACATCACGCGTTTCATTGCTGTTCGCTACACGTCACTCAACCAATCGATTAGCCAATCAGTAATCGATATTCATCTAACCCCGCCTTAGTTTAGGAATCCTTTACTAATTGTTCCACTCAGAGCTTAGTCAGAAACTTCACTGCTGTTTAATTCTGCGTTCACGTTACAAGCCTCAGCGTCCCATCCATTATTTTGTTGTTTTTTCGCTCAGAACAGATTTATATCTTGCCAATTCGCATTCCGGATTACAAGTGACCTGTAACGTTAACGTGAACGCATCTGTGCACGTTGAAACAGTTGTCATCTGCTGTCACCAGCAACAAAAAAACATCTGTGAGACGACTCGCGGTACTGACACCGGATTTGCGTCTCCGCGCAGCCCTGAAAAGACCAGATCTGTGTCACATTAGGGCAACAGATCAGATTTGAGTCACTTCCGTATAGCAGTGTGAACGCAGCCTAATAGAACTCTGAGTCCTGAACCATGAACATGCATCAAGCCCATCGTTCTTGTCTAATTTAATGCAACGATGTGTTTTCATGACACGTTCCATCACTGACAACAGCTCGGGTGAAAAGTTTTGAACCTTTGAAATCTTGCCGTGAGTTTCTTAGTATTTGGTTTGTTCCCTTTTTGCTGTGATGACGGTGCACGCTCGAGCTGGCACGGGCTCCACGGGTCCGCACAAAACCTCCCGGCCCGTTTTGGCTCCGATCCGTCTGAGCACACGCTGCAGTAGGAGAGATCAGACATGAGGACGACCTGACCTTTTGCGCACAGCTCAAGACATTGAACATTCATTTTCTGTGGTTTAAGTATGTCGTAACCCTGCAGCGTACACACTAATGTTAGCGTGGATTACAGAGTTTAGGAGATTTCGAGCCACGCTTTGTTTAGAAGAAACGTTATAATCGGGTAGTGGTTGTAAACCGAGAGAGACGGGAAGAGAAAAGCTAAATCGGTCATGAGGACAGTAACGGCGTCATGCTGCAGCGTGCGCGCTGGATAAATTCCTCCGAAGTGACTTCATGCTAATGGAGGAGTGTAGCGAATAATGGAGCTTGCCATGGAATATTCCGTTACTGTGTACAAAAACATTTGCAAATGCACTATGTAAAGACGCTCTCTCTCTCGCTCTTGCTCTCTCTGTGTGTGTGTGTGTGTGTAGGAATTACAGGACTTGCAGCGAGACCCTCCTTCACAATGCTCAGCAGGACCGATGGGAGAGGACCGTGAGTATTTATTAATCTGTACTACCCCAAAAGGAATAGGCTTGCAGCGGAGCTGTGTAAGGAATAACACCTCGCACAGAGGCACGCTGTTCTAGGAAGATAACGCGTCGAAGTGGAGATACTGATAGCGCTCCGATTTTCCTATAACAGCGAGCCTCCGGGTGTTTTATTCCTCCGATACCACAGCAATGGACCCCGATTACACTTCACGTGTAGAACGATACGCCTGACCCCTTATAGAAAACTTCACCATATCAGCAACACTTTAAAAATAAATATCTGTTCGTACGCAGCGTCCATCGTACCAGTCCCTGCGCAAGTCCTTACTAAAGCTGGATCCCTGATGTCAGAGCTTCTGTTATGGAAAGATTCAGTGTGTAATCATGCTAATTGCTCCTTTTTTTTTTTCCCCTCTCTTTGCAGTGTTTCACTGGCAGGCTACCATAATGGGACCAGTAAGAACAGGCTTTCTTCATTCCCTCTGTTTGGGTCTATGAAATTTGTGTAGTGCGTCATTTATGTCCTGATTTATACTGTAGAGTCCAGAAGTCTGCTTCTACATCGCACTCAAATGAAAACCCCTCGTTTGTTTTTTCGCTCCTTCGTTCTTTTTTTTTTTTTTTTTTTTATAATTTTTTTGTAAGTAGGTGTCACAAGATCGTATTGTTTTTTTTTTGTTTTTTTTTCGACATAACCCCCATTTCGTTCAGTGCACGTGCTCCTGCACTTAAAGACACGCCGGATTCTTTTTTTAATATTTCTTGTTCGGCGTGAAATATTTTATACTTTTAAATAGTTTTTGCTATTTAAAATGTCTTCTATTTAATTGTGTATACCTGTTTAGTCGTGTGTGTGTGTGTGTTTATTCATTCATTCACCTGTTAGAAATGTTACACCGCATGAGGGACGTGTTGGGGGGGGATTTGTGATCTCGCAAAGTTTTCCAGTTAAATCAACACACTTCCCGGTCAGTTTGGCAAACTTGCACTAAGGATTTCTCTCACTCATGTGCAAATCTACGGCCAAGCAAAAAAATCGACAAATCTTACAAAATATCTTTTCCGTGCCCTGATTTCCTGTTTCAAAAAGAAATGCATGAACATGCAGATTAACATCACAGCTCTCGTACAACTTCCCGGAAACTTTAAGAAATCATGCATCAGGAAGAGCTGCGTATTACGTCATTGTTTCGGCCTCCGCGTATTCCAGCTTCAAACTGGAGAATTCCGAGACGAGGGAGCGTTTTAGTTGCAGCAATATTTCTTAAGATTAAGACTCTTTGAGACCTAATGGACAATTTGACCATTGATGTATTTTATTTTATTCAGACGATTGCGTTACACCCCAACACAATTTATTGTTTAGTTGTTTGATTCATTTTGTTGCATGAGAAGTACAAGATGTATCTGTTACGGATAAGATGGACAAAAAGAATTCTAGAAATTTCCCACAAGAGTTTCCTAAACTCCTGTTTCCTCTCTCAGGGTGACAGTCCGTATCAGGGCGGGGTTTTCTTCCTGACTATTCACTTCCCAACAGACTACCCCTTTAAACCACCGAAGGTGAGTCAGGGTGGCAGATTATGTGACCGTACGAGTGTGTGTAGTCACCACTACATCACTACACACCGCATTCTCCTTCTCTATATGACTTGCTTGGGTCAGTGACCTACTGAACAGTTATTTTACCTTCATGCTTTTGTTCCAACGAATTGCTCTCATTACTTACTTGTTGTATAATTTTTCCACATATGGTCTAAACATGTTTTTGTGTCCGGAGATCATTTTTCAGTTTCTCACTGGAGATAAAAGGCTAATGTAACTAACAAGTGAGGGTAGTTTATAGCTAACAGTTTAGCACTGACAGTCTAAATAACTACTAAAGAGTTATTCAAGTAAGGTTTGGGAACGTCCAGTTACCTTTAAATGCTTGACCATTAGTTAAACGATTAGTTCATGGCTGTAAATGTGACGCATCTATTTGAAGTGGCGATTCACGTTGCGACATGAACTCCGAACAGATGAGATGCCTTTTGAGATCTGTGTGTGTGTTTGAGATGTACAGTATATATTTTTTTGGTTTGGGAATTTTGGTCACCCCATCACATGATGGCTACCAGCCAGGGAGGATGAAGGCTAACATGCTTCCTCAGAGATGCGTGAAGCCAGACAACCACATCTTTCTCCAATGGCTGCTCGTGATTGGCTAGTGTTGTGGTGATTGACAGCTGAGAGAGAACGCCATTCCTTTATCCAGACAGAACGGCCAATTTGCTGTATCGGCTGTCCGCCCTCTTCGTCATGCACGAGCTCACTTGCTGACTGAACCAGACTCCTTTACAGACTCCTACTTTATTTTATTTTTATATCTTGAATGTCGAACGTTCTGTGAATACTTGTCTGAGTCCTCATTTAGCTTCCAGTTGATAACAGGCCTCAATCATCACTCGCTGATGCGGTTTGATGTGGTCATACAAATATCTGATGCTGTGTGTATGACACATGGTTATGAACACAAACAAATGGATTACATAGAGAGAAAACAGACTGCCATATTGGATCACGTACTTCACCAAACAGTCTTTTTTTTTTTTTTTTTTTTTGTATCTCATTGTATGTGAGCATCACATACCTTAGAAGTGCTTTTAGTGAAAGTATTGTTTCAGTTTAAATTGTTTATTTGTCTTAATGCAGACTTCTACTATTTTATTAAACTATGTACAAATGGTATTCCTTTTACCCAAGCACTTTACACAATGCTAAACTATTTCCTATAAGTGTCCTTTACTTGTTTGCAACGTTGGCCTCCTAGCTTCAAATAATGTTTAAAAATTGCTTACATTATAGTTTAATCTAAGCTCTGTGTGTTGTATGTTTTTTTTTGTTTGTTTTTTTTGTTTGTTCCCCCCCCCAAGCGTGATTTAATCAAGCTAGGAAAATCTAAACAGTGTTAGCTTTAGCATAGTGTTTCAAAATGTTTCCTTCATTAGTCACGAGATGCTTCATCTGAGGTTTTCAATGCATTTCATGCTTTTTCTTTGGCAGGTTGCCTTCACAACAAAAATCTACCATCCAAACATCAACAGTAACGGCAGCATCTGTCTGGACATCCTGCGTTCTCAGTGGAGTCCTGCGCTCACAGTGTCTAAAGGTACCAACTACAACTTGACATACCCTAGAACAAAAACCGGCCCGAACAGAGCCAGCGGAGCCACTAGGGGACATGTTTTTTGTTTTTTTTTATTCCGTAATTAGCGTACAAAAAATGTTGAAATAAAACGAGATCCATAAATAAATAAAATGAGATGCACGGAGTCTTAATTGCACAGACGACAGCAAAAAAACAAGACGAACAGAAAAAAAACATGACGCACTGCTGCAGGTTGCTTAACTCAAAAGGAAAAAGAAGGATCTGGCAACCCTTCCCACAATACTTTTAAAGCATAAATTTCAGGGACAGATTGTTTAGAGTGCCATTGGTCTTGTTTATGATTAATTATTAATGATTTGCTTTCATGAATTTATTTGAGTCGCCGTGAGATTTCGAAAATCCTCAAATAAATGATACGTGTGGTAAGCGTGTGTGTGTTCCAAGCAGGATCTGTGAATTAAAAAAAAAAATTTGTGCACCTCATTTTGATTTACGTGTGCATCTCAGTTTAGGTCTGTACAGTAACAATGGGTATATTGGGCCTCCTTTATTAAGCTGGATATGGACAGATATGTTCATAAATTGTTTGTAGGAGTAGTCGCACAAGAAATTTGATTGACATGAAAATCCTGTGATTTTAGAAAAAATGTTCATATCGTGCTTGTGTAAATTAATGCGCAAGACTAACTATACATAAAACTAACCAATGTAAACCTTGAGTTGATCAACTGTACTCTGCTGATGAGTTTAAACTGCTTATTTGTATTAGATTTACAGCATTTAGCAGAGGCCTTTATCTTGTAGAAGTGGCTTTCAGGTGCTGTTACACTGCTGAATATTTTCTTTTATTGGCATAGAATTGCGTTGAAATAACTTCCACTTCTGCCTTTCCCTTCACCGTTTAGTAGTCGTTTCATGCTCCCAGCTGTCTGTGTGCTTGACCTTTTATGGAGTTTTGTGGGCGTCACTAAATGCAAATGAGCTGTGTCAGGAGCTCTGTTTGCACTTTACAGGTGATCAACATCCGAATGCGAGTACAAAGAAAATGAGTGTTTCTGTAAATCTAGTGGACGATAGTTCAGTTTGGCTTACACAAACATTTACACACCTTTACTGATAGATTAATAAAAGAGGCCCAGAGTTTCCATTTGTTTTCTTAATACACTGCGTAAACTTATATACCTCTACCTCCACCTGTAGATTCCCTGTACACATTCACCTGGTCTTCCTTTTAATAATTATTATTATTATTTAATGTGAATGAATAATGGTCTCGTTCATACTGCCTTTCAGTGTTGTTATCCATATGCTCACTGCTGTGTGACCCGAACCCAGATGACCCTTTAGTTCCAGACATCGCACACATCTACAAATCAGACAAAGACAAGTAAGTAACCGTTTCATTTTAACTTCCGATTAATTTTCACCTAATTAATATCTGAGAACTTTTCCTTTAAAAGGTTGTTATTCTTTCATCGGATAATTTTGCTGCATATTCCGTAAGCTAGTAATGTGTGGGTTTTTTTTATAGTTATTGTTAGTGTATCATTAGAACAACAGTTAGGAAATGATACTTTTGCACATGCCATAATTACTATTTCTCATGTTGACGGCGCCGTAACATTTGCGGAACATGTTGTGTTGTAAAAACAGTGGGGCAGGGGTGCCGAAACTTTTGCGTTCAATTGTGTTTACTATAACATCACATCCTGAAGTGTTCATAACCCAGAACATATCAACGCCAGAAAGTGTATTTTTATCTTTTTATAGTTACATTTAGCATTTATTGAATGACAACAAGACAAGTTAGTTCCTGTTATCGTTTAGTTCTAGCAGCTATAAGGGCTTTTTTTCCCTCCTCTTATGAATGTACAAAGCGCCGACACTGGAGACTCCTTCTATTAAATATTCAATAAACGTCTCGGAAAGAAATAGTTAAATATCAACAACTTATTTAACCTCATATTAGACTAGATTATTCGGCGTGTCCACCCGTGAATTACTGAAATAATATTGTTACTGTGGAGACTACTGTCAGAGCTGCAGTTATAGAAAATTTATCACCACCTTCCATCCAATCAGAATCGAGAATTCATCAGCGCTGTGATGTCATTACTAGTATAAGTGAAGTAGTAGTGTTGTGACAACACAATTAGGTGTGTAAAAATGTCTAATAGAGTTACTTCTGTCACAATCAGAGGAGTCCTATGAGCTGATTTGGATTTGTGTTTAATCTGTCTTTTCCTCTTTCTTTCTTTCTTTGTCTCAGATACAATAGAATGGCCCGAGAGTGGACTCAGAAATACGCCATGTAACTCCCTCTGATTCTGCCGGCAGGACTCTGAACGGTTGCACGTGGACGATTAACGAGGATGTACTGTACCACCTTTATGAAAAACTGGTGGACTATGTTCGGTTCTTTCCCCCCTTTTTTTCTTTACAGAGGAAAACCTGTAGCTGAAACTGCATCACGCAGCGGAGCCGTTCACTTTTCCGTTTACAGAAACATGATGGAACAACGAAACGTTGTCAGGCTACTGTTGACGAGAGTCTCAGAGCAGCCACAACAATAGTGATGATAAAAATTAGCAATTGTTACTGGTACACTTGTTTTTTTTTTTCTCTCTCTTAGATATTTTATTATATCGTATTAAAACCTGTTCTGGAGCTATTTTTATTTTGAATTAAAAATCATGACCGATATTTTTTTTTTTCTTCGGTGATGCTGTGTGTGAACTAACAAGCAGGTTTTGTTCTTTTAGATTGTTATTAAAGGTTTACTGTGTGTTAGGGGTATGATGGTATACTGTAATGAAGGAATCTGGAATAATTATTCTGTTAATGTTAAACTATACTAGTATACATGACCCCGAGGAAAAAAAAACGTGTTGTAAAAGGGTGCCTTTTGAAAAAGGTGAAAATAAAAAGAAAACTGTATTTCTACCTTGTTTTGATAAACGTCCAGTTTTCTCAAAATATCAAATGTGAACGATTTTGCACTCGAATGTATATGATTAGCTAAGACTTGTTTGTGTCCCATGCATTTGCACTCTCTCACTTAGATTTTGAGACTAATATCTAAGCAAGGTGTTATTCAACACAGAAAAATATATAGCTGTTGATATGGTGAATTTCTGTAAAAAGGAGGTTGTTTAGCATTTTATGGTCTCCGGTCTCTGCGCTTTGTAACAATTGGTAAGTTTTCCACAACATGAAAGTCTGAAAGTCCTCAGGACAGAACCACTCGTGGTTTTTCAGCAACAGGGCAAGCTGTAACAGAGAAAACAAAAGGCTGGTGAGGATATTTAAAATAAGTGATACCAGGAACTAACTTGTTTTGCAGACATTTTACAACATTAAATAAAACTTTAAGTGGATAAAAAGCATGCCATGCCATTCTCGAATACATAAAACAGTTATAATTTTTGGAGAATTGCTGTGGTATTAAAGGAATGACACAATTCAGGACACTGGAAAAGAATCAACAGTGCCTCTACTCATCAGTCTACATCAAAACACCCAATCACTGATTCATTTCCTATATTGCTAACATTAAAATCCATTTTTTTTGGGTGCTAAATATTATATGTACTCGTTTAAGCCAAGTTTTACTGTAAGACTGGAAAAGTCATTAAAGAGGTACTACACACTTGAGGTGTGTGTCCACCTAGTGTCTTTTTTTCTTTGGTGGTACGAAGTGCCGGCTTCATAAACAAAGCGCTGGCATTCTTTTTGTTTCTATGACAACAATGTCTTAAAAATATATTCAATTCAGCTCGGTTCAATTTTATTTGTATAGCACTTTGTCACAAAGCAGCTTCACAGAATTATATAACTTTTGAATATAAACTCATGAGGCTATAAATATATACCTATTTATCTTTATCTATCTCTAATCTGCAAGCCTGTGCAGACGGTGGCAAGGAAAATCTCCTCGAGATGGCAAGAGGAAGAAACCTTGGGAGGAACCAGAGTCAAAAGGGAATCATCAACATTTGGGTGGCACTGGATAGAGCAATCACAACACACTTCTTCATGATATATCAAGAACCACCATATGGTTGCCTGAAAAGTAGCAACAGTGACGACACCAGTGCCTTATAAGTTCTGAGATTTTCAGGTCGGAGCGGTCGCACAAAAAAGGCGGCTTGCTCTGAAACAAAGGAGCTGGCTGCAACGCTCTTTCTCTAGGCAGCGGCAGCATGCGCACTCTCTTCATTGGGAACAACTGAAAAAAGACCAAAAAAATGCTATGTGGACACACCCTTAAATGTGTTTTCCATACATCCATCCATTATCTATAGCGCTTTATCCATCTGGGTCGCGGGGAAGCTGGAGCCGATCCCAGCATCTTCGGGCGAGAGGCGGGGTACACCCTGGGCAGGTCGCCAG
>JAQQZR010000005.1:4097574-4108695 GCA_030068235.1 Notoglanidium macrostoma
CGGGCAATTTAGAGTAGCCAGTTGACCTAATCTGCATGTCTTTGGACTGTTGGAGGAAACCGGAGCACCCGGAGGAACTAGAAAGGAACTCCGCATAGAAAGGCACCCTGGGTGACCCGGGGATCGAACCCAGGACCTTCTTGCTGTGAGGCGTCAGTGCTAACCACCGCACCGCCGCGCTGCCTTAAATGTATTTTATAAAGCTAAATGATATGACTACTCTAATGAAACACATCAGTGTTGGTGTTTATATTGACAAAATTCAAATTTGTATAAAAAATGGCATTTCGGAGGTCGAAAATGGTCCAAAACACCACGTTGACGTAGAGTCGACCGTTTGGGACTTATCTACGTCATGATTTTTTTTTTTCAGAGGTGAATCAGAGGTGGGTGGCGTGTCTCCCCCAGACCCCGCCCTTGAGTGGGAGTCTTTCGAAACCACATTCATTTTCAAATATATGCTGATTGAGCCTCACTCCTGCCTCACACATCCACGCCTCTCCATCACGCCACCCCACCCCTCTCTCGGCATTTTTAAAAATGCAGTGGGTAGAGTTACACTTTAAGCAATAATCTACAATTTTAAATAATCAATTATGTCAAATAGCATATAAAGTCCATATTGACAATTTGCATATAAAAGCACAGCTGCATAATCATCTGTATAATGTCCAGGATTCTGGTAGAACCTTTTAAACTTTTATTTTAAAGCAATTCTAATTGCCCCAGATGGTTAGTGCATTCAGCTACAAGTGAAGTTTTGCTCATGTTTATAGATGACAGGAAGTCTCACTGAGTCCTAAAAACCACATCAGGAAGTCTGAGGCATCACTGAAGAACTGGATGTGGCTTTAAGGCTCATGTTTACAGTAATCATTTTGGGTAACACAGACTTATTAGCTATATTAACCTTGTAGCTCTGGCACGAAGGTAATGAAGCAAATATTCAACAAATATGTACTGGTTGATCAAGACTACTTTACACAGTTGAGTCTTACCCTGACATTGCATTACATTATATCACATAAAGTCATCCTGTTAAACGTTTCCTAACTTGCTAAGGAAAGTAAACCAGACATGATCAAATTGCCTAAAAACAGTTTTGTTTTTTAGCTTGATGCTATTTTCTGAAACATAAACAAACCCTGCATGACATGAAAATGAACATAAAGCTAGTCTACCTTGTTAGCTAGCAATAGCCACCTTCTTAATGCAAATAAACCTGATGTTAGCAAATTAGCTAACTCTACTCAGATATGTTTTTTCAGTTCTTGCTTTGTTTTGGGATATTAATGCTGTTTTGTAATAATTGTTGATGTTTCTAGCTATTCCACCAATAATATACTATAATAACAAGTAACAGCGGCTGCCACAAAATGTTCTATGGACGAAAAGTACAGAATGTTTTATACAATCCTCTCTAACTTTGGGTGACTAATTGTTTGTGGCTGACGAAACTGTTATCACTATTTACCTTTAAGGGTGAGCTGAATAGTCATGTGGTGGAAAATATCTATGCTTTTTAAGCTTTTTTTCAGCTTCCTAATTAGTTCTCAACATGAAGGCCTTCGCTTTCTGAGCTAAAGTGGTGTTTAAAGGTATGAACGCTTGTCACCGCTGCATAAACAATGTGGTACAGTTAGTACGGTACCTGATTTCACTGTAAACTTCTGCTCACTCAAAATATTTCAACTCTAAAATAAACTTTGGTGTAAATTAGGCAGTGAGGAGATTCTGTTCTGTCTTTCAGTAGATCTTTAAACGTTGTCTTCTCCTTTTTCCCTTTTGGGGATAACCAAATTTTGAAACATTACATCTGTTTGAGACACATGCAAAAGAGAAACATACAGTATACTATATGACCGAACGTTTGTGGAGACCTGACCATCACACTCGTACGTGGTTCCTCCCCGAACTGTTACCACAAAGTTGGAAGCACGCGATTGTGCAGAATGTCTCTGTGTGCTGTAGCATTACAGTTTCCCTTCACTGGAACTAAAAGGGCTAAACCTGTTCCAGCATGATGATGCCTCTGTGCACAAAGCAGCTCCATGAAGTGTGTTAAGGTTGGAGTGGAAGAACTCAACTCCATTGAACACCTTTCGATGAACTGGAACTGGAGCCTCCTCACCCAACATCAGCGCCTGACCTCACTAACACTCTTGTAGCTGAACGAACCCAAATCCTCACAGCCACGCTCCAACATCTAGTGGACAGCCTTCCCAGAAAAGTTGAGCATATTTAATAATAAGATAAGTTGAGCACTTTGTTATAACAACAAAGTGGACTAAATCTGGACTGGGATGTTTAATGGTTAAGGTGTTCATATACTTTTGGCCATATACAGAGTCAGCCAAAAAAATGTATACACGCTTCAGGAAAAGTGGTGGCCGTTAGCTTCCAGACGTTTATGTTTAGAAGTGTTCCTGAAGTGTGTATACATTTTTTGGCCGACTGCGTAACTCTGACAATGATGCGTAACTAGCGTAACTCTGGCAATGATGAGGTTGTTTTTGCCTTTCAGTGGATCATTATGTACTCTTTTCTCTTTTTACACTTTTGGGTGTTTCAAAGATTTACCCCAGGCTAAGATACTGAAAAAGAGAAACAAGAACTTCACATAGTAGAACATTTAATTATCCGAAGGGTTTTCCCAGGCCGCCACATAGGTACTATGCTTGTGCGCACGCGCGCGTTACATTGGCAATAAACGCCATAAAAAAAAAGTTGTCTGGGTTAGAAGTGGGCGTGGTTATGGACGGAAAGTGGGCGTGGATTCCAGGCATGAAAGAACTCGGGGATCTTTTCCCAGTGCAAATCGGAGACATGGTTCAGGGTGAGAGGGACTTTCTGAAGGAGCAAACTGGAGGAGCAAAAGCTTGAAGAAGGGAAAGCTCCACTAATGCAACTGGAATGTTTCGTCTTTATGTTGTATGAAAAAAATCCCAGTCTCAAAGTGAGTTTCGGAACTCTGTGTCTTTAGCGGCGGTTCCGGAGCGACATGGCCGCGCTGCGCGTCCCCCTGAGCGGCTGCTCTCAGCACTCTGACCCGGGCTCGAACAGCGAGCGGAGCGCCGATTCCCCGCTACCCGCCTCAGAGAGCGACTCGAGCGGCCACGTGTCCCCTCCCAACCCGGACTGGACCGAGGAGAGGTTCCGTGTGGACCGAAAGAGACTGGAAACCCTCTTATTAGGTAGGTTTTTTTTTTTTGTTTTTTTTTTTTTTTACTTCTAAGTAATTTCACCAGGGGAATGTGTTCAATATTCTATCTTTAGCTGGTTTTCGACATTTTTTTTCTCCAAAAAAATATAATAACATGCAAATGTGGAAGTGTAACTTTGTAGTTTGTAACTCAGGATGCTGTTGAATGTTTACTGTAACGTTACTGTTTTTTTTTAAAGGTTACTTGTAGCTGTTTTGTCTGCGGTTAAAACTCAAAACAGGAATTTATCAGGTCCTCCACAGTGTTTCCTCCATTACATGGTTTTAAAAAGTTCATATTTCTACCTGTTAATTGGGTCTGAAGTTCACCAACAACAATAACACATTTCTGGTGGCTTTTTCAGGACTTTATTTTCTCCAAGGCCAATATTATGTTTTCCCCACTTGGTATTTTGCTGTTGTGTTGAATAGTTTTCCAATTATTATAACAAATATTGCCTTTTACCTCCAGCGTATCTACCTAGTGTTTATTTGCAATTTAGTAAAACAACCAGTGGTTGTTTTTCAGTTTTCTTTAAAAGCACCCACTAGGCCATGTTTACTGTATCCATTAGCTGATCTTTGGTATCACTTTGGTGAATCACAGAATTGAAAAGTTAAGTGAGTTAATCTGAAGGTTTACTAAGGTTTACTTTTATATACCCGTCAACTCTTAAGTACATCAGGTTCCTGATGCTGGGATCAGACTACGCAAATTTAGCCCAATTTTGACAGGATTTTGTCAAATGTCCAGCACTGAGACTGAATCTGAACGACGAACAGGTCTTGTAGCGTGACATAATCGAAGCACAGCGATGTGGAGTCTGGGACGCCCCACGACACCCTGTTCTATCCTAGCTTGACAGCTCTTGTGACGGGTTCCTTGACGTTCCTTCAACAGTCATGATCGACTATTTCTTGATGGTTCTCCCAGAAGACACGCAAAGACATGAACGATGATTTGGTTCGGGGTCTAACTTGTAGGCTTGCAGTCTCCCGAACAAGACACGGCAAGAATTTCTGCCTAATCTGACATAGAGACCATCGTGAAAGACAAAATTATCATGTGCTCTGATCCCGGGATAAGTTCAACTTTTCAGTTAGTTGTGTTATTGGAGCTTGGCGTGTATGTGCATTACACCACTCCACCACTAGGGGTGCTTGAGTCACGATAAAGTTGTGGCGATATTTTGATTGTAGGTGATGTAGGTCACAAGGTGATGGTGCGATTCATATCGTTAAAACTAAGTAAAAGGTTTAGATCCTGAATTTTTTAATAAAATGTGTATATAATAATAATTGTATTTAGTCCTCAAGAGTCCCCATAATGACAGGAATACACAGCAATGTTGATCTTGTGTAGCGCCCCCCCCCCCACCTTTTATATTTTACTTTTGAGAAAACGAAAATAGCCAAAAAATATTTCCATTGTGTACTGAAGTTAGGGTTCGGTTCAGTAATCCTCTCCTTGTACTTCAATATTATTTTTCTTGTAATGGTCGATATGATAAAATGGGAGCCGTTTATGGACCGAGTCTCCAGTGTCGGCGCTTTGTAACAGTCAGAGGTAACTTTAAAATCTCCCGTCAGAGGTGTTTGCACCTTCTCAGTAACATGACAAGCTTAGCTTTTGGCTTGCGAGAGAGAGAGAGAGATTGTTTTTTTGTTTGTAACTGCTATAACATAAGTGATAACAGGAACTTACTTGTTTTGTGGATATACAATATAACAACAACCAGATAAAAACTAAAACATCATTCTTTAATAAACAGAATTTGTAATAGTAGATAAATTTCTGTAGCATATAAGGAAAAAAAATCTACCTTTTTTTTTTAAAGATTTGAATGTTTCAAAATGTCGTTTTTTTTTTTGTTGTTGTTGTTTTGTTTTTGTTTTTTTTTTAATTTGGCGTTTTGTACCACATCACATATTTGACCACATCTCGACATTCTCGATCTTACAGTATGCTTATGTGTGTGTTCAGTTTTCCTCATTCACACAGTCAGCACTTTTACATGCACACTAATATTCCACTATTTTTCCGAATAAGATGGTATTCGGAATTTGATAGATCTAGGTCATGTAAACATTATATTCCTTTTAGATATTCTGAATTTGGCCTTATTCCGAATTTAGCATTTTCCGATTAAGACAAGTATATGGTGCATTCGTCACCTTGGTGTTTTTATGTCAGTTTGTGCCACACGTCCTCTTCCCTGTTTAGCCCTGTACATTGACAACAAACCTGTGTCCATGTAAACGGGAATATTACTGGAATACTCATTTTCATTAGTCGTGCAAACAGCTTAGTCGGAATATTGTCTTTTTTCGGAATAAGGGGAAATAAATGCAATTTTTTGTGACTGTAAACATAGTGAGTGTTGTACTATAATTAAGAAAGGCTCATTTCCTCATTATAGGTTAAACAAGTACACCGGCTTTAGTGTGAGATGAGGCGTAGAGCGAGGATGGGGAATGTTAATGTTGACATCAGAACGTTAACAGGATCATGGACTTACGGTGTTTAATATCAGCCAGACATGAGCTCATCTTCAGGAAAATTGTCATTTTTATTAGTTTTTGTGTTTAGAGCATGCACCGTGTTTCCGACCTGCACATCACTATTCTTTTCTTTTAGTTAAGAGTATATGAGTGGTACAGCAGGGAGCATCTCCAGGGTTCCTGGTTCCATCCTGAGCTCGGGTTAGTGTCTCTGTGGAGTTTCATGTGTCCGTAGGTTTTCTCCACATTCACTGGTTTCCTCCCACTTTTGAAAATATTCCAGTGGGTCAATTAGCTGTGCTACAAAGTTTAATATTATGCAAATGAGACGCAAAGCAACTGTGCAACTCTCAGTAGGAGTGAGGGAACAGTTGTCCAACACGAAAACATTATCCAAGGTTTATGGGTGCGCAAATTTTTGTTCTGCCGAGTCAGTGATGTTCCTGAGATATCTCAGTCATTGAGATATTGCTTGCTAATGTGTTCGATTTTTTATTTTTTTTTTTAAAGAATTACAGACTTCAATCAGCTGATTCGATGGTGAAATTTTGTTGGTGAAAGAAGTTTTGTACTGAATCTTAAAAATGATCAAATGTCACTAACTTTTTTGTTCTACATTTAATAAAAATTTTTTTTTTTACAGCTTTACTATTGTTTTGCTGGCAGTTTCTTATCCAACCACATTGTCATCTTCCACCTGTAGGTGACGCATTGTGAAAAACAAACCGTGTTTTAGGTTCGTTCTGACGCTAGTAGACACAGACGCAGGAATTTTCCATCTCGTATGGGTGGTTTTGTGAGTATTCTGAAGCTAGCATGTACAGATATCAACGTAAGTGATGAGATGAGCAAAACAGCTGCTCATGTGAACATGAGGCTAGCCCCGCCCACTTGTGGGGGTGGGGGTGTAACAAGGGGATACAGAGTTCCAGAAAGGCCTTGAGTTATTATTATTTTTTTCTCGAGATCGTAATTTCTTTTTCAGGCGTTTTTGTGATGAATGTTATTTTCTGCGATCACGCAGAAAAAGCCCGCTAGCTTTAGACTCCATGGTTGTGGCTAGCGGCGATCCTGTATTAATGAAGATCGCCAGAAAAATAAGTTGCGATCTCAAAGAAACGGCTTATAAAAATAAATAAGAACTTCTGGACTTCCAGGAAACGAGCAATAATATTCAAGAGTTCTAACAGGAGCACATTATTAAAATGTTTCCGTTTGACTCCCCTTTTTGCTTTTTTTTTAAAACCATTCCGCTTGTGAAATCCATAGTGGCGGATATTACATTCGAGCAGTGTGTTTTTCTCGGACCTTTCCCCTCACACGCTTCTCTGGACTTTGATGAAGCTGTTTGACGACGCGGTTTGACTCGCTATCGCTCTCCTCGCCGAGCAGCCGGCTGCTGTTTGGATTGGCCGGACGCTCGGCAGTGTGGATTTGAGGAGTGTGTGCGTGCTGCAATTGGTCAGGTGGGATAATGGGAGCATTGTGAAGGGAGCCATGTGTGTTTTGATGTAAGAGAAGGAACAGCTGACCTTTCAGGAATGGAAGAGGGGGAATAAAAGGAATGCTAATGGAGAGATGGGAAAATCCATTTTGCTTGAAGAAGGATGCATGGATCCTGGGCTATTACAGATATCGGAGACTGTAACTGATTTGTATTTGGAGATGTATATATAGGGAAAGGAATTATGGGTAATCATGGATCAAATTTGGAGTCTGATTAACTACATTTAAAAATTGTTGACGTTTTATTTACAATTTTGTTTCTTTAACATGTCACATGTGCTTCTGTTATGACGGCACGCATAACACACACACACATTGTTTGTGTACATGCATGTGCCTGGCTGTTCGCTACTGCACATCTGTATGCACATTGTACGTGTGTGTGTGTGTGTGTGTGTGGAAACAGGAAGTGAGTTCAGTTTAGGGAATGTGCTCCTTACTCCCACTCAGTTGGCCAGACGAACGTAGCTGACGTGGACCGTGTGTCCTTTCTGTGCGAGAAGCGTGTTCAGTCATCTGCTCTGAAACCACACGTGACGATCGGTGGATATGTAAAGCACAATAACACAAACAATTTATTATCTAGTAAAGAAGAGAAAAAAAAACCAGGCAATTTGTGTGGATGTTACAGAATGACATCATAGCGATGGTGATGAATATCAGACACGTTGTCGGTGAAGCGTCCGGGTCAGTCCATCTGGAGTGTATTTACAATCTGGAAATGCTTAAATGCATAGTTTCACTTTGAAATTTGCACATTTCTTCGGACTTTATTGCCTAACGGAGGAAAACCAGAGTAACTAAGCGAACACCAAAACTCGGAGCAATCGTGTTTCCTCGCCACAAAAGTGCGTCATACTTCTTGTGAACGTTTTTGGGTCCGTCGACTACGCCGTGCTCCCGAACGGTTCTTGTGTCATGGTGTTTAAAAGATTTTATACACAGGAAGCCAGTGCACAGAAGTGCAGAGAACCAATCAGCGTTCAGTATTCTGAAGCTCGTAGCCAGAAACGTGTGCAAACGATATCGGATGCTCTGAATCCTACAGGTGGAGCTTCCGAAGCTGAGAAGATGCGTGCCCAGAGTTCTGGCTTTCGTAAAGGGCAGGCCGACCCTTCCCAGAATCCAATCCGTTGTTTTTGTTTACATGCAGTACTCTGCCTAGGCACATGACCGCTATTTTCTCCTGAAACTCTGATCGCTGTCTTCGTGTTCGCTCAACAGCGAGCCTTTAGAAGATTTCCCTGATTAAAAACAGAAGAGATTGTCGCAGGGGAAGATTGCCGGTTCACAAATTTCCTTTTTGCAGGCTGGCGGTGGAAAACTTATGAATATTCATGAGGAACATGCTGCCTGATTGGCTGCTAAATGCTGTAACACTTCCCCGTGTTGTTTTGACTTTATGAACCCTGTGTCTGAGAACACCGATATGGCAGTGACGTTATGGTTCGAGTTGATAACAGCTTTGAAATTTCATGAGTTTTTAAAAGGACAATCAGATAGCACTTTCCTCGTGAGTATTCATGAGATTTCCGCGGCCACCCTGCAAAAAGGCAAATGGCCTCCGGTTCTGGTCATTGCAAAAGAATAACCATGAAAACGGAACGGATTGGTCGAATAAGATATTTAAGATATAACTTTGGCCAAATATCTTTAATTTAATGTCACAGTTTATGATCTATGGCCTAGGATGCCACCGCATTGGTGTGGATTGCTGTGGAACATCGATGGCATCGAAATTGGTGACCCTTTAATATGTAATGCTTTGTTGGAGAATTTTCCTGTTTTGAAGATGTACACTTCACGATAAAAATGTTCTTTTTTTTTTTTTAAAGTGGTCTGGGTTTTTCAAGTGGACTCCGTTTGTGAACGGGGAAACAGTGCCAGGAACCTTTTAAGGGTTCTCCCAGAGGAACAACTGTCTATGCCTCCAGCATTCAAAGTTTAACCTTTGTTTTCAGTAAGAGTGTAGCTAGGGCTGAGGGATATAACGATATATATGAAGTCAATATTATGAATAATGTCACAATACAATATATATATATATATTTTTTTCTCAATCAATTGGATTGAAACTCAATCTAACCTTACTGTATTGCTAGGGGGCGGAGCTTCTGTGTGTTGAAATTTGTTAGCAAGATTACATAATGTGGTGCGTGACCTTGTATGGTGGAAATTGGTTTTTAAGTCTGTGATGTGATGACCGTATCGTGTCACGCACCTGTAAGTCTAGTGGGTTGGGCTGTTAAACAGGAAGTGCTCTTACATGAAAGCACGCTTTTTGTCGTTGTATTTCCTAGATTTGCTCTCTGATATTCGGCATGTTCGGCCATTTTTGGTCTGTATTTTCCAAACCCACTGTCTCCATTCTTTGACATTCAGACAGCTTCAGGAGACTGAGCCTAAAGGCGGAGTCATCGATTCTGGAGAACGATTGTTGATTTTTGAACTTAACAGACAAACAAATATGCACCTCCCTTCAGTGCTCCTACAGACGCTCCACCCCCAAATTCATGAGTGCGCATTGCCAAGGCAACCACACTAACTCCCCAATCCACCCCCTCCCCTTTCCCCTGCCTGTGATTGGCTGGAATAGTGCCACCTGTTGCTGATTGGCTGGAATAGCGCCCCCTGTTCCTATTCCCTGGAATAGCGTTGTGTTACTCGGTTAAACTTGTAAATGCAACTTTTCTTTTTCTGGTATGCCTTTCCATTTACACCAGTACAATGTTTTTTTTTTGTCTCCATTCTCTTCTCCTCTGTTCAGTCTCCCAGATAAATGCGATTTTAGTGTTGTAATATGGATAAGGGGAAACACAGCTTTTTGGAAAGATGTAAACATGTTAGTTATGTAATCGCAACAATTCTATAATCCTATAAACTATTTGCGATTTTTAAATTTTTTTTTTGTGTGTTAAGTGTTTAAATTTCATGTTTGTTTGCACCTGCGGCACAATGCAACAGGTAGCGTTGCTGCCTCACAGCTCTGGGATCCATGTGTCGATCCTGAACCTTCGACAGCCTTGAATTCCTGCATCTGTGCGGTTTTCTCCACGTTCTCATAAACATATGCAAAATTGTAATCGTGTGTGTGTGTGTGTGTGTGTGTGTGTGTGTGTGTGTGTTTTCACGGTGCTCTTCACTGGACCGGCATCCTATTCAAGGTGCATTCCTGCCTTGTTTGGGTGTGTTCCTTGGGATAGACTCCAGATCCAGGACAATCCTGACCAGGATAAAGCGCTTACTGAAGAATGAGTAAATGTTTGACTGCAGAACAAAGTAACCAAGGCGACACTCGAGCAGGGTATAAAGCGTGTTTTTAACACGCGTTTTCTCAAAACAAACGTAAATGGTGGATATTATGTAAAGGTCCTGGGACAGCATGCCGTTTTAATGCGAATTGGGAAATGTAGAACAGGCAAATTTGGCAAAACGTAAAAAATGCTGTGTTAATGTGGACGCTTTTTTCCACGCGACTATTTTGACACCATTTTTGACAGAACATCAGACCAAAGATCAGCAGTGATCGCTGTTGAAATCCTAAGCGGTGGTGGCGTCCAAGAAATACGAGAAGCTAATCAGGAGAGAGAATGTGCAGGGTTCAAGCTAGCGGTCTCCTGCTGGTAAGAGGAGCTTGTGGCTCGGTGACCCTGTAACAGGAAGTAAGACTTCAGGAATGACAACATCCATCTCGGTGTAGAGGAGCGCAAAACTACTGCACCACACCCTCGACCCGTGTGTGTGAGTTCATCCCTCTTAGTATGCCATGGTCAAAACCCACAATGTCCAATAAAGGGAAAAGCACGTCTAACAGAGCAGGACTAAACAGACCAGAATGTAAAGTGTGTGTGTGTGTGTGTGTGTGTGTGTGTGTGTGTGTGTGTGTGTGTGTGTGTGTGTGTGTGTGTGTG
>JAQQZR010000005.1:4108795-4118811 GCA_030068235.1 Notoglanidium macrostoma
CCTTTTTTTTTTTCTGTAAATAAAAAACAACAGTGAACACAGAGATGCTGTTGCTGCATACACACACTCCTGATTCCGCTTAAAATACAGAACGGCGATCACGACACTCGTCCTTCAGGGGTCTTTGGATGGTTGCGGGTTTAATGGTTTCCTAAAGCGGAGCCCTTTCATTAGCCAAGCACTGTGTTGTTGTCTCTATATTACCTCGGCTGGATTCTCTTAACCAGGTATAATATTTCCCCACCCTTTTCTACTATTTTAAAAACAAAAGATTTTTTTTTTTATAATTGTTTACTATTTGCCAGCTTCCAGGTGTCTCAAACGCCACTCGTATTTTAAGTAAGGGAGCACACAGGGTGCGTGTTACAGCAAAATAATCAACAATCGTGTTGTGATGAAGCAGAGTGTGTGTTAAAAACATCCATTAAACATCCTGAAGTGTTTTATTCCTCTTACACTGTCAACAATTACAAACTTAATTCATTAAAGAGCATCCTAACACACTCGCATGTAACAGCATTATAGCTGCACTTAATGTTGTGGAGATTTTCTACATATTTTCCAGGTTATTTTAACTAGTAAGATTTTTTTTAATTGACAATTGCGCCTGGAATCAAATGTACATGTTTATATGACACTGATGTCAAATCTGACTAAAGATGTACAACCTGCCAGGAGATCACTGAAAATCTTGTGGCTTTTAACTGGGAGAAGCTCTATCTTAAAAATGCTCATGCTATTCCAAAATTTTTACCTATAAGAGAAAATTACAAAGGATTTTGGGACTTAAACCTGAAATCTCATACTGTCTGAGCCAAGTGTTTAATGGGGCAAAGCTTATTTGGATCAGTGAATGAAATGTTATATGTTAATTAATTTATGATGTGCTAATGCTGATATGATATTTAGAAGATATTTTGCGAATGCAACCTTCTGATTTTGAAAATTTTAATCAAATTAGCCTTTTTCTTTAACTAGTAGAATTTTATCTATAATTCAAAAAGAAGACTTACAGCCAATCATGAATCACCTGAATGATCTTGTGACTCTTTTATATTCTTGGAATTAACGAACAGTTTTTCAATTTTCAGAAGGGCAGATTTCGTTTCTGTGGATGCCGAGAGTTGGTGATTTCTAGATGATACCTTAAAATGACTACAATACATAATTATCTCTAACAGGAATGTGAATATGTTTATTTTATGTGATATTCCACATTAGTCATTCTTTTCCACATTATCACATATTGCTCATGTGATGTTAGATATTTCTGTGTGGAATCTCTCCAGTTTTCTTTTTCAATAAGGGGGACTAAAATGATGTCATGAGCATGTCTGTCTTCTGTAAGAATATTTTTTTCCCCTTTAAGATCAAGTAAGGTGTTGCATCCAAACAGTGTCGTTTTCCTTCCCCTCCCTCCTTCTAATGCCGTCCAACAGGTTTTCATGAAAAGTATACTGGCTAAGCTGCTCAGAACAGAATGTTTGTAAGAAGAAACATGGCACAAAATCGGGTCAGGGACATGTACGAGGGAGTCGATCCACTTAACATGACTGAATACAGAAAGAAAAAATATAGAGATGCAAAACTTAGAAAAAATCGAGATGTTCTCTTCAAAATATATCAAGACGAAAGACTCCATGTGCTTCTTTTCATGCCGTCTGACCCCGTGGAGTGGATGAGGGTGATTCATAACAAGACTAAATTTGACTCGTCTTTTCAGCTGACTGTGAGACGTGTCATAAATGGTCATTTACCAATTATAAACATGTCCGGTCCTGAGGATGCACTTGAAGACATCTGTGACAATTTTGTTATGCTCTTCAGTGAGGTGCAGGATGCAGCATTGGATGATGTTGACGAGCTCAGAGCGAGAATCGAGGAGCTGGAACTGGAAAACAGAATGCTTCGTGAGGCTTTAAACCAGGATGCATCTTACTGAGGTACTGAAAAATGGTGCACTAGTGAACTCTGATCCTACTTTGCAGTGTCCTGAGTTTTATTTTAAAATGCCTCTTTGCATGCATTAGATTATTTTTTAATATTTCTGCCCATTAAAACAAAGCAATTAGTGAACATAGAGATGGTGTTGTTGCCTGCTTATTCCGCATGAAATATTTAACCGCTGTGACCGCTGCACTCTTCTTCTAGGGCTCTTTGAATGGTTACAGGTTCTTCCATTTGAGAACAATCAATAGGCAAACACTGTTGTAAGCCTCTACATTGAACCTGTTACACCCTTGGCTCTATTTCTGTCTATTTTGTGTGCTTTCTGTTTGTCTTTTGTCTGCTCCCATTTCAGGCTAAGCCCCCAGCAACAGCTGGTTTGTCATTGGATTGTTAATCTCACACATTGTCTTCTACTTTTCTAGATCTGTATTTAAAGCTTGTCATAGTACAAACCTGCACAGATCGCTGCCTTTGTCTCTTGTGTATTTTACTAGACATGACTAATTCTCCTGTGTATGACCCTTTGTCTGTTGTCGAACTCGACTGTGCCCGTTTGTGGATTTTGGTCACCAAGCTGTCACACAGGAAATGTCTCATGATGTGCAGAGGCAAAGAGCTCTTTCAAGATGATCACAACAAGATTGTTGAGCGGCATAAAAATGGCACTCAAATGAGCTCCTCACATGTTTTCTAACTGGACAGTCCGAATGTTAGTCAGAAGAGTAGCCCACTCAAAACGAGTTCTATAAAGAGCTGGAAGAAGTGGGTACAGTTGTCACAGAGAAAACATTAGGAAATACGCTTCACTGTAACTGTCTCCATTCTGCATCAACCAAGAAGACTTCTGAAGAAAAGACATGCAGAAGCTTATTTGAAGTTTATTACCGAACATTTGGAGAAACATGTAGATTACTGGAAGAATGTAGTGATGTCAGGCAAGACAAAAATCCATGGGCATGACCATGCATTCTTTAGGGCTTCGTGTCCCAAAATACCAAGAAAATATCAATCTGTCCCCACAACAGGGTTGGGAGGATTACTTTAAAAATGTATGTCGATAATTATGCACTAGAAAATGTAGTTAGTAACTTAGTCCAAGTATCACAAAATTTATATAACTGATGACTTTCCGTTACTTTTGGACTCCCTCAGTAATAAATATGAGGATGATGACGGCATTATCTCAGCTGGAAGGCCGATCTTACACTGTACTGTGAAGTTGCTCCCCTTTTCTGATTTAGAGACAAAATAATGGTGAAATTTCCACCCAGTGAACACATTTTTTCACCAGAGGCCATGATAATAAATTGATGACTGTAAGATTTCCCCGGAAGAACCCAGGAAGGGTCCTCACAACAGGTCAGCGAGGGCTAACGAGAGGGGCGGGGCTGTCAAACCCGGCAAGAAGATAAGATAAGAAGACTTATCAGTCACTCTCCAGCCCGCGATGGGCGCGAATAGAAGGAGGCGGTGGTGTAAATAGATACACAGAAGGACAGCTAAGCAGTTGGTGAGAAAAATAACCAACAAGTGAAGTCTGTTCTTCATGATAGCTTATCCCAGAACACTAACCAAGGACACACAGAGAAGAAACAACAGAGAGGCCTCGAACAGGAGAGAAAACTAGTAATAAAATCAGAGGGAACAAAATGAAGCATTCTAACTTTTAGTGTTAGAAAATGAAGTTTAGGAACAAGATTTAGATCTTACAGTGCTGTTATAACACCAATAAACAGAATCAAACCTCCATAGTAAATAAATATTCATTTATCTCATTTAAGTTTGTTATAGCAAAATTTCAGTCTTCTAGATGTGTCACATCTAATAATAATAATAATAATAATAATAGCAACAAACTGCAATTTGCAGAGTCCAATTACTCTTCACAAAAAATGCTCCCCAAAATTACTAATTACTTTTAAAAAATGTAGTCAGTACCCAAATCACAGTTTCACAATATTAAAGCAACATAACTTGATTATTATCCGTTACTTTTGGATTACCTCAATACCAAATATGTGGATGGTGACAGCATTTTCCCAGCTGTGAAGCAGAATGGTGGTGTAGTTGAGACCAGAGAGGTATTGTGAGACTCGTGAAGTGTTGTAATGTGTGTGCATGTACGCAGGAATATCTTGTTTCTTCATATTCTAAAATGTATTTTAGAGCTGCAACTACAAATAATCTGTCACAGAATGAGAATATTAGCAAGTGTTCACATCAACCAAATTGTTGAGTTACTCAGACCAACTCAAGGTGGCGGTACGGAACATCATTCACTGCTAATTACTTTTTAAAACATTTATCACACTTTTTGCCGCTGCGTGTCTGTATCTGAAGCCACGATATGTCTGAATTTCAAACAGACAAGATCCGGCGCCTGTTTCTCTCACATTAACTCTCCGATGCTAAGCTCATTTTGGTCAGAAAAATTGTTTAAAATAGTGATACTTTTTACTTGTTTAAGCTAATTGAATCAAACAGCTTCACTAGTTGCTGTCTAAGAAAAACATTAGAAAGCTAATTTGGACAATTTAAGTAGGAACTGAATTGGAATAAAATTTTCAGCTATTCAGTGTGTGTCTCTAGATCCAGTGTGTATGTGGTTGTGACTAACTCAGTTGTGGTTGTGGTTGTGTGGTTGTGTCTGGGGGAGTCTGCCCCCATGATAGCCCCAGATTCATGTTCTTGGCTGACAGGAGTGGAACCTGATGCGGTCTCCAGCTGTTGTAGCTCCTCCTCAGGATGTGATGTGCACTCTGAGATACTTTCCTGCTCAACACGGTTGTAAAGAGAGATTATTTGAGTTACTATTGACTTCCTGTCAATTCAGACCAGTCTGGTCATTCTCCTCTGATCTCTCTCATCAACAAGATGTTTCAGTCTGCAGACCCTCAACTCACAGGATGTTTTTCCCACCATTCTGTGTAAAGTCTAGAGATTATTGTGTGTGAACATCTTTTCCTGAAATACTCAAATCTGTCCACCTGGCACTAACAAACATACCACAGTTAAAGACAGTCACAGAGATCACACGTTTTCCCCATTCTGATGTTTGATTTGAACATTAATTGAAGCTCTTGAGCTGTATCCGTATGATATTTTGCATATCATTATATTACTTTTTATCTCCGAACCAAAACTCCCCATCTGTGACGTTCTCATATAACTGAGGACAAAAAAAACTACTGTTAGATTTACAGACAAAAGCATAATGAACACTGCACACAAATAATATTAATATTTTAATTATTAAATATTTAAATGTTAAAATTATAATTATTATAATCTCGGGTAAACACCCATGGTGGACCTCTTACCCATGGTCATTTTACCCCATAACGGACAATATTGCATTTGTACACACAGCCCCAAGGCATTGACAATGATACAGCTATAACAACACAAATTACTAATGAACTGAACAAGGAAAGCATTGACACGTCAACATTTTTACCAGTTTGAAGTCTTACGCAATATCACAACAAACAAAAATTTTTAGTATAAAATTAAGTTTAAAGAAAGTGATAAACTATCACCAACCCAAATCCAATATGGATTAATAAATTATAGGACTAAAACAGTTTACGAGTGCTCCGTTCTCCAGTTCCTCAGTAGAACCCATCCTGCTTTGCACACATACCAGTTGCCTCTGAAGCATGTCGATTTCCAGTTACAGCTCCCTGATTCTCACGGTGAGCTCCTCCATCTCCTCAGTTTAGAAAGTTATTGTGCATGTATGTACATTTATTCATTCTCTATATTAAAACAAAATTATAATGATCACATTTATGTCATTTCATACACATACTTCTTTATTCCATCTACAGTATTTAACTGTAATTGCTACGGTCACGTATTAGAGGCAAAGGCAGATGGAAATGCAGAATTTTTTTTAAATGAATGAAGCAACTTAGAAATGTAAATTAAACCAAGAATCATAAGTCTGAACATTAATTAGAACAATAATTAAGAAAATGCAACGTGGAATTTACACAACAAAAGCTTGACAAAGAAGTGCACGAAAACTGGAACATGAATAGTGAGCTAAATTAAACACAACTCAAAATAGGTGCTCACAATCAGAGATATGTGATTAGTCCATGTGATGTGCAGGGGTCGATGGGCAATATAGTCCAGACATTTGCCACCACCTTTGGCTCTGACATGACAGATACACTCTTCCTGAAGGGTTCTTTGAATAATTCCAGGTTCTTTGCTTCCTAAATTGAAGCACTCTCAATAGCCAAGCACTTAGCTAAGTTGCTATATAACAAAGGACAAACCAGGAAACATAGAATATATGTATGTATTGTATGTATAGTCACACACTGTATGTGCAGTCAACTATTTGGACATTGACTAAGTTATTGTTATTTTTTCTTTCTGCCACACAATGGGGGATATTTAAAGATATGTACCTGGTGTAGGAACAGCCCGTTTGTAAATGTGTCCCGCTTTTTAATGGACCAAAAGTAATTTGACAATTGGCTGCAATTGGTAGTTCCATAGGCAGGTGTGTTATTCCCTAATTATTTCATTTACAAATAAGCAGTGAAAAGGTCCAGAGTTGATTTCATCATTTCATGATGTGGCCACTAACTACTGTAAAGCCTCAGTATGAATTCGGAAGTGGATATGGTTATACGATCTTCTCACATTAAGCCAAATTCTTAAAAGCTTATTGCATGGCATGTCACAGTGCAGGTGGGCAATGACCGAACCATACTTCGAATGCAAAATACCTTTTTAAGGCAAAGAAGTGGAATGTTCTGACGTAACTGAGTCACCTGACCTGAATCCAAAGAGCTGTATTTCACTTGCAAAACTAAAGGCAAAACAGAACAACAACAACAAGCAGGAAGTGAAGACAGCTGTAACAATGACATGACAGAGGATCACCAGGAGAAAAAACAGTGTCTGGTGGTGAGGTCTATGGGTTCCACACTTCAGGCAGACATTGACTGCAAAGGATTGGCAATCAAATATTTAAAATAATGATTTAATATATAATTACTTTACATTGTCCAATTAGTTTTGTTCCCTTAAAAAGGCAGGGGTTTTGTAATTCCTGCACCATTCACCCAGTTTGGATAGAAATACCATCAAACTAAAGCTGCACATTGAGCTTAGAGACTTTATTTAATTTCAACTCAAATATACGGTGGCAGACTGCTTAAATAATGATAATCTGTCAGTGTCCAAATATTTATGGCCCTGGCTATTCATACAGAATGTAATCACATGTTCTTTTTTTAACTATTACAGGCTGAGATCAAAAGCTGATGCTTGCTCTCCTTTCATCGCCGCATAAAGTTAGATGTTGATTATGAATTCTTATTTCCCCTCACTATATATAATGTTTAGTAGGAAGGCAATGACTTTTAACCCATTTTCTCTTAGTTTTGTGTTAGTTAGGAAGTCAGGGGAAGAAATTCTATTTTTGTTTCTTTGTTTTGTTTAGGTTATTAGTTCACTCTGTGCAGAGTTAGAGGGAATGCTGATTGTCATTTTGGCCTTGTTAGTTTCTGAAGCTTAAAAAATTGTTTTTGAAAAGAAAAGAGAATAAAAACTCAAACAAATGCAGTCCTGGTCTAACCACCCCCTTTATTCCTTTTGCATGCTGCATCCTGACCTTACAGGACAAACTGTACAATACAGAACACACACACACACACATTGTATTAAATACATTGTGGTTTAACCAACAGGGACTTTAATGACATTGCATTCAAATACATAGACTTTAATATGTAGTTGGTGCCTGCTTTGCAGCTATAACAGCTTCGGATTTTGGCATTGGACTTGGTAATGTGAGGCTCGCATGCAGCAGCTCGGCTGTGTAAACCCGTTCCATGAAGCTCCCGCTGCACAGTTTCTGTGCTCACATGAATGCCGGTGGAAGTTTAGACCTCTTCAGCTATGGACTCAGCAGGACGTTGGCGACCTTTACGCACCATGGACCTGAGTAGTCGTTGACCCCGCTCTATGACTTTACGTGGCCTTACCCCTCGTGGCTGTGTTGCTGTTGTCTCTAAACACTTCCACTTGCCAATAACACCACTTACAGTTGACCGTGAAATATCCAGCAGGGATGAAATTTCACAAACCGTCTTACGGCAAAGGTGGCCTATTACAATACAATGCTTGAAGTCACTGAGTTCTTCAGAACGACCCATTTAGACCACCTTTAAAATGGTACATACATTAGTGTGCATACATACGTACAATACATATACAGATACATAATTAGCCTTAAGGGTATTGTTGTAATCATGTAATACACTTAATGAATCACAACTGCTGTAGTGTTGGCTTAATATTCAAAATTATTGTGGCTCCAGTATGGAGCTTTTCACACAGCCACTTTCTTGCTAATCACTCTAATCTCATACCAATTGGGCACACCTACCATGCGTTCATCACCGCGAGAGTTTTTCACAAGTAGTTATTTGTGTGAAGTAGATGTTATTGAACGCACCATTAGCGAATAGAGTTTTAAAGATGGTGGCCAGGCATGAGCCTATTTCTTTACTGTTTACACTTTACAATAACTAGTAAAAGTTAAACGATGCTAAACGAATTTCCGTACCTGTCTGCCATTTCTATTTGCTCTGTGAGCTATGTCTGAATCACATTTGTATTTGGCCAATAGCACATCTCACTGCTTGTTTTTCAGAGTTTCTGGTGACGTTTAGTCATGAATCATGCTCAAAATGTAACAATACAAAGAATACAAACAACAATGCAAAAAAAACTATTCAAAAATACAATAAATAGATAAGAAAAATACATAAATTGATCAGCTTTCTAATTCCAGTCCTGTAGCCTTGATCTAGCTGTTCAGCAATGCTAAGCTAATTGTTCAGCATTTAGCCTCATTCATATTTTAGTGCAGACTCCTGACTCTTAGATAGAAATTGCAAATAGAAAGCAATACAGGACAGTTTGAAATAGCAAACAATGCAATCAAAAGGCAATTACTTACATCTCAATCCTACAGAGCCCCCTAAGGGTGATGGTGGGGAAATATTCTTTGAGCTACTTTTGCATCCTTTCGCAACAACTGTTAGAGTTAGGGCTATTGCATGGGAACACCAAAGCCTTGTGAAGGAACGCAAAAGTGTTGCAACGGAATAAAAAAACTAGATCCAAGAAAGTTACCACCATGACCCTTAGAGGGCTCCATACAATTCAGCTAGCCATAAACAAGAGCCAGAGACGTGCATCCGTCTGCGAACTTCAGCTTAAAATAAAAAAGACAGTGTGAGCGTCAATAATTGTGCAGTCACTTTAAAAAAAAACTCATAAAACAAGTTTATCTTTTTTCTGTGTTTCCATGTTCCAAGCGTTGTCATTCTGAAACAGAAGTGATCTGCCGCTAGTGATGGGACATTTGAAACCTAGGCTTTGAGGCGGAGTATCAAGCAGGAGGGGGTTTGTATCGCTTTTAAAGAAAACCATGTGACCAATAACAAATGAGGCCTTGGTTTATGTGTTACATGTCAAAGTTTCACTTTGAGTGTCAGGAAAAAGGATGTAAAAACAGCCAGTGTCCTGTCAGTTTGTGCTACCTATTGAAATACACTATATTGCCAAAAGTATTCGCTCACCTGCCTTTACACACATATGAACTTAAGTGACTTCACATTCTTAATCCAGAGGGTTTAATATGATGTCGTCCCACCCTTTGCAGCAATAGCAGCTTCAACTCTTCTGGGCGAGCTCTCTGCAAGGTTTAGGAGTGTGTTTATGGGAATTTTTGACCATTTTTCCAGAAGCACATTTGTGAGGTCGGACACTGCTGTAGGATGAAACGACCTGACTCTCAATCTCCGTTCCAGTTCATCCCAAAGGTGTTCTATCGGGTTGAGGTCAGGACTCTGCGCGGGCCAGTCAAGTTCTTCCACACCAAACTCGCTCATCCGTGTCTTTACGGACCTTGCTTTGTGCACCAGTGCGCAGTCATGTTGGAACAGGAAGTGGCCGTCCCCAAACTGTTTCCACAAAGTTGGGAGCATGAAACTGTCCAAAATCTCTTAGTATGCTGAAGCATTCAGAGTTCC
>JAQQZR010000005.1:4125261-4135951 GCA_030068235.1 Notoglanidium macrostoma
GTACTTCTATAATTAAAGCACACACACATTGTAGGAAACCACTCCTTTTCTCTTGTATCCACACACACACACACACACACACACACACACACACACAGAGACAACATGGTGAGTGTACATCACAGATTTATAGTGAGGTCCTAAAAATAGCCGTCCCATGCTGATTGTAAAAAGCCAATGATCTGGAATTCTCTTCCTCTCATTTGCTGTGTTTATATATACACACACACACACACACACACACACACACACGTTTATATGCACATGCACAGACCGAGGTGTGGAGTATGTGGGTAGTTGTTTTGTTCTGGGTTTAGGATTTATTATGCATTAATATAATCATATTAATATAATGCAGGGACAGGGAAGGGTATGATATGATAGATGTGTATGCTTCTGAAAACACACACACACAGTGGTGTTGAGTTGTATTTGGGGTGTGTTAGTGTGTAAGTGTAACCCCTGAAGGCGGTTGCTTTTCCTGCCATATGGAAGTCATCAGGTATCGGTATGCGAGTGTGTGAACGAGTGTTGCTGTGTGTTACTGTGCTGTGCTTTTGGTTATAAAGTGTATGGACACACGTTCTCACACACACACGTTCAGTATGACCATTATGCATGAGCATTTGTTCATTAAGTTGTTTTCGTAGTCAGAGAGTTTATAGGGCATTATACACATACACACACGCCTGTGTGAGAGAGTTCTAGAGTAATGGGGATTATCGAGAGTGAGAGAGGGAGGGGTGATGGAGAGTGGAGACGAAAGACACTTTCACTTTCTTTCATCTTCACACTTTGAGAGTTCAGAGAACGCCACACACACACATACACACACACACACATACCTGTGTAGTATCAGTAGTCCAAACAAAACTGTGTGTTTCTGTGTTGCTGTGCCTATGTATTTGTCAGTGCGTGTGTTTGCGTGGCTTTGATTTTCTGTGTGTGTGTCCCTACACGCATGTGTCTCTCTGCATGTGAGTTTTTCTTTGTGTGTATGTGTCTCTGTGCATGTATCAGTGCGTGTGTGTGTGTGGGGGGGGGGGTATCTCTCTGTGTGCATTTTGGCCATTTAAGGTTAAAAAAAAAAACATTATTATGGCATTCCTTGAACAAAGGTATGAATTCTTTTTCTGCATTTAACCCATGCAAGCAGTGAACACACAAGTGAGAAGTGAGCACACACACGCGCAGTGGGCAGCCACATGCTACAGCTACAGCGGGTTAGGTCCCGTCCCCCCCCCCCCCAACACACACACAAACACACACACACTTACTTTTTGGTCCCAAACCCGTTTCTCTAACCTGTAGGCCACGACTTTGTCCAGTTGCACACGTTTTTCTTGTCAGTGGATAAATGTGAAAAGACAAATATGTTCATTCCTTACATACTTAATGCCTTTGTGTGTGTGTGTGTGTGTGTGTGTGTGTGTGTGTATACTGCTCTCAGACCCTCACATTAAGGTCAGTGGAAGGAGAGATGACGTGAGAGAAGCAAAAGAAAGGATCCTGGCTGTTCTAGACACAAAGGTGAGGCTCTGTACAGCTCAGTATTAATTTAAACTCCGTATGTAAATGCCGGAGTGTGACGCAGCGATGCAGCGGACGCCAGGCTCACAGTGGAGCTGGGAATAGTGGGAATATCAGGAGCATGTATGTGGGACTCCAGATAATTGCAAACTCATTTTTGGAGCTACTGTTACTGCACGTGTCGGGGGGAGTGACTCGTTCCACTTTTGGTTTATGTGTCAAGTAATTAAATCCATGTGAACAGTGAAAGCATTTGCTAAAGCTCGCGACCTTTTGACCCCTGCAGAGTAAACGTGTGACGCTGAAGATGGACGTGTCACACACAGAGCACTCACATGTGATCGGGAAAGGGGGGAACAACATCAAACGTGTGATGGAGGAGACGGGCTGCCACATCCACTTCCCCGACTCCAACAGGAACAGCCAGGGGGAGAAGAGCAACCAGGTACGGACGGACAGACACATGCAGACGGACGGACTGATGCACAGACAAGCTCATGCATGGGCAGACATGGACGCATGCACTGATAGGCACACACGGACGGACATGGACGGATGGAGGCACAGACACACTCGGACAGGCACGGACAGCCAGCCGGAGAGACACGCACACATGGACAGACAGGCAGACACTCACACGTGCATACACAAAGAAACAGAAAGACAAACCGACCGACAGACACATACACACGTACAGAAAAAGACAGACAGGTCAATACACACACACACACACACACACACACACACACACACACACACACACACACAAGAAACAGACAGACACAGATTCACACATGGAGAGACACACAGACAAAGAAACACCCCCACACAGAGACATACAGACATAATGAAACAGACAGACATGCATAGACAGACAGACAGACACACACACACATATATATATATATATATATATATACGGTATATATATATATATATATACATATATATATACATACATATATATACATATACACACACACACAAGACAGTATGTGTGTTAAAGTACATGGATTAACAGATCTCTTCTTACCTGTCTGTCTCTCTCACACACTACTTTTCATTTCTGGCTTGTTTGCTCTCTGTGTCTCTCTTGTCCTCATTTCTCTCTCTCTCTCTCTCTCTCTCTCTCTCTCTCTCTCTCTCTCTCTCTCTCTCTCTCAGGTGTCTATAGCAGGGCAGCCAGCAGGAGTGGAAACAGCCAGGGCTAAAATCCGGGTAATGTATCTGTATTAGATGCCACTTGTTATATCTCTCTGTTTCTCTGCTTCCCTCTGGTGGTCTTTAAAGGAATTGCAGCACTGTGCTGGTTTATGGATTTATCCTTCAGCTGTGAACATTTCAATGTTTACTGCATTACTGTAACTTTTCATCAACTGAAAAATGTATCTATTCTCATGTTATTTTTTGCGTTCCTGTTATTGTCAGATTCATTATAATATCCTAAATATTATGATATTGAATTCTTAAGTATGATTGTTTGCCCCACCATCCATGCCCCACCGTCTCTCTCGTCCCGTGTCCCCCCGTAGGAGTTGATGTCATTGGTGTTGATGTTCGAGTGCGGGGGATTTGTCGAGTCTCTCGACCTCAGCTCTCCGGTCATCCAGCGCATCGCTCAGTCTTGTGGCGTCACCATTACCTGCAAGCCACCCTCCCATATCTATGGCAACACCACTGTCGTCCGTGGCAACCAAAGCAACGCCACAGCAGTCAAGGTACCACTGATAAAAAAAACAAAAAAAACCTTGAATCGTTGAATTGAACATATACTTCTGCAATAATACCCAGCTTGCTATACATGATCACTGATTAAATGGTGACGGATTAAAGAGATCTCTAATTTGACATAAAATATTAATTTAAAAATGATTTCATTGATTTAAACGTGATCATTGCAACGGTCTAAAAGACCATGAAATGCCGTAATTGACCAAATTCAAATGAGCCATGTAATATGATGTCATTGTGTGATATCATTGTGTGATATTTTTGTCCCATCACAGACTGTATATTTTTCATAAACCATTTCCCGCAGCGCATTAGAGGTCACATGGCCTTGTTTAAAGCACCATGTCGCAGTCTTTATGACTTAGAATAAGTCATTTGTTATTTATTTGTGACTTGGGCTTTCAGGCAGAGATGAGTGGATGGAAAGGGAATATACAGCGAGTTTTTAGTGCTTTTAGAGAAAGAGAGAGAAACTAGGTCACTGTGTGGTAAGTTCATATGAAAGGGATTAGGATGTGTGGCTTAATGTGCAGCCTCCAGCAATTCCATGACCTACAGCAGCTATTCGATCCTGATCCCACTCAGCACGGCCAGGAGGAAAGAAGAAAATACCGGCTTTAATACGGACATCTGCGTAAATGTAGATTTCGTGGCGTGGCGTAACCCTGACCAAAAAGGATCGTCTCCTCTGACCTGCCATCTAGTGGACAAAGCTTGTCATTTTTTTTTTTAGATGTATGTATAATTTTGCACAGGAATCTGTCGAATGTCAAGAATATGTTTTGCTTTTGAAAAAAAAAAGATAATTTCCCCCATCAATGGTAAATATTTTAGAATGCTTCCTTTTTTTTTTTTTTTTTTTTTTATGAAAAAGGCATTTATATGACTTCGCATCTTACATGATTAAAAAAAAAATCTTAAGAATCTGGATATGTTACAAAATCATTTATATATTAACCCTTACAATTACATAGCATATTGATGGTTTTTTCATAATCTATTACATAAGATCTCAGAGTACCACTTGTGAAACGTACGTGTGTGTGTGTGTGTGTGTGTGTGTGCGCAGCGTGCTGCAGCTCTGCTGTTGGATCACCTGGCTGGCTCCATGTCCGGCTCCGTAACGGTCAGCACTCTGCTGGACATCGCCCCTCAGCACCACCTGAGCCTGCTGGGACGAAACGCCGCCAACCTCAAGCACATAAGCCAGCGCACCGGCGCCCACATCCACTTCCCCGACCCCAGCACACCCTCACACAGTCACGCTCACACACGCCGCTCCAGCGTCTACATTCAGGGCAGCATCGACGCCGTGTGTGACGCTCGGCAGCAGCTCATGGTACACACACACACACACACACACATTGAATCCATCACTGCTGTATACTCCCTAACACAGTCCATGTTAGTTACTAGAAGGAATATTTTCTATCAAGAAGGACCTAGTCACAGAATGAAGACTTCAAATTCAATTTTCTTTGAATGGGACAGAATGAAGACAAAAGACATGGCCGTGTCCCGTAGGTCAGCTTCGTTAATCTTGTGAATTTGGGAACTATGAAAGTGTGTGAGATAATAAAAGAAAACAGGAAGACTGTGACATCTTCTTTATGGAGAGTAAAAACAACGGAATTAAAACAAAACAGAATTAAAACTGCTGATATATCTGTTGTAAGTTTCTTGACTCGTATTTTTTAGCAGTGATCCAAAAGCCCTTAAAGCCCAGTAAATCTAGCCCAGTAAATGAATTACGAAGCCATGCTCTGAATTAAAATGATCGTCAGGGCTGTAACTGAATTCAAATCTTCAGTTGAAATTCTGTCTCATTCCACTAGGGGGCAAAATAGCAACAAACTCAGAGCTGTAATTGCAACTACTGAGAAAATGTGCCAACGAAATATAATTCTTCATTTCCATGCTACAACATATTTTTCCAAAAGAACTCATTTAGGGGTTTTATGGTGATGGGTGCGAATACCTGTGCAATCATAGCTACATTGTTTATTTGAGAATAATTTTGCAAACTATACAGAATTTTACCTTTGATATAAATGCAGGTAAATGAATGAGTTTAATACGTGAATTAGGTACGGTGCAGAAATGATTCTGTGGTCTAATCTTCTGGCGCTCGTGATACGACATTTATTTATTTCCCCTCTTACAAGTTTATTTCTTACCTGCAGTTAGTTCCTATGTCCTGCCTGACTCCATAATATGGAAGAAAAACGTATGACTGTGTTTTCATCTTATCCTGTTAGAGATACAGTACGATTTATTGTTAAATTTGAAGATAAATAAAGCTTTAAAGGACGCAGCAAAGATCTGGTGTATCTGGACTGTGTTTTGTAGCGAGTGCCGTTAGCTTGTGCTGCGAATCTGCTCATACAAACGCTGGCTCGTACCGTACATCAGGCAACCAGTTTTAAAATCGTAGAATTCATTTTAAATACATTTTAAAGATGAAATAATTTGTATTCTGTTGTAAATCATGTGCTGTAGGCTGCAGCTCTCTCTCACCTGAACTATAAATGCTGGGCATACAGCAGCACTCTTCTCCCCCTCTCTAAACACAACTGTTCAGAACGGCCGGTTTGAGTGCCTGCTCCTTTAAATTATAATGAGCCACAACTCATCCCCCCCCCCCCCCATTTCCACCGGCCAATCAGGTAGCACCTTCCTGATAAATATTCATGACTTTTCTCCTGCTTCTCAAGCCCTGATTGGAGATACTCAGATGAGGGGTGTAGTTCTAATGAGCTCCCCTTGTGACATAGAAAGGTGAGTCAAATCTGTACGGCTTGTCGAAGCACATGATTTCTAAAATAGGCAGCATAAAAGAAGCGGACTGGGTTGTCCTATTTCGGAGTTTGTGCGTTGATAGGCACGCTGGATACCCAAATGTATGTGCACAAGCACCGAAACGCGAGTTGTTCATAATATTCCCCCTTGAAAACTTCATCAGGGAACATGCTGTAGAATTTGAAATAAAATAGTATCGGATATTTCTTGCTCACGGTGTAATTTCATGTGCGTGATTATTTTATAGAGTTAAGAGTTTCTTTATTATTCAAAAATGGTAAAAATGAAGACCTGCTCTACACTTTTGACAAATCGTGTATTTGTTTAATACATGCTGGTTGTTGTGTTTGGGGAATTGAGGGTCAAAAATACTAAATTGTGCTCCAGATGGTTTGCAACATGATTAAAAGTCATTTCAATGATAATAAAAATGATTAAAATTCGCTATTTTAGCCTGCTAATCGCTTTGTTGCTGAGTAACCTCCCAGTTTGCTAGCCATTTAGATTTAGAATCTTATTTCTTTTTAGCATAATCTCTTTTTCCAGTTTCCTTGCCAACCATTTTTGGTTTCTTATCAGAAACTCGCATGTAGGATACGTGCAGCTGTCTTTGTCCTGGTTTGATTCTGCTGTTTGATTCTTCTCCTTCTTTTGATTTCACAGCTTTATTTAACATTCTGGCTGTCCCTTCGCTTCCTTTATCGCTCCCCAAAGCGCTCGTTTTCTTTTATCGACATTTTTGTTCGATCCTTTATTTTGGGCTTGAGAAAGTCCCTAACTGACCCTGCTTAGATTTTTGCTCCAAGAAGCAGATGGCCTGCTTTAACTCCTGCCAATAATCCATAAAGTGTAGCCACGTGAAACTATTCGTCTTGAATATTCAAAACGGGATGAGCTTTATCCGATGACGTTTCTCGAATCGCGTCAGGAATTCTGACTCGTCGAGACTGCACGTGGGGCAAAAGCTCGAAGGTTTAAGCAAGGCAAATTAGACACGCAGATGTTTGTGGGTGTGCGAGAAAGCAGGGCTGAAATGCCAGGGTATCTCTTTCCCTGCGGCTCTTCTGCGGTTCTGCAACTGCAGCACATTTTCCTGCCGATAGAGCTGAATGAGAAATGCATGTGCTGTTATTTTCATGTCAAGAAATAATGGCACGTGAAGGCACCGATGAGAACGTAGCTTTAAGAATTACAGATCTATAATCGGACTGATAAACGTACACTGGCTTTTAGAGTGTGGTCTGTACATGACCGCTAATCCTGATTAAGTACGGTGATAAAACACCACCGGTTGTTCTGGTGTAGGATAATAATTCATAACAGGTGGTTGTGTTTCAGCAGCGTCACTCTTACCACCCTGAGGTGGATGATTTTCCAATAACAGCACCTCCTGACGTGTGTTTTATTCCTCTTATCCCAGATCAGCTTTTCATCTCAGATTTCATGACGTTGTTGTGCTTGTTCTCCATTCCACTTATTTAGAATGTCGAGGTCTGTGAAACAATTCATTTGTTGTTCTTACATTATGGAGAATATCAACTACAAGTGAGTTGTTACCGTAGAAACAGTGATACAGCTGTGATTTGTAGCCAAGAGCTGCAGTTCTAGAAAATTAATCGGCGCCTGCCGATCAATCAGATTCGAGAATGTTATAGCAGTTCTAAATTACATTCTGTACACTTGCATGTTTACGTTCATGACTCGCAGATAATACGTGAGTGTTTGTGGACGAAAAATGTAAGCGATGGGGCGGGGCCAAGTGTACGGCTGTAGAAAGCTAGGGGGCGGGGCTGAGACAAAACATTATACTGCCTAAAATGGTAATCAGTAAGTCCAGTTACAGATGTACAGATCAGGAGATTGCAATCTTGGTGATGCGTTTAACGTGTGATTACTTTTTAAATGATGTGTCTATTAATTCCAAATTTTCACACACACACACACAAAACACACAGATCTATCGTATATTTGGTACAGAATCAACAACATTTGATGTGATGTGTGGATGTGTGTGGTAATCCTGTGCTAAAGACATTGTGTGCGTGCGTGCGTGCGTGTGTGTGTGTGTGTGTGTGTGTGTGAGACAGGGCTGCTTACCCCTGGTTTTAATGTTCGACATTAAGGAGGAGGCTGAGATCGAACCCCAGTGCATCGCAACGCTTATGGAGCAGCTAGACGTCTTCATCAGCATTAAACCCAAACCCAAACAACCCAGCAAGGTGACATGTCCTGTTTGGACACACACACACACACACACACACACACACACACACACACACACACGTCAGGAGAAAGATGTACAGTATGATTCACAGTATGAGTTTTATATCAACATGGTTACCACTGAGTCTTAGTTAAGTGTGGTTTGTGTTTATGGCAGATTTGCCCTCCTTAAGTTTTTATGAGAGCTCACATTGTCTGTCTGTCTCTCTGTCTGTCTGTCTCACTCAGTCTGTGATTGTAAAGAGCGTGGAGAGAAATGCGGTGAGCATGTACGAGGCACGCAGGCTGCTCCTGGCTCTGGAGAGCGCGTGTGGCTCTTCCCCCAGTCCCCCCGTTTCTGCTCCTTTTCCTCTCAGTACCAACAGCGTCCCTGTTAATGACCACGGCTCCTCCTCGTCACTCCTCAACCCTGTTGGACTCGACGTCTTGGCCTCAGCTGGACTGGGACTAAGCACTCTGGGTAATGTAGTCAGTTTTTTGTTAAAATTCAGAAGTTCAGCAATGCTACATGGTATCTGTTTTAAGTATTACTGCTAGCTTAATGAAGTGACGAGACGAGTTGAAAGATAAATATCTTAAAACTCCAGAGAGACGGATGCACTCTTTCTAAACTGTTAAACACGGCAATTTTGGTTCATTGAGTAACCGACCCATTAGTATTTCCTCCAAAGAGATGTTTCCAAAACACTTTTAAAGGGACAGTCAGTGATTTTTTTTTTTTAGGGAACGTTGAACTGAAATTAATTTGTGTAAAACTTCATTGTCTAATACATACAGAACCTACATTTCCTGTTACCTCCAAAACCACTCCCACAAAATACATTTAAAGGTACAGTCAGTGATTTTAGAGGATGTTGGCTAAATATAAATGATTTAAAATGAATAAAAATATTTTTTTTATTTAATTAAAAAAAAAATGTTCTAATGAATACAGCCCCACCCTTTAGTACTTCCTTCAAAGCCACACCTCCGAAACACATTTAAAGGTACAGTCAGTGATTTTAGCAAAATTGGCTAAGACCACTCGCACCCAGATAACTTCTACAGAAACCCCTCCTACTTTCACAGGTACAGTTTGAAGCTGTTGCCGAGCCATGGACTGAAGAACTGCTTAAGGAGAAGCGCTGAAAAATGATCTTCCTCTTCTTTTTCAGGCCTCTTGGGTTCTCCAGACCTTCCCACTCATAACGGCTCGTCTGATTCTAACCCAGTTCTGAACGGGCATGGTTCCGTCCCAAATGGATCTAATGATGTACAGAACAGCAGCCATACACACACCCTCGCACCGTTACAGGGGCCTTCCCTCTGGACCAACACTCACACTACATCAGCCAACACGGCAGGTAAGAGTAACACTCCTGCGTTCACCTGCCAAGCTTATTAAGGCTGATTATAGAATATATTAATCCTGCAAGGATCCCAAGTCACAACCCCGAAGCACCGACGTGATTGCAGCTCTTAAAGTGTGTAAAATGGCAGTTGTTTTCTCCATCGTGCTGTGGTATTTTTGAATAACGCTCTCCTTTTGAGTTTTGCGTATGCATGCGTAAGGAATAAAACACTTAGGGAATGCTTTGATAGGAAAATAATCAGCGATAAAGTAATGGGATCAAGCAGCGCTACTGTTCCTGCCTATTATTTTCCAGTTACAGTATGTCTTAAAGTGTTTTATACCTCTTATAGCAATTTTTTATTAATTAAAGAATAACCTGTCATACATTTTTTCCATTTAAAGTTACATTTAATGTTGTGGATCATCCAGCAGCCATTCAGCCAACAGTCATTCTCTCACCAGCCTCTCTTGTATACAGTATATAAAGGTTTATATTAATGCGCTTGTTCTGACATGTTAGAGTTTCAATAGAAACATTAACATTTTGATATTTTGTATTTAATAAATAAATATTCATATTATACATTCTATTGTGTTGCGTAATAAAATTTCCAGCCCTATTCTGGAAAACTAAGCAACTAAACATTGTAATACAATGCAAAAAAAAGTGTGCGTAGAAACCTTGTCTCTGCCTGTAACTGCTCCCTCTAGTGGAGATACTTAGCTATTGTTTCTTTTTTCCTCAGGGTTCTCCTCTGTCCTGATGTTGCAGTCTGTCTCTCAGAGTTCTCTCAGCGGTCTGCTGCTGTCCGGAGTCCATGGTTACAGCCAGAATTACACATCCAGCCCCTCTCTCACACACACACACACTCACACACACACTCCCTCACCCCCACCGGGACTGGCGCCAATACACAAACCAGTGAGCACGGATCAACTCAAAACGCACGTGAGTTTCAGCCCGGAAATGTAGCTTTGCTGGCTTCAGTTGTTTCATTAAGCCTGAAGTGTGTGTGTGTGTGTGTGTGTGTGTGTGTGTGTCTGTATGTATGTATGTATGTATATATATATATA
>JAQQZR010000005.1:4146233-4164699 GCA_030068235.1 Notoglanidium macrostoma
TAAAGAGAAACAACAGTCCATCATTATCCAGTCTCTTTTAAAGTAATAAAAATAAAGAAAAACATTGAATTAGAAGGCGAGTCCAAACTTTTGACTGGTAGTGTGTGTGTGTGTGTGTGTGTGTGTGTGTGTGTGTGTGTGTGTGTGTGTGTGTGTGTGTGTACACATATATAGTCTTTAATATTTTTATATTATTTTTTGGGCAGATTTGCCATCAGAATGTCAACTTTTAAAAATATGTTTCATTTTGTTTCTATTAAATTAATGAATAAATTTAATATGAAACGCCAGTAAATATGTTAAGGATTTTGACATCAAAATTCTAGGAAATAAACTGTATATTTCTATTTATTTATTTATTACAGCTTATGAGATTTCCCAACTTTGTATGGGACAATAATAAGTGGGATAATTATTTATTACATTTAATGAAGTCTATTCTATTTAGATTAAATGTTTATTCTATAATTAATTTGAATTATAGTTAGTATATTAAATATATTTCAAGCATGTTTAAGTTGTATTATTATTTATTGTTTTATGTTTAATCATATTGTATATTTATACTGCATATTAGTAGCTACTATATTTTCTATTGTTATAATTTAGTGTATTATGTTATAGCCTAATATATTGGGTTTATTCTTTTAGAATTAGGAAATTATATTATTTACTATATTTAAGTAGGATAGCAGCATGAAGAAGGGCAGTGTAGTGGTGCAGTGGTTAGCACTGTCGCCTCACAGCAAGAAGCTTCTGCGTTCGAACTTGCTGGCAGGCTGGAGCCTTTCTGTGCGAGTGTGAACGGTCGTTCGTCTCTGTGTTTGCCCTGTGGTAGATTGGTGGCCTATCCAGGCTGAACCCCACCTCTCACCTGGAGACAGCTGGCATTGGCTCCAGCATCCCTGCAACCTGCAATGGAAAAGCGGTATAGATGATGGATGAATTATTTATATTTCATTATTTTTTGTATAACAGTTAGGCCTTTACTATACACCAGATTATAAAGCTTTTGTTTGTATTATTTCTATTCTAGAGTGTAATAGCTATTCGTAAACTATATGCTTTTTATTTTATTTCATTCTAATTCTAATGTAGTATTTTGTGTCTGTTTGTGAGTATAATCCTAAGGTGTGTTGTATCAGTAATGTATCAGGTTTTCAGTGTTTTGTCCTTTGTTTCTTCACTGTTCTGGTTTCAACAGGACGCAGCGGTGAGTAGTGATGTGGCGCGCGCCGCTCCCGCACCAAATAAGGACACGAGCGCCAGTGAACGTGACGTCAGCAGTAACGCAGGGAGGAGGGTGAAGTGTGTGTATGTGTATGTGTATGTGTGTGTGTGTGTGTGTGTGTATGTGTGTGCGTGCGTGAGAGAGAGAGAGAGAGAGAGAGAGAGAGAGAGAGAGAGAGAGAGATGCTGTGGGAGTCTCTTTAAAGGAATCTGGATTTATTAGTATGAACGCTAGCATTTAAAAAAATTGACACAAAAGCATTAAAGTGGAAACTAACAGAATTATAATTATTTTAATAGCTACAATCTAACTAACTACACTGGACAGCCAAAAGGATGTGGCCATCACAGCCATATGTGCTGTTTGAAAGGTGTTCGGTGGGGTTGGGGTCAGGGCTCTGTGCTGGAGTTCTTGCACTCCAACACCAGGTCTTCATGGCGCTGCTTTGTGCACAGGGGCATTGTCATGCAGGAACAGGTTTGGGCCTCTTAGTTCCATTGAAGGGAAATTGTAATGCTACAGCATACAGAGACATTCTATATAATTGTGTACAACCTTGTGGCAACAGTTTGGGGATGAACCACATATGGGTGTGATGCTCAGGTGTCCACATACTTTTGGCTATAAAGCGTATATCTAATACTATGAACAATAGCGCTGTGTACTTCCAAGAATCTGGTGATACGATACATATAATACATTGGATACGATTCAATACATTGTGATATAGTAAGCAAGACAATATATAGTGTTTTTTTCATCTAATTTTAGAAAAACTGTCATAGTATTAGACAACTTGGTCTTTATACTAACGTTAGCAGTGCATCATTATACTACTTCCTGTCACAGTTTAAGCTGTTACATTGGAGTGGAAGAGTTAAATGGTTGAAGATAGATTACAACACTGCCACCTAGAGATCAGGGGTTTAAACACAACACAAAAATCATTGATAGTGTTTTTAAGAATAATATCGTGATACTCAATTGTATCTGTATTTCTTACACCTCTAATGAACAATAGGTTAGTTAGTTTATATAAACTAATTAAACAAAAAGTGCTTATGACAGAGCGAACATTCAGAAATAGGAATAAGCCTATATGAGAAATAAACCTACCTTTATTTCTGACAGTATATTCACTAGCATGCATAATTGAGCTAATTTGCAGTCAGTATGAATATAATTAAAATCCCATAATGCATTGCCAAAACACAAACAAACAAACAAAAACAACAACGACCCCCAACAACAAACAAAAAAACCACAGCAAACAACAACACTGTAGTAGTGTACTAATAGGTGTGCAGCGAATAGAGAATACGCACACACGTGTTAAACACGCATGAATGTAGCGTTACTGTGTGGAGTTTTAAATAATAGTAGAAGTGTCTGTGTGTGTGCGCGCGCTTAAGGGGTGATCACGTGCAAGTGACCTGCGCATTGGTGGATTTTATGTATGCTGTGTGTTAAAGGTGGTGACGTAGAGAGAGAGAGAGAGAGAGAGAGAGAGAAAAAGAGAGAGAGAGAGAGAGAGGAATTCTCCTTCTCGGTCACTCCCTGTATCGGCATAAAACCCCGCACGGCGCGCGCACACACACACACACACACACACACACACACATAAGACAGCATTGCATTCCGGTCCCAGGTCTGAGTGGATCATCATGGCGGTGCCGGGCCCGCTGAGCCCGCGCGAGGGCACGGTGGCCAAGAACCTGAGCCTGGAGTCACTACAGCTATGCGAGAGAGACGGTAAGGAGAGAGCGCGCGCAGCAGCGCATCATCCCGCAACCCTTCACCAGCAACGTCCTTTTAGTCCTAGACATCACCCAAGCCGTAATTCTTTCTCTCTTTATTTTAAAGGTTGATATATGCATGATATATGACATGACCTGACGTTTGACATGCAGCGCCAGTGTGCCGAGTCATCGCGCGTGCGTTACAGCTACTGTGTAATAACCTGTGATTTGCTGATTCAACAGCTCATCAAAGACACGTGCATTATTTCACAGCAATGCAAACATTATTTTCACCGGATTTTTTTTATATTTTGTTTGCTTTGTTTTGCTTCCTATGAGAAGGAGCGCAACCTGAAATGTGCAGCATGTTTCAGCACCATGGACACGGCCCCGCGCTCGCGCTCGCGCTCACACCGCCGCCGCCACTGCTGCCAGACTGGGCGTTTTTTTTTTTCCCTTCATCACCAGTATGGGTCATTTGCAGACTCTTGACTAAAAGGCAACCATCACGTGCATAAAGAATACCGCAAATACTGTGTTTTATAGTGAGCTGAGTGGGAATGAAATGATGCACTGTGTGTGAGGACCCTGGGCTTTACACCGAGCTCTGTCAGTCACCCTGCATGCATTTACTGCAACAATGCGGTCAGTAGGAGATGAGTACGTGTGTGTGTGTGTGTGTGTGTGTGTGTGTGTGTGTTGGAACGAATTCTTAAAACACAGGGTTGCCAGGTTGGATTGGATCCACCATGGTTTATAATACAGGGCGTCTGATAAGTCAAGAACCAGTGAGATTAAAGCTACATACAGGGAGTCCCAAAAATCTGGATCCATAGCCATTGTTCCTTATATGAAATTTAAGAGGAAATCATCTCTGCAGGTAACAGTTCTGGTACATTAAGAAGTGTTCGATGCTCTTTCTTGTAATTCAGTGTATACATAAGTGTCACAAAATCCACGGATGTCAATTTGAGCATTTGTGTTATAATATCAGTATATAAATAAATAGTTGCCTATGGATTCAGACTTTTAGGACACCCTGTTCAACTAATTTAGTATTTGTTATTCATGACATACCTGTTCAGCAATACGCTCTGTACGTGTTTTCTCAGCTGCTGTAATATTTTTTTTGCGGAATTTGCTCAACATATTCCCATTGGCTTCTGGCTTTATTTCAGGCAGCTTTGTAGTGTTTCCCTAAACACCCCATGTCTCTCTCTCTCTCTCTCTCTCTCTCTCTCTCTCTCTCTCTTTCTCTTTCTCAGCACTAAACATACCTAAAAATTTCTTTTACACCACAGGGCTGTTGATTTCTCAAATCTGATTGGTAAGTGCTGATGAATTTTCTAGAACAGCAACTGACAGTAGTGTCTGTAATTCAAATCACAGCTTGTTCTACTATATTATCGTTTCTATAGAAATCGATCATTTACAGGGACCTGTCAGGCAAATGAGCTATTAAAGAAATAAATAAATAAAGCAAAGCTCCAACATGAATATCTACCTCCTAACAATTTTACTGTAATGTTAGTAATTTGTGATGGAATTAATCACTCATCCCATGAACCATTCTTTCCTTACACTGCAGGTTTGCTTTGTATTGAGATTGTGCAATATAAACGATATTATCGCTCCTACATGACATTATGACCATGATATTCATGGATATGGGTAGATTATTTTATATTATCAAACTGGCAAACCTTTATGAATTTTGTATGAGTACTCCAAAAACATCGGAGTATGCTTGTGCAAGTGATCACTCATAAATATGGCGAAAGATTAGCTTGTTCTGCCGAATAATATGACTGATGAAACAATTGACATATGAGTGTGGAGGTGTTTTGAATGCATGGACACTTATTGGAAGCTCCACTGAGTTCCAATACTCTCAGTGGCTCCCTCGCTTTCTGTCAAGGTAAAATAAAAACTATTACTATACTCTATTTTTAACTTGGCTAATAATAGACGAGTGTATAAGTAACACTTTATGTTTTTGGGATGTCACAGAAATAATTCAGCCAAATTTGATCAAAATGTCTATTTTGGTCCAAAAAAAAAAAAAAAAAAAAGATTTTGAAAAACATCAAGTGTCAAATGCAACGCTCCATACACAACGCTAGTTGTGAAGAGAATTACATAGTGATTAAAATATGCCATTTTGTTTTGTTCTCTCCTGCTCAACACCGAGCAGAATGACTAAGGAATATGTAATCTGTGTGAACTGATGGATAAAATTCTGATCAGTTTACTGCAGTCCACCATCAAGGTGAGTTTTCTGTGATTGCACAGCTGGTTATATTACTATCCCTACTCTCCTTAAACCTGAAATGGTAGCTGTGCTCACTTTCCTGTCTGTTTTAGGCTGCCGAATCTGGATGACTCGATCGTTTATCATATGTTAAAATGGAAACTCACAATCAGGCAAAAATTAGTATCGCACCCAGCCTACATTGTAATTTAGTATTATGATTATATTGTACTGGTTTTGTTGTTCAAGTGTTATTATTCCAGTCAGGCTAATACATTATTAAGTTTGCTACTAGGGAACCACACGGACATTGATCAGGAATAAAATGAGTGGTGACGTTTCAGCTTCGTTTCCATGGTTACAGTAGCATTTCTGATTGGGTATCTGTGTGCCATGATGTGAGTAGGGTGCTTTACTGAGATTCTGGCAGGGTGAAATCTGATATATGGCTTCTACAAGAGCCTTTTGTAGGTGAATATAGTAAGCTTTATGTAATAAAAATTATAATAATAATAATAAACTCCTTATAGTGATCATGCAATGAAGTCACGTGACATGACATCACTTGGACAAAGTGGCCTTATGGTCCAGCTGCATTATACAGTACAGTACAGGAGAAAATCCTGTATAGCATGAAGGCAAACGGAGAGCTGATGCTGTTCTGGTCATTAGGCCAAGTTATGTTACAGAAAGTGGGTTGCATAGCGCTAGCAGGAGCATTTTATTAACCTATCTGTATATTTAAAAGAACATAAATTAAACGATGTGACTCGTACAGAAAGACTTGACTACACCATATGTGGTCAGTTTGTTTTCCAACCCTGGGGAGCAACTCTACTGTAGAGACTATCCACCCTAGCTCAGCATCTCTTCTCTATTCAGTATCCGAATCCATGTACAGCTCGGGGCTTAATCTTTTTCTTTTCCAAAACAATTTCAAAATGGTTGCCAGGTTCACATGTGGGATTACATCATGGCTACCATGTCACATGCATTGTTGCTAAATGAAAGTTACCATGGATACACCTGCCGAAACATTCACACTTTCAACTGGTACTTTCCTGTAGTATTGGTCTTGTATTTCTTCTGCACCTTTTTTCATTTTTTATTTTTTTTGTATAGCACACTGGACCTTTTTGAAAGGGTTTCCCAGAAACCTTGTACTGTATAAATCATAAATAATTACTAAAAGTTGATGGAATAATGGAGCATCTACCAGACGGGTGCCATTTTGGTATTAAAAGCACACCGGTACACCAGAAGGACGGCAAAGTCGCAATCTGGCAACGTGGCTCCGAGTTCAGCAGCTAAATGGAGGCTTCCAGTAAGAAGTCTCTCCAAACATGTCAAGAGTGTTTAATTATTTAGACAAAGACAGTAACAACGCCAATGATTCAGCATAAATCTCTGCTGATCTCCCATGACTAAAATAATGTTAAGCTTTAAAAGATGAGTGACAGTAAACTGATCTGTCACTCATCTTTTAAAGCTTAACATTATTTTAGGATATGGACAATATGGATTGTGCACTGTATCTGAAACAGCTCACGTGGGAATGTAAGAGATGTCAATGACTTTTTACGGACATTAGCCTTAATACCTCCAGTGCTAAATAACAAATAAAAGTTGATTGTATTTGGGCCAAAGGAAGGAATTATGAAACAGCTTTCTTCAGCTATATTGAAATCTGAGAATGAGCAGAATTTGCAACCAGGCAAAAGGATGTAAGACTCCGATATAATAAGGCTTATATGCAGAGAACATAATGTGAACATTATGATTTGACATGGCATTGCAGACTAGGCTGAGATTGGATGCCTTTTATGCTATGTATATTATTATTATTATTAATATTATTATTATTATAGTTGTTTATGCTAGTGCTGAGTGTGTGTTACATTAAAAGGGCAGTGCTACTTCAGTGACTAAGTAATTGGGCTGCTGATTGGGAGGTCATTAGTTCAAATCCCAGCACCAGTGTTGGGCCCTTGAACAAGGCCTTTAGCCCTCGAATGCTCAGTTGCATCCCGACTCAAATGTACGTCGCTTTGGATAAAACTGTCCGTTAAATGTTAAAGGGACATACAGTATACACTCATCCATTTACACATTTGTGCCCTTATCTCTTTTAAAAACAGTCCTTCACTACATCATTCCACATTAAGGTTCGCGCTACTCCAAAATACAAAGCTTCGAAAGATTCGAATGGAAGTGTGTCGTAGCAGATTCAATGGCATTGTCAGACATGGGAGTTGAAGTGTGTTTTATTGTATCATGTTGAAGCTTAAGGTTTACATCACTATTTATTAGACTGCACCAATACCGTGTGTGTTTTTTTGCTCTGATCAGAAAGAACTTCCTTCATGGAGTCACTGGGTATCTTTGCTCAGACTGACTTTCCTCTCAGCCTTTATTTAATCATCGTTCTGGAGATATCATTCACACATGCCTATCAGGTTCACTTCTATTTGCATTACGTGACACATGCATAGAACATATTTTTGTCTATTTAGCACTTGCTCCATCTGTTATACACAAGGTGCAATGAACTAACATGCTGCACTTGCTGATGATTATGATCACAGGGCTTCTGGTATACAAGCAGGTTAGTGTATCAGATGTTGAGATGTTACCGGAGCAGCTATATTTATACCACTGTCTGCTGACATTTTGACACTGGATGGAAACTATATATAGGGTCATAACAGACGGTTGAAGAACTCGAGGTAGGAAAGGATCGGCTTTCGAAATCTTTCCTTATCTGGGTGTTAGGCCTGGGTGGATCGGTATTGAAGTACTGATGCTTTCAATTATGCCTTTTTGAGACTAATATGAGAAGATTGTGCTCATTTTTATGAAACAGGAAATGAAATGAAACATGAAAACTGAAATGTTGAAGGAAGGATAGGAAATACTTCTCTTTCAGCCATCTCCCCAAGCGTGCTGATCGGCTTCACTAACATACACATGCGAAAAAAGAATGAGAGAGTGTGTGTACATGGCGGGGTACACCCTGGGCAGGTCGCCAGTCCACCACAGGGCCAACACAGACAAACAGCCACACACGCTCGCATTCACACCTATGGGCAATTTAGAGTAGCCAGTTGACCTAATCTGCATGTCTTTGGACTGTCGGAGGAAACCGGAGCTGTGGAAAACATCAGCAGTATCACCGATCAATGTGTACAGGAAAGCAGAGTGACCATAATTTCATGGGTCACAGAAACTTTTAATACCATCGTTAAAAATAGATCAGTTTTAATCAGATGAGCATGAGCTGCAAATTGTTGCCTTTGTTCTTCGGTTTCCTCCAGTCCAAAGACATGCAGATTAGGTCAAAAGGCTACTCTAAATTGCGCATAGGTGTGAATGCGAGTGTGAATGGTTGTTCGTCTCTGTGTTAGTCCTGTGATAGATTGGCGACCTGTCCGGAGTGAACCCCACCTCTCTCCCGAAGTCAGCTGGGATTGGCTCCAGCTTCCCCGTGATTAGCGCTATAGATGATGGATGGTTGGATTCTTTGTGTAGAGAGAATATAAAGCCTCCTACTTGCTGTCTCCAGGTTGAAAACATGGATGATTTTTTTTTTTAACTTGTCTGTCAGTTTAGATTTTTTTTTTGTTTGTTTGTTTGGACATCTTTTTGTGTATCTGTCATTTATCAATCACTGCAGCTCTGCTACGTCCTCCTCGCTGTCTGTGTCGAACTGTCAGACAAACTTTTTTTTTCCTACACATGTTTCTGAGCTATGTACACACACACACACACACACAAGGATCTCGAGTCTGTTTAGCTTAAAAAATAGCTTGAACATACCTATGATTAATGTTTTCAGTTTCAGACAAAAGAATTAATGATGTAAAAATAGTCAACACCACCTATTTTGCGTTATTTTTCTAATATAGTTCAAACAAAGTTATACGCGGCCAAGCAATGTTTAAGATCCATACAAAGTTTTCTAAACATTTAGTTTGAGGTGATACAGTATGTTGCACTTGTATGAAAATTCCCAGGACTGAAACACCGACTCAAGTATGTCTCATGAATAAACTTTCCAGACCGAACGTATTCGGTTGCTCAGCAACTAAACAAGAAGAGTTACTCACAGAGCGATTATTGTCTCGTTCACCTCATTCAGAAAGTGTTCATAAAGACCTAACAGGTTCAGGAAGCATCTTTGTGGTGCAGCGTGTATTGTTTCCACTTCACAGCTCCAGGGTCCACGGTTCAATCCTGACCTCGGGTAATTAATCTCACTGTGAAAATGTCTTCAATATAGGCAAATTTGTCTTCATTAGATTCTTTTTAAACAGAAACGAGACTACTATGCCTATTTCTAGATTTGTTTTTACTCATTTCAAGCTTGATAAACCTGATAATAATGTTTACAAGATAAGTTTGCTTATTTCAATCATTTATTCATTCGTCAAATGAACTGCCAATAGAAAACGCCTGTCTATAAAAAGGTTTAATGTGCATGTATTTGTTACATAATGACCCTAGTGAGAAATAGATTAAAAGTTTACCAAGGTCAAGACTACTGGCAGTGTTTGGAACAGACTGTTTGTCTATATGTACTGTATATATAGAGACTATTTTTTGACGGACCATTTTAAGAGTTTAATTGACGGACCATTAAGAGTTTTTGAGGAAGAGTACGCTTCATCACCCTAAACAAAACCAGATTAGTTTTGCCTTCTTGATTTTTTTTTTTGTGTGCTTATCATGTTTACCAAAGTTTAACTATCTCAATGTTAAATCTTAATCATAAACCTCTCATCAGGAGTTTGTTTTTGCTTGTTAGTCTATTTATAATCCTGACTAAGTCGAACAGTATACATATAATCATATATACCTACAAATATGTGCACATCTGTCCATCACATCCATATGTGGGTCTTCCCTAAACTGTTCCTATAAAGTCTGAAGTACACAATTGTATAGAACGTATTTGTTTGTTGTAGCATTACAGTTAACCTTCACTGGAACTAAGAGGCCCAAACCTGTTCCAGCCTGACGATGCACCTGTACACAAAGCAGCTCCATGTGGACATGGCTTGTCCAAGGTTGGAGTGGAAGAACTCCTGGACTGAGCCCTGACCTCAACCCCACTGAACACTTTTGGGATGAACTGAAACACAGATTGCAGCCCAGACCTCAGTGTCTGATCTCTTGTAGCTAAACGAACACAAATCCCCACAGCGACGCTCCAAAATCTAGTGGAAAGCCTTAACAGAAGAGTGGAGTGCATTCTAAACGGCAGAAGGAAGACTAAATCTGCACTGGGAAATTCAGCATGGATGCTAAATGCAGTATTGGAACACAGCCATGGTAGTCTCTTGCTACTCCCATTGCTTCCATCTTTGATCGATGCTTTGTCCTTGAGAAAGTTTTTTAAATTCTAAAACAGTCGCATTAACATTTACAGCGTCCAGAAGGGAAATCACTCTGGAAACCGGCCCTGGCCATTCTGTCTGTCACGATGGCCTCAGGAAAGTGCTGTAGTGGTGAAAAAGAGTGTAATTTAAAGGTGAAACCTCATTCAAACTTGTCAGATCCATTAACTGCATCATTTCCCTTTACAGTAAGGAGGAATCTGTATTACTTTAAAACCTTTAAGAGACAAAATGGAGGTGTAACCTTAACTCCTAAAAGAATTAGAAAGCTAAGGTGAAAAAGCACCACTTGGCAACTTGTCCTTTTAACAAAAATGATATTTGGAGTTCACTTTGACCTATTAAGGCAAACATCATAATCTCTTGATCTGACGTTATACAACAATGAATATTAACTATTAGCTGCTAACTTTTGTGACTGTGTTAAAGTTGAAATCCTTTTTCTTTCCTTTGATGTAAATGTACATCATAGACCATACAGAACTCTTGAAAACCCCCAGTGGACTTCAATTCATTAAAAACACATTATTATTTTTATTACTCATTTTTAGACCACATTTTTCTGTTTAGATTAGTTTAAATAAAAAGTATATACGGTTGCCTTTTTGAGGATTTTGACCATCCAAAGATCCATCTGTTGCCGTGGAGGCCATGCTAAGTTATGCTAATGCTAGCACAATGACTCATCATGTTCTGTTTTGCTTCATGAGGCAAGTGAAGTGTTTTTATCGCCCTTCATTCAAGAGCTCGTTTAAATCGGAATTAATCAGTGAAAGTGGACACACAGTGTCCCGCGGGTCGTGCAGTGTTTCTGCTCACTTCTACAGTTTCTCATTATTTTTACACACCACTGTTCTGTTCAGGTTAGCAAGTGTGGTGTGTTAGTGCTAATGAGCTAAAGTGAGGGAGACACGGGATGTAGCCTATCTATCTCTCTATCTCTCTATCTGTCTACTCGCACCTGTCTGCTTATCTATCTATCTAAATTATTATTATTATTATTATTATTATTATTATTATTATTATATCTTTCTGAAAGAGTTCATATTTTGTGTCCCTGTGATTTTTGGGTCTGATATCAGAATAACTGGCAACACTAATCAAGCAACACCTGTTAAACAAACAAGCAGTCAGGAGTGAACTAACAGGTAAAACATTTATATAACTAATTATATATTCCTCAAATTATCCAAAGTTCTGTGTTTAGACCGAAATGGAGTTTGCTTTATTTAAGTAGCCATGTGCAGTATTATACATTATTATATATTTTTTGCTAGTTCAGGCTAGCTCAATCAGCTTGTTATGTACGCCAACCTATTCATCTTGTGATCAGTTTAAGCAGTTTTTCATGTTTTAAACACAATCCCACTTTAAGCTTGTAAAATAGTATAAAAATTGTAAAAAAAAAAAAAAAAAGTTTGTAAAATAAAATTCGAGAATAAACTGTGGTGCTAACGCGCTAGCTAGCATTAGCTTACTCGGTGCTTAGCGATGTAATGTAGAAGCAAGAAAATAAAATCTCCATCAGTACATAGCTTTGATTTATTTATTAGTAATTTGACAACTATTTTTAGCCAATTCATTTGCAAATAAGGCACTAGTGTGTGAACAAAGAGTTAAAGGTAAAAGATCTACTTTCCTAGCCATATTTTAGTACTATTATAAATGGATTAAAATCGTGTTAGATGAATATTTATGTTTTAAACTGTTTTAAAATTTCCAGCATTTTTCCAGCTACAAAGTCACTATACACTTCATATTTACACCCTGAATGTTTTATTCTCTGTATATAATATATTCTGCTTCAAATTTACAAAACTAATGAGTTTGACACGTTGATCGTCTCCTTTCCTGTTTACTACACACTGCTATTTTTATGAGTTATTCATTGTTTGGGCATAAAGTATGAAGTAATGTTGAATAAATGTGAAATGTTTCCGCTCTCCCTACATAATGCAGGACTTAGGATATAAAGTAATGCCTAAGCGCTGAGCACTAGAAGACTAAAATGGAAAATCTCCTTAATATAGGCTTAAATACCACGTTTCTGCAATTCTTGATTCTGATTGGTCAGAAGGTGTTGATTAACTTTCTATAAGAGCGGCCATGACAGTAGTTACAACTGCAGTCCGTCTTATAGCCCCTTTCCACCAATGTGCACTAGGTGCCGGTTCAGTGTTGGTTCAACTTGCGAACCTTCTAAGAACCGGTATGCTTTTCCACGTAGTAGTAGCTAGTAGTAGTATCCCACAACTTTGACTGAAAAATGGATAAAAACCGTCACCTTGGCAACGCTGATCATAAAACCTGTTTGTGTGTGTTCAGGACACTAGATTTTGAATCAGACATGACCTTAAATCGGACAGGATTAGACGTAATGTCTGCTCTGCACGTCCACCGGGGAGCCGTCTGGCCGTCAGCCATTTTGTCACCGAGTGATGCAGATCTGGTCGCTGTGTGGATACGGAGTGCTGTACGAGAGCCGTGAGCCGGCAGACCGGCGGTACTCGCTGTGTGCAGTGTGCTGTTCTGGTGCAGTGGGTTTTGTGGTGTTGTGTTGTTCGTGTTTCAGACTCGGTCAGGAATCTCCTTCAGGACTCCTGATGCTCTAATTAATAATAGAATTACTATCATGTGCATTGTTAGTTACAATAATGTTGAGGATTAACTTTAAAATGTAAATCACCTTTTCTCCTGGGTGTTAATTAGAACCACACACTTGTATTTGAGTCGCGATCACAGGTTTTGTTGCAATATTTAGCTGAAGTTAGCAACTATAACAGCATGTCCTGATGTGTTTTATTCCTCTTAATCCACAGCAACGTCTCAACAAGTCAACATTTTGTATTTATTAAAAATGACACACAATAATAAGTTACATAATGCTGTGAAACGACCAAGAAGCACGTTAGTTCCCATTCTCATGTTTCCAAGAAAGCGTAAACTCCTCTGTCCTGAAAAATTCCAACATCTGTCCTGTAAGTCTCTGTGTATGAGCTGTTACTATAGAAACGGCTGGTCAAATGGAATAATGTACAGTGTGTCTGAGTGTAAACGGATGTAGGACATTTCTGTCTCCGTCTGTAGCTCTGCTGTTGCTCAGTGTGTCTCACAGCCGACTTCAGGAGGATTTTAATGTGTAATTCAGCCCGACACAAACAGAATTCAGCTCATAACCTCTCACCCTCTGCTCCTCTTTCTGTCTGTCTGTCTGTCTCATTCACATCCACATCCACATCCACACATCTGCTCCCTGTGACTCAGCAGGTACCGCCGCGCCCCCCGGATATTTCCACAGACAGAGAGAAAATGTTTCAGATTAGGCGTAGGGCTCCCTCCCTCCCTCCCTCCCTCCCTCTCTCTCCTGCATCCCTCTCTCTCCTGCATCCCTCTGTCTTTCTCCCTTTGTCTTTCTCTCTTTTGTTCTCTCTGACTCTCTGTCTCGCGCTCTCTGACTGTCTCTCTCTCTCTCTAACTCCCACTCTGTCTGTCTCTCTGACTCTCTCTCTCTCCATCTGTCTGTCTCTCTGACTCTCTCTCTCTCTCTCCATCTGTCTGTCTCTCTCTGACTCTCTCTCCATCTCTCTAACTCCATCTGTCTGTCTCTGTCTCTCTCTCTCTCTCTCTCTCTCTCTCTGACTCTCTCTTTCTCTCTGTCTCTATCGCTCTCTCCATCTGTCTGTCTCTCTCTCTGACTCTCTCTCTCTATCTCTCTCTGTCTCTATCACTCTATCTCCATCTGTCTGTCTCTCTCTCTCTCTATTCAATTCAATTCAAAGAGCTTTATTAGCATGACCATAAACGTGTACAGTATTGCTAAAGCATTGAAATGACGGTTTCAATAAAACAAATACAGTAACAATAACAGAAAAAATAAAAATAAAAATAATAATAATAATAAAATAGAATAAATAAAAAAAAACTCTATCTCTCTCTCTCTCTATCTGTCTGTCTCTCTCTCCATCTCTCTAACTCCATCTGTCTGTCTCTCTCTCTGTCTCTCTCTCTCTACATCTCTGTCTCTCTCTCTCTCGCTCTCTCTCCATCTATCTCTCTCTATCTGTCTCTCTCTCTCCATCTGTCTGACTTTCTCTCTCTTGCTCTCTCTCCATCTGTCTCTCTCTTTCTCTCTATCTCTCTCTATCTGTCTCTCTCTCTCTCTCTCTGACTCTCTGTCTCTCTCTCCATCTGTCTGACTTTCTCTCTCTCTCTCTCTCTCTCTCTCTCTCTCTGTCTCTATCGCTCTCTCTTCATCTGTCTCTTTCTCTCCATCTGTCTGACTTTCTCTCTCTGTCGCTCTCTCTCCATCTGTCTGTCTCTCTCCATCTGTCTGACTTTCTCTCTCTCTCTCTCTCAGGTCTCACAGCAGGTCTCACAGTTCATTTCGCACAGCATGGCATTATAATACAGCGAGCAGTTCCAAGCAGAAACATGACATGATGGAATTTAAATGCATGTAAAGAGGTGCCAAAATTTATGGTTCGCTCATGGTGTTGGTATTTTGTCTCATGTGTGTGTAGCAACTGCTAGTGGTGTTACTTGTGTGTGAGAAATGTTCAGCATGCTTTTTTAAATTTTCATTTTAGCTTTGATGAGAATCCATAGTAAGCAAAATGTTTAGCCTTCAGCCCACTGTACGGTTTACTTATACCAGTATGCGTTTATACGTGCCACTTTAGTTTAAAGTGTTTATATATATATATATATGTAAGTTGTAAGCTCCATAAACTTGTCACATCTTCTGTGAGGGATTAGCAAAGCAGGCTAACTGTACTAGAGCACCAGAGGAGGTTACTGACAGGATAAGATGAAACCACGGCGAAGTTTTTCTTCCATGTGTTGCGTGTCGAGCAGTAAATGGAAACTAACTGCAGGTAGGGGATGAGCAGGGAACAGACGAACCGTCTGAGCCAGTCGTTTGGATTTGTCGCTTTACTCCGTCAAAGCTCATCTGCGTAGAATTGTGCTTTGAGAATTGAACACGGTTCAGATCAGATGTGGCTGAATTTGCAGGGTCTCAGACGTGCATTCTGCCTTTTCATATAAAGCAGCTGTCAGACCAAAGACTAAAAGAATAAATTCCCCCTCCGCAGTAAAGCCGACACACTGAGCGCTAAAGACGCACTGAATGTTTCAGTTTCTGGCTCGTGGGTTTGCGAGCCTCGGATTTGTGAGCCGCTAGAAAACGGAGGCTGTGGCATTATGTCGATAAGAATGGATTTTTTTGCTCACTGCTACTTGGTGCACATCTATGGGGGAAAATGTGCGCTCTCATCCAACACCGTACACACTATGGCCAAAAGTATGTGGACACTTGATCATCACCCATATGTGGGTTCCCAGAAAATCCGAAGCACACAATTGTATCGAAGCATGCATGACAATGTCCCTGTGCACAAAGCCAGCTCCATGTGGACATGGTTATTGTCCAAGCTTGGAGTGGAAGAACTCCAATATCTAGTGGAAAGCCTTCCCAGAAAAGTCCATCCCATAATCATCAATCAGATTTGTATTTTTTTTTGCAATGGAAAGCCACACATTGTATTATATAAGTTCCCGTGTAAGACATTTGTATATGTATCCAATTCTTTAAGTGATTTAAGCCTGATTTATTATTTAAGACTGAGGCAATAATCAAGACTGAACCATAATCCTGTAATAAAGCAACCAGCGTGAGATAATCTGTTACATTGGATTAACCTTTCTTCAGGCATTTTCCAGAATTTTCTGGGATCTTTTTTTTCAAGGCACCGTGTGGCTGTTCGCCCCGAGAACCACGTATTTAATCAGCTTGGCATGTTGCCATGGAAACTACGCCGCGTGTGTGTGTGTGTGTGTGTGTGTGTGTGTGTGTGTGTGAGGGAGAGAGCGCAGCAGGTTGTGTGCTTGAGAGAAAGAGGTTTCTTTTGTTCCAGGGTTTTACTGTGCTGAAGAGACCGCAGCGCTCCGTGTTCTCGTTCCGACTCGTACACAAAGCGCAGCGTAATTCCGTGAGCCTTAAACATGTGACAGCCTTTTTTTTTGGCATAAGAAAAATAAAATTCACCTTGACTCGAGAATCTGTTGCCAATGGCGACGCTGGTCGGCTGTGGCATCTTTAGGATTCGGATGAGTTTTGCGATTTCTTAGTGTCGCAGTGAAACCTGTGCTGTTGAATTCTCGATTCTGATTGGTCAGACATGAGGAATAACACTCCAGCTCGTCGTTGTGCTGTGATCAACAGGTGATGGTGTGAAAGCTGAGTCACTGTTATGACCTTGTACCAATCACAGCACAGCCTGAAATGTCTTCTTCATCTCATATCACAGCATTTGTTAATTTATCGATGAATGATGTTTTTTAACCATGTATAGTTACATTTAGACGCACGGCTCACCCTTCCTAGAATCCAGTTGATTGTTTTTGTTTTGAAACCATGTGACCGCGTCCTGCTAGCTCTCTGTGCAGCAAAACCGCCGCCACTGCTAGTGCTCCCTTCAAAACCCAACTCGACCATTTTCTTCATCCGCGTGTCAGACGTGGAAGCTGTGAACAAAATACGCCGTATCTTTTCTTTCCTTCGTTGCCACTTCGGGTCCATTACATACGGAATAACCGCAGGAAAACTGAATGGCTTTGTCCAAAGAAATTAAACTATAGATACTTTGACAAAATGTCTTCAGTTTCACGCTACAGTTGAAGATCTATGGACTGGGATGTTGCCGGAGTGTTGAGAGTTGTTTTTGGAGTCTTGGTAGTATTGAAAAAGGCAACCTGCTATTTGGCACAGAGGATTCTGGGAAGGGCGAGCCGGGTAAATAAAGGGTAAAAAAGGGTCTCTGTTATTTCCCGTTATCAGTTACGGCTAAAAAAAAAAGCAAACAAAAAACATTAAACACAAAAGCCTCTGTCCCGAGGACGTGTCGGAAAAGTTTCACGGAAGTGCTGACACCGGAGACCCATTTTTCAAAAGTTCCTGTGAAACGATAATGTATCCGAGCGAGCGCATTAATATAAAACTGACATTAATGTTACAACCAGAGCTGCAGTTATGAATACATTATTGTTGCTATAGTAACGGCTTACACAGGGACGTGTATGGTGCATGCCGCATGTAATGGATTTAAAAAAGGTGCATCATTGTTGATATGTCGGTAAGTTTCCTGTAAGATGTTTATTTAATGTTTACGGAAGGAGACTCCAGTTTCAGCGAGTTTTACTGTATTCTTGGTGACGTGACAGACTGTGTTTTGTTGTTGTTTTTTGGCTGGGGGTTGTTCAGTCACCCTAAACCACTCCATGGCATTCTTTCAATACTGCAGTAAGGAAATGTCTATAGCGCTGTAGTCCTGGAATACTTTAAACAGATTAGAAGCGACCGTAAGCTAACGAATGTATACGTATACGTCCGTTTGTCCCACCCAAAAAACTAAAGTAAGGTTTTGGAGTATGTGAGGGCGTACACCCGGGAGGATTCCTCCTGATAAGCTTCTTACGTGTTATCTTTTGGACACACTCGGTGTTGTGGCAGTCTGTTCTGCATGTGGAAGAAAGCGGACAGGCTTTTTTAATATTGTGAGTGACGCTTAGTTCTCTAAAAACTTTTCTCTCCTAAAGATTCCCTGCTTGTCAGGATTCCTCATATTGGAATTTCTTTCTATATCGTGATTAATGACTATGGATTTGTGATTAGTAACATTTTGTTCTGATGAGCTTCTATTGTGCAAAGAGTGAGAGAAGGAAGGAAGGAAGGAAGATCTAAATGAGACTCACAGTTGAAGGTCTTCAGGTTGTGACTCCGTGTGTGTGTGTGTGTGTGTGTGTGTGTGTGTGTGTGTGTGTGTGTGTGTGTGTGTGTGTGTGTGTGTGT
>JAQQZR010000005.1:4182930-4199713 GCA_030068235.1 Notoglanidium macrostoma
GACAGACAGACAGAGAGAGAGAGAGAGAGCGAGAGAGAGAGAGAGAGAGAGAGAGAGAGAGAGAGAGAGAGAGAGGGAGGGTCATCAGTAGCTGGCTATAAATGCTTCTATAAATGAACAAAATCATACTTACATTATATCCTTATTACTGAATTGCTTACTTATTGCTTATTATTAACACCTGACTAATTTCACCTTCAAACTAACTGCTAATCCTAGAGGTTCACATACTTTTGCCACTCACAAATATAGCTTTATAGGTTTATAGCTGGGGAATATTTTTGTTACTTGCTCCGTGTTGTGGTAGTGTTTTATTGCTAAGGTTAAGATACATTTGTTTCTTTCTCCGTATTAAGCATCATATATCAGATATACCAGCCGGTAACGTCGTTACAAGGTCAGAGAGACCGGGAGAGAATGTGAGAGAGGGACAGGATTGCTCATGGCAAGGCATGGAAGCGGAGCTAACCGAGCTGCTGCTGCTTAAAAAGAAAAGGAAAAGTTGGAAACCCTCCAAAAGAGCGACGAGAAGTAACAGAGGTTTGTATTTATAAAATGATTTTATTATATATATGCCTGCGTGACAAACACCACCAACAGAACAGGAAGCGGTATTTACACAGCAGCTCTGTGCTTTACTGTTACTGTAGTCTGGAGTTTGGTGTGTTATCGCAGTTTAAGGGAGTCTTTACTTGGGAAACATTAGTCATATTATTTAAATCCAATTACCTGTCCGGCACAAAATAGGCAACTTCAGCATCACTCTGAAAACATTAGTCCCTTATCAATCAGTGATTTCCATCTAGCAAAAACCAGTTCCAAAAACTTGTTTATTTTATCCATGGTTTCTGCCATCACATTGTCCTGATTTTTGCTTTTGCTTCTCTGAAGAGGATTCATGCTCCCTTACTGTTTCTTGTGGTAAATAATAAGTATGATCCTCCATATTTCCAAAATTTGGGACCTCAAACATGTTAGGCAGCAAACACTGATTCCTTTCTTTTCTTCTTCTAGATTCACGTTTCCGCTTGTAAAACATGCAACATGGTAGCCTCCATTAAACGTGGACCTGCACCTGGGCCTATGTGGCTATAAATGGCTCATTCTAAGCTTACAAAAACACAAGGATTTGTACTTGTAACGAAAGCACACTTATGAATACTGTATTCAATTTCTGCTAATAAATTCCCCCAAAATCCTACATAGTGTAGCTTTAACACATTGACTTAATTTAGCTTTGCCATTGGCCGGGGGTGAGAGAAAACTAGAAGTAAGAGGTTTTAAAAAGAGATGTTAAATTTGGAAAATGTGACATCTAGAATTAAAAAAAATAAATATTGTACTAAACTTCAGCACAAATCTGGCTAAACTATGATTCGTAAATGAAATCTGACCTTTGGGAAAGTGGGCGTGTATCTCCTGCAGTTGGTGGGAGGGCACTCATTTCTTTAGCCACACGCACACTGACATCACACACCTGCTCAGTGGTACAAGACTGTTCCTGGGAATTAAGCAAATATTGATATGAATAAATAAACCTCTCTCACGAACACAAATTCACATTCAGGTACGCTCGGAGCTCATGCTCACCTGCTGCAGTTGTGTGATGGTGTGTGTGTTTGGGATCAGATGTGTGTGTTTCTCCAGCAGATGCAGCGTAAGGGTGTTGCACATGGTCTGCTCCTCCAGCATCCTTGGGCCCTCGGGGACGCTGCACACACAGATTACAACTAGTTAATTATAGGGCAAACCGTTTTCAGTTATACATGGGTTTATATGGGTTTACACAGCAGCGCAACCTTTTTGGAGGTTGTAAACACACTATAGCACTTAATAATAAGGCTTCTTAATAGGATACGTAAGGAATAAAACACTCGATGTGCTATTATAGGAAAATAATCAACTTGGGTGGGAACAGAAACTCTGTTTCACCCTGCTGTTAATAAGTTTCCTATACAGCATGCCCCTACAAACTACATTATCCTTATTATGCATCAGCAACATTTTTATTAAAGCGCGTCATATTTCTTTCGCTACATTTAATGTTACGGAATGTCAACAGGTAAGTTCACATCATTTGTTATAAACAGAAATCGTTATTATATACAGCATTTCCTTTTTGTTTTGCTCTGTAATCGCCTATGCACTGAAGACATTAGGGTTAGGGTTCAGAAGACTTCAAGTTAAAGCTTTACCTCTGACCATTACAAAACGCTGACACTGGAGACTCCATCTATGCATCCTGAATAAACTTTCCTCACAAAAAAATGGTGGGTGGCTGTGTCGAACACCTTTTCCACACTAGGGTCTGTTTACCTTGACAGCAAATGTGACCGCAGCAGCAGCAGCAGAATCAGCATCAGAGCTATGGAGAAAAGATTACTTATACGAGATGAGGGGAAGGTTGGGACTTCGTAGGGGGTCGACTGCCAATCATTCCAGATTTACATGTTGATTGGCTTCTCTGCCATGTTTACTTGGTAGAAAAAACAGCCATTTTGGAACATTTTTTGAGATATAACTCCTACACAACATGTGTGAAGGCTGGCACGTCTGCAGATGAGTAAAGAAATAAATTCAACATTATTATAAGCTCTACTTCTAGAAATGTGAAAGTACCTTAATGACTGACCTTGGCAGGGCTTGTCTTTGAAACACACACACTTCTCTTATGTTAAATCAGATCACAAGTACACAGTATTTTTTGGGAGTTTTTAGAATTGCTGTCCTTTTCACAGCAGGTAGAATTGACACTATTCCTGCCAGTTTATTCACTGGCAGTCTGTTGCCGGTCACTGTGCCTGTTTGGGCACGTACACGTTTCTCAGCATTGGTGAGATACAGGCATGTGCAACGAGTTTTTAAACTCACTGGAAAATGCACGGTCCGAACACTGTGGCCAAGTTCTCGGAGGTCATGTGATTCCACTGACTGTGGGCAGCGACTCGAGACAGGAAGTGAAGAAGGTAAGACAGGATGTTGTAGTTGTCGTCAGGGAGATGATGCAGGATTTCCTTCAGTGCCTCATCTAGCGCTATTCCATCTTTAGAGTCTGTGCATACACACACACACACACATACACACACATACAGACAAATTCTTATTAACTATAAACCCCATCCCTAATAACCCTAATGCGATTGCTGTGTGTATGTTGTGTGTGTGTGTGTTTCCTGCATGTGCTTGCTCTCCATTTGCTACATGAGTGCACTCTATGTATATGTGTGTGTGTGTGTGCGCGTATGTGTGTGTACCCTTGAGCGCCTGCTGCATGCGTGTGCTGTGTGTGTGCGGTACGAGTCCTCTCGGCAGTTCCCGGAGATACAGCTTGAGCAGAGCAGCAACCGTTGGCACGTCCACTCGCTCCAGAGCCACACACTCACCCCGGTCCAGACACCCACGCAACGACATGCAGCGTGGCACAGAGCCACACACCCTGAACACGCCACTCTGCTGCAGACCTGGACACAAACACACAAAACCACAGAGGGAGTACATCAGAACAACTTACCATGTGTTTGAGCATTTATCTCTATGACTACAGCGGTAATTCATGCACAATCAGCACTGATAAGAACCCGATTAACTTCAACTCATGAATCTGTACTGAGGAAAAAACACCTCACCGTATTTCTCTAAAAACTCCACCATGTTCTTGAGCACTAGAGGGACTCCATGCTGCAGCCGCCCGGCATCTCTCAGATGCTGCAGAGACACTCCAAATACAGCCCGAGTGTCCGGGTCCTGAGTCTGCTGCTGTTCGGGTTCCACACGAATGCTCCGTTTCAGCACTTTCACCGATGCCGGACCTCGCTAGGGTTCAGAAAAACATGCAAGAATGAGACACACAAGGATAGAAATTGACTGAATCTTATTTACTAAAGCCATATCTCATGTCCTATACATGTAATCTGTGGTTTAATTAGAGTGAAAAGAAGAGAGACAATTCAAGCTGTGCTGCTGGTTGTAACATGTCAGATATTCACTCGCTTGCTCGTTGATGTATTAAAAAATAATTCACAATATGGCCCAAAGTATGTGGACACCTGACCATGCCATTCCAGATGTGGTCTCCTTTACTCTTATAGTAAGCTCAACTCCCCTTTGTGATATATCTTTAGCTCTAGACTCTGGCCTGATGATTTGTGTGTAGTAAATCTGAGTCGCTGAACAATAGCTGGTTCTTTCATCAGTACTGTACATTTTTACCAAGGACTTGGTCCGGTCTGTCAAAATACTTTGCTGGGTCCACATCCACCTGATCATGACCCCTGCCTAACAGATTTGAGCTTCCCAAAAAGTCACACTTGCTTCAGTGGATAAACCCAGGATATTGTAGATTCGTACCCAATGCCAGGATCAGACCGCACAAATTCAGCCCGATTTTGAAACGCCTGAATTTGAACATATGGAACAAGTAGCGTGATACAATTCGAAAAACAGTAATGTGGCATTTTGGACACACCACGACACCGTGACCAGAAACCTAGCATGTCCGAATTTTTTATATTTTCTCGCCTATTTTGACAACTCCTGCGCAGTGTTCTTCGACGTTCCTTCGGACACGCAAGCACCTGGACGATGATTGGTTAGGATTGTAGTGTTGCCAGTCTCTCCACCAAGACACGGCAAGAATTTACAGCACTAAGACTGCCTAATCTGGTATGCTGATCATTGTGAACGACAAAAATATTGTGTAATCTGACCTCGGTATAAGAGCTGCTGCTGTAATGATAAAGACATCTCAGGACGGTTACTCCCAATAGGCTCATACTGAGCATCCTATCAACACGCTTTGTGCCGTTCGTCTTTACACTTCTACACCTGTACATTGTAATGGTTTATAATTACACTATCTGGTGTGAACTAGAAGAGGATGGGTTCATTTTTGAGTCTTCCTGCTGCAGTTTCAGGGAGTTTTTCCTCACCACTGGAACCTCTGGACTGTTCTTCAGAGATTTAATTTACATCATTTAAAGTTGTTTTGAAATTGTGATAATGCAGATTATATTATTAAAAGTATTACGCAAATACAGGTGAACTGAATTAAATGAAGAGTTGTTCTTTAGTTAGTTACTCACACACAGTGATATGGAGGCTCCTGCTCCCATTTTAATCTCAGCTACATTCCACTGCAGGCCTCCTTCACATCAAACCTCTTGGCTAGTCAGCTTGCTAGCAACGCTAACACCGTCTTCTTGCTTCCATAACTTCTAAAACTTTCCACTAGTCCGCCCTTAATTCACCAGAAATATATTACACGTCGTAAATTTTTAAATACAACTCTCATACACGTCTGTATATCCACGGTTAGCATCTTAGCTAAAGGTAAATTAAATGCGTCCCGGCACTGTTGCTGTTTACAACAGAATCCACTGCTCACGTGACTAACACTGTGTTACTATGAGGACCGCGAGGACCCTGGTTGTCATGGTAACAGGTGCGCCGCTTGGATACGCGAGCTACTTCACTTCCGGGAGGAAAGAATTAAAATGGAGGTCAATCCAAATGAATTTCATTTGTCGTCTGCAACACGAGTGGAATAAAAATGACAAAAAAAAAGTTTTAATCTGTTAAATCGCATACGTTCGTACTGATACGGTGCAAAAGTTTGCACCCCCCCTGGATTATGAGTATAACTAAATTAAAAGAAAACTGAAAAAATAAAGAAAAAAGTCTTGTTTATGATATAAAACGTTTCAACAGACCCAAGACGTTTCAAGCTGAGTAGTTAAGAATCCTACAGAAAAAAACCTAAACGAACAAAACAACAAACAAGCAAGTTTCAGGACAGCGTTAGCAACACTGGAAACTATGGATGCTCAAAATGGACCCTTTCATGAAGCTAAATATTTTCTAAAAGTTTCAAAGTGTTTACAATAATTCATTCTGTGAATCTTTAAGGATTTTAATCTTTAAGGGAACACTGGGTACAAGGTGGGAGATATACCCTAGATGGTGTAGGGCAGCATGTAGCCTATACCCTCATTCACACACACTCATAAGGGCAATTTAAAATTGCCAATCTACCCACTTTTTGGGAGGTGGCAGGAAACTGGAGACCCTGAAGGAACCCCACGGGCAGAACATGTGAAACTCCACATAGACACTAACCAAGTTCAGGATCAAACCAAGGACCTGTTTTACATAAGAGACCACTTTTCAGACAAAAAACATATTGAAGGCTCCTGGGTTTTGCTGCAAAAGAAGCAAGTGCGTCCCCAGAAGAACTGAGGCAGATTCTCCAAGATGCTCGAAACAAAACAGCCCATTTCCTTATAAAACTGCACATATTTGTACCTGGAACTACAATTTAAGAAATAAAGGCAAAGGGTCGTCACACCAAATACTGACTTTGTTTAGTTTATTACTGTCCACTGCATGTTGTAATCATTTTCTTTATTTAATTTCAATAAAGTTGGATATAAAGTTATCTTTACAGCATTTCTTTGCATGTGCCTAAGACTTTTGCACAACACTATTTTTAAGATCTACAAATATATCCAGCAATCTACACAGTATACATTTGCTAAGCATTTTTCGAGACCTTTTTTTCACAGTCAAGATCTTCGACAATAAAATCCAAGCAGAGCTACAAGATTACATTCAGTCTGCTCTTTACCAGGTCTTTACCAGTTTGACTGAGGATGTTAGTGTTGCTGCATCGACAGTATTGGTTAGTCCTATTAAAGATTATAAAAGCTATCTTTGTTTATGCCCTACCTATAAAGTCATAAAATTAGGGAAAAAACCCACAAACCTGTTAATTAGTTGTAAATACTATAAAAGTGTTCGATTGAGGTTTAGGAGCGAGTGAGTCGATAGAATTTTTGAACTTTTTTTATTAGTATGTTTCTTTAAAAATGATATATGTGTGTATGCACATATATACTAGCATCGAAAAATATTAATAGGGCAAAATGGTTGATACATTTTTTTTTTTAATCTAAAAAACTAAAACAAAAATCTTGCAAAATTGTTATTGTGACTTCAGTGCCAAATGCATTTTTTACACGCAGTGTGAAAAAAAAACATATTATACAATCATATATAATAACAGTGGTATAAAAGAATAAAGATACAATAAATAACATACCCAGGGACCAACCTCTAAAGTTAGAGCTTTTGTCTGTACTGTATCTTATTTATATTAATATTATTTAGTCATTTTTGAGCTGTTTCAGTAAAAGCATGAATAAAGCACATGCTACAAATTTGGTTGCAAGATATATTGCTAGCTAAACATTTTTATGTAGATATTCCAGAGGAAATATTCAAATAAACCCTCTAAACACTCCCTTGAAGATTTATTTTGTAATGTGAGCATTCTGATGATTTTCAGATGCTCCAGATGAAGTTTTATGCATTTGGATAAACAACAGAATGCAAAAAAGATAAGAGATGCAAAACTGACTAATTCAGTTTTAATATCTGTGGTCTATAAACCATTCAGGCTATTTTTCATTGCATAAGTTTTCTAATGTGTTTGATATACAGTATATTATATATTCATAATTATTGCAGGTCTATACTGCTAATTTAGAAGCATTGATAACCCCTGTGAGAACCCCACAGAACCCTACAGCTGAGATGTTTTCCATCAGAAAAGGTTCCACGTAAAACCTTGGTAGGAGGCTAAGCACCATTATTTATCCAGTGAACCATCAAAAACCCTTACTTTTTGAACATTTCTGAAACATTACAAACTGCACCACTAAAAAGTTTTTTTGTGTATTATTTGTGCACTGGGAGAAAAGAAACAATTACTTTCTCCTTAAGCTTTGGTTTAAAAATGAAGGAAACAGTGGAAGAAACCTCTAAGAGTATATGAAAAAAAAACAGAGGAAGAGATCTGGCTTGACTAGAAAAGTCCTTGACGATTCCATGGAATTAAAGGTGAGTGTGGAACTGTTTTTTTTTTTTAAATCCCACTCACCCACTCCAGAAGGAATTCTGACCAATCCTAACCACTCCCAAAGGAATTTTACCAATCCCAACCACTCAAACACATTCTGACCAATTCCAACCATTCCCAAAGGAATTATCACCAAGCCTTTCCTCTCTTAATGGACTGCTGACCAATTTTGCCTACTCCCAAAAGAATTCTGGCCAATCCCAACCACTGTCAAAGGAGTTCTGGTCAATCCTGCCTGCTCCCAAAGAACATCTGACCAATCCCACATGCTCCAAAGGAATTCTGAACTATATGGACTGCTCCCAAGGGGATTACAATCCAATCCCACCCACTTCCAAAGGAATTTTGATCCATCCATTCTCTTTGAGAATTCCAACCATTCTCAAAGGAATTAACACCAACACTGTCCCTTCCCAATGGAATGCTGCCCAATATTTCCTGCTCTCAAAGAAATTCAGACCAATCCCAGCCACTTCCAAACAAATCGGACTAATCCTGACTACTTGAGAAAGGAATTCTGGCCACTGACCAAAACTACTCTTTCAACTCTTCCAACTTTTTTTTGTTGGTTCTTGCTGGATCTCAGTTCTGATGATATCCAGAACATGCCAAAAATGCATGAAAAAAAGATATTTGTTTAAAAAATTTAAATATAGTCATCGATATAAAATATGTAATATACAGAAAGATGTTCAAAAATCAAACATGACTACTTTAAGATCTGTAAGCAATTTAGAACCAGAAGCACTTGCTACAGGCAAAAAAAGGAATGAAAAGAAAAGAAAAGAATGAAACAATGAAAGAAAGATAGAAAAAAAATGAATCAGAAGTAGAGGCACCTGTTAGGCTGATTAAGCAGGATGAATCAGCATCATGTAGCAGCAGGAGGCAGAGTTCTCTGATTGGCTCTTTGGACTTTTGAACTTTTTCTCCTTTGCTTCACATCTGGCAACTGTGTATATACCTCAGGAAAAAGGTAGATAGGCTAGTTTGTTTGGCTATGTCCCAAACCTTTACTAGTGCACTAAATAGTAAAATAGCACGTAACTATAGAAACCGTACTTTAGTGTAGGAGTACGTGATTTGGAACATAGACGTCACCTTTACATGATACAGTTTTTCCATGATTTAATTTTTAATCACAAATGCAAAACCTGCTCCAGGTTTGTCAAACCATTTCATTTTACCATATTGCAGAATGTGCGTGTGTGTCGGCCATCAGCTGGTGTGTTTGCGGTCATCGCTAAAGACATATGGAAACAGAAGGCTACTAGCATCAATTCTTCAATGCCAACTAGGTCTGTCAGAGTCCTTAGGCCACAGAAGTCACTCGGTTACATTCAGAGTGGTTTTTGAGTTCTGGGTCAAGGTCACCATCATGTTCACCCAAAACATTCTTCTCGTTGTTGACTGGATTCCTACAGAGAAAGGCAGTTAGGAAGGGAACTGCACCACCCACTACCAATAAGCACCCAGTGAAGTAGAACGCCAGGTCATACGACTGTGTCCAATCAAAGAACGATCCTACAACAGAGAACAGACAGTCTAGATAAGTTATGGGGACCCAATAACAGCAGCATGGTCATTGAAATTACAGTACATTCTCAACATTTGGTAATTAGCTTAGATATTTGATATCTATACAACCGTTTTTAAGAGCTATCAAAAACAATTACAAGATTTTATTTATAAACTGAGGCATGGAAAATGCTATGCACTTGAAATGTATGAAATATTCTGAATAACCTGTTTGCACACTGTGTCCTTGCTCAGTTCATATTTTTGCGATTAACTATATCCATGGTCCTCAAAGTAGGGTCAAAAGAATACCATGGGCCCATGAAGCATAGCAGGTTCTCTTATTTGGAAGCTGATCAAGGATTTTTTTTTCCTGTATAATGTATAATATAGAGACAAATCAAAGAGCTAAACCAAGTTTAGCCAGCTTGATTAATCAGTATTTAGCCACAGCTTACATTTCAGCTAGCTTGTTGGCCAACAATGATAAAAACAAAGCAAAAGAATAACATGTCTCTGAATTAATGTCTTCCTGTTTTTGATTAATCATTATGTACTTGATATGTATTTTGAGATTTAGTTTTGATTTATTGTCTATGAGTTTAAAATAATGGTTTAATTTGTGTTGGACAAGCACTAGCTGTGAGAGACAGAGGCATGTTTGGTTAATGAATGAAAATATATAGAGTTGTCAGTGTGGGTTAGACTGGTAGGCTGACCACGATAAATTTCCCCTAAGCTGAGCATGTGAATGTGTAAGGTTCCCGAGTGGTGAAACCGAAAAGCATATGCTGTTCGCTAGATCGCTAGTTGGAATCCCGATGATGCCACAACCCTCCTTGTCCAGGAGCTCAAGAGAGCAAAATTGGCCCGTGCTCTCAGGGAGGGAGGGCTGGCATACTGTCTCTCCCCTTTCAATTACAGTGATGTTAGCCAATCATGGGCAACTGTGAGCTCATGCATCCAGAGGTGGGATTTCCCCTGAGCATGTTACGCAGCCACTGACACTGCATGAGCAAGCAGTTTGAAAAAATGCTGTCAGAGGAACCATGTGATAGCCTCTTCAGAAGCAAAATGTGATAGCCTTTGTGTGATAGGAGAGAGTTGTCTAGTGGGTGAGAAGTGATTAGGGAACATAGGGAGATTAAAAACTGTGCTAATGTATGTGTGGTGCCTGCTGATGGGTGCCTGGAATTCCATCCAGGGTGTGTTCCTGCCTCTTGCTCCATGTTCCCAGGACATAGATCCACATCCACCATGCCTAGCATAAAGCAGTTAGTAAAGATGAATGAATGAATAATGTCAGTGTATCCTGCGACTGCATGCTTTCCATGTAAAAAGCCCTTCTCTCCTAGATAGTCTCTTCTATTATAACACAGATAAGAGTTGAATGGTTGCGGATTAGTATGTGTGTGTTTGAGCTGTTCAATCTGCACACCTACGACAGGAGGTCCCAGAATGATTCCAAAGCCCCCAAAGCACATGAGGAGCCCGAGTGCCTGGCCGAGGCGCTCGATACCCACAAGGCGTGTGGTGACGTAGGATGTAATTGACCAATTGCCTGAGAAGAAGCCAATGGCAGCTGAGAGTACCTGAAGGCCAACATAACTCTTCCACATGGGCACCACTAGCAGAGTAGCACCCATTGCAGCCACCATCATGGCATAGAGTTTCAAGCTGTTCACCCAGTGCATGTCTGCCAAGATGCCCAGGGCCAGTTTGCCCACTCCCGTTGCAGCAGCTGTGATTGAGACAAGGGGAATGGGTGTAACATGTTCGAGGAGGCCCTCGCTCTGAGCCACGTCCTCCATGAAGAGTATGGGTGGGATTGCACCCAGGCTGTATAGGAAGAAGGAGATGCAGAGTGCGACAAATGAGGGCTCCCGCAAGCACTCCCGCATGCCATGCATATATTGGGCATGTGGCTGGAGGCGCTTTTTGATGATGCCTACCAGTGTCTGATGTTCCATTAATAGCTCTGTCCCAAGTTCTTTGTCACAGAGAGGCTCATCTGCACACTTCAAAGTAGCCTTCTGTTTGATGTAGTAGCCTGGAAAATTCAAAGGTCTCATGGGTCCAGCGCATGCAATCAGATTTAATCCCAGAGCACCAACAATGAGTAGACACCCATCTAATCCATACTGCTCAATCAGCTTGCCCTGCATAGCAGCATACATAGAGCCGCCCACGCTGGTTCCTGAAAACAACACGTACACAATTATAGCACAACGCCTTCTAAAATTTGAATGTCATTATCAACTAAAGCATGTGGTTTTGTTATTCAAGAAAGCTATACAAGAATTAGAGCCAACAGGATGTAAGCACCAGGTCTTTTTATTGAGACATTTCCAAAAATGTGTCATAGTCTCTAGCATGGGTCAAAGAACAGGCAGCCAGGGTTAATGTAAACAAATATATTAAAGACGTAAAAACACAAAAACTAGAATAGAGGATAAAAAAAATGTATTAGAAATGGCTCAGACAAAGAGATGTGAATACACAGACTGGGATGGCAAAACAACAAGATATAGTAGAGATAAGCAAGAAGTGCAAATATTGATCAGGATGCATGAAGCTAAGGTAGTGGAACCTTGCAGGATGGTTTTGTGTTAGAGCCCCCAAGCCAGACAACAGGCTAAACAATGGGTGGTTTGGAGCCATTAAGTGTCAGAAAGATACGGTCTGTTTAGTGGACCAGTGACAGACCATGAAGAAGGAGCAGGGCACGAGACAAAGAGAGTACTGTTGATAGAAAAAGAACAGAAGAAGTCAGGGCAGGAAATCCCAGATCCAGAGAAATATGGAGTCTATCTTAATACTTAATAAGCCTTATGCCAGTATTACCCTACAGGGAGGCAGTGACCCAGTGACAGAGAAGGGGCTAGCAGTGTGGCCTAGGGGATAGGACTGGTGACAGAGGCTGGCAGAGTTTGATCTCATGATAGACTTCAAGCAGTGACATTTCTAAAACTTGAAATCCTGATTAACTTTAATTGAGTACGGCTGGCAGCATAGATGGTGCCTTGGGAAACAAGAGGCACTATACAGTAGAGGCCCCATTGGCAATGGAAACCTAGAAATTTGCCAGAACATGGCAAAAATATGAGGGCCAGAATAGCAGGCCTTGGCCATGGCCTTGCAGAGATGTCAGAAACCACTTGTGCAGGTTTCTCAGGGACAGGCATAGCCAGGGATGTAGCTTAAGAGACAGAATCAACAAACATACTGTCTGGTTTAAACAACCTTTTATCAGTAGTCTTGTGATGTACCCAATTGACTAAAAGGTCATAAACCATTCTTCTCTCTGTGGAAGCAGGTGCAGTGGTCCAGTGGCAAAGCAGGAGTAGAACCTAAGGCATAGTCTGCTGGTCAAACTGCATCATGAACAAAAGATAGATTTCACTCTAGAGAAGTGAAATTTATGCTGATAGACATATATGGTACCTGTGGAAACAAAAGACACTTCAGAGGCCCCATTGACATGATAAAACAAAGAAATCCACCAGATGCCACACGGCAAAATATGGAGGCTGGCATAGCAGAGATCTCAGAACTTGGCCTTGCAGAGATCCCAGCCAGAAACCACCTATATTTCTTTCTTTTTTTTTTTTTTTTTTGCAATCTACCTTTATGAGTAGAAAGCCATAAATCTTCTACAGTCTATGTTTCTGCCACTTCATTATAGTTAAAAAAGCTGACCCTGTGAGCACAGTCATCATAATGGCAATGATTGTTGGTGCAGGATGTAAAATAAGCCTTCGAAAACAAACCACATCATACCCCTGGAAGTCCTATCATTGTTGCTAAAGATGTTCCTCTGACATTTGATACTAGGAAGCTGAAACTGCTGATGCTAAAGGATTAAGCCGCTTACTGGCAGACTGAATAGAAGCCAGGTTGAGAGGCCTAGACCTTCTGTATCTTTGCTTAAAGTCAAAGTGCACTAAATTCTGCTGTTCCTGAGCCAACAGTTCAGCCTGTAGCTTGCAAAAAACCCACTACAATTATGGTAGGTCTTTGATATTATATGGGATATAATATCATATATATATATATATATATGTGTGTGTAAGAGGATGTGAACACATAGTTTCTAATCTTGTTGGATGACAAAACAACAAATCAGGTGATACAAATAAGATACAGATGCAAACAAGGATCAGGGACACAGCCAAGGGAGAACCATGAACAGGCCTTAAAGATCCACCTTGTAGGATTAAACCTCCTGAATGCCCCTTCATTACCCATCCTGTTCAAAGCGTGTATTAGAGTGTATGGTGGCCATCAGGTGCTTGTGGCATACTTCCAGGTACTTCACACATTCACACTCTCCTGCTTTTTCCGTGGTAAATAATAAGTATGATCCTCCTTTTTTTTTTAAATTTGGGTTCTGCAAACACTGATTCCTTTTATTTATTCTTACTTGTCTTCCTTTCTTCTTCTTTGTCATAACTCTGGTGCTTCCTTCCGGATTCATACTGCCACGTGTAAAAACGTGAAACATGGAATGTAGTCTCTAGGCGTTTTTCCGTTTTTGGCTACTGCGCCCTACGTAGATATAAAGGGCACATTCTAAGCTTACGAAAACACAATGATTCATATTTACAGGTAATTATACACTAATGAAAACATATTTATGAATTTCATAAGTATATTAATAGAATATATACAATTAAAATCCATCAAATCCGTCAAAATCCGTAGTAGACCTTTAAAATTAACTGAAAAATTATCTACCAATAGAATAAGGCTATTTCAGGCTTGAATAGACTTGAGTAAAAAATTTCTATGTTTAATAATTATATATTTCTTTTATTTAAATTTTATAATAGGACGTACTAGATACAAGACATTGTAACTTGGAAAGATATCATATTTGTAGTGCATTATCAATTTGGGTCATAATCTCATAGGTAAAACTCTTGGATCTCTTGATTTAGACATATTGAGGATTAGTTTAAAGGTTAGTTTAAAGGTTAAAAGACCCCTTGCTAATGACTTTTGGGTAGTTGTTGTTGAAACGGGGAGGTGGAGGATGTGGCAACTTTGTCTCTTGTGAAGAAAAAAGTGATATAAGAAGAAGATGGTGCTTATAGCATGGACTTTCTCCCAAACCTGCTATTGCATAATTCCATATTGTTTAAAGAATCTGTATAACACAGGAGGGGCTATTACCTGTGGTAACGATGCCCAGGGCAAGACCACGCCTCTTATCAAAATACTGACAGGTGATAGTCAGTGTGGCTGCATAGACGAGCCCACAACCCAGACCTGTGGACAGGCAAACACACAATAAGGTCAAATAAAAAATAAAATCTAATGTGTGAACTTGCATAAGTTATCAAAGATTAATTAATGTCCATACCTAAAAATGATTCAGTAACGTAATCTAGTGTACAGATCAGTAAAAAACATTCAGAAATAGTTCTTATACATTTCTGTAGGTCATAGTTGCTTGATTTCATGCACAATTATGTTTTCTACGTCAAATATAGTGGACATTAAAAAAACAACCCTCGTCTCCCGGTATAGTTATGCTCTTAAGACAATGCCTGTAGAGGAGGGTTGGCTGGAGAAACTAAAATTCAAACATCTTCAGAGAACAAATGGCTGATCAATATCAAAAAAGACAAGACTTTCCATCAGTATCTCACCATGGAGGAATCTCAGCCTCCATTTCAACAATGCATTGTTAGCTCAAGTTAAGATTTCAATGCAAATTCCTTCTTCCAATTGGAAAAATTACACTTAAGCAAGAGCTATATCATACTTCACATTTCAATAATGTTGCATTTGAAAGTTTACGTATAGGGTGAAGTCTGAACATTACAGTGAAATTCTGTGCAGGTGTTGTGAAGAAAAAGAAAAGTTCAGACAAATGTCTACATTTGTATCATTTTATTTTTTAAATTCTCAATATCTCGGTCACTTTAAAGGCTAACTGTATGAAACTTGGCCAGGATTTGTTTTTTATTATTATTTTTTAAATTCCACGATCCTCTCTCTTGCAAGGTGTATAGAATAGGAGATATGCATATATGCCTACATTCTTTACCCTCGGTACCATTTTGGGCACATTGACTTCCATTATAACCACATATTTTTGATATACTGTAATCCTGACATATTTTAATACTTTTCCCATAAATACCTAATTAATTAAAAGACTCTACCTTCAAAATACAGGTTTTAGGTGTAATGACGCCCCTTAACCACCAGGGGCAGCAGAGCTAAAGTCTCAATGGAGGTTTGGTTCTCTCACCTTGCAAAATGTTTGGCAATAAAAAAAACACCACAAAAATGGTCTTGGTGTGTTGGGATTGATATAAGAGTGGTAGTGGTGGCAGAACAATGCATCAAAATCAATGTTGTTATCAATTATTGAGATTTGATGTCGTGAAAGTGAAAACAAATATGTATATATAGCATTTTTATTACACTTTTATGAGAGGGACCATTTTGGGACCTAAGGGTAAAAAGTGTAACTTCATTTTTAAGGGGCCTCATGGGTTAAAGTAATGATGGACTGTCGGTTCTCTTCACTCAGTTGAGCGGTTCTTGATATAATACGGATTACTCCAGTTGTGGAATAGAGCTATTTACCAACACTACCCAGACACAACACAGCTCATAATCTCAAACGCATTAAGAAGCAAGAAATTCCACTAATGAACTTTTGACGAGTAATTAAAAAGCATTCCAGGTGACGGCCTCATGAAGCTGGTTAAGATAACGCCAATAGTGTACAAAGCTGTCATCAAGGTAAACGCTAACTACTTTGAAGAATCTAAAATATGAAACCGATTTGGGTTTTTTAACACGTTTGCGTATACCACATAACCCCATGTGTTATTTCATACTTTGGATGTCTTCAGTACAATGTAGCAAATAGTCAAAATAAAGAAAAACCTATGAGAATGAGTAGGGGTGTCCAAACTTTGGAGTGATCCTGGTTATGTTTACGTGCAAACTAGCTAGTGCGCTGACTAGCTGAATTAAAGGAAGTGACAGTTTATCACTTATATAAAATACAGTTTAAAGTGCTGGCAGGATGATTTCGAAAGTTTACCTGATTCGACATGTAATGGATGTTTGTAAAGTCTGAACAGTTCCATGTTTGTATAAGCCGAGCTCAACCCATGACAGCATTTGTAATCCTTGTGGTAACGTTCAGCACATCAAGAAGGCATATCGGATTACATGAGAGAAATGATCCTTTTCTGCAAGCTTTTATTCTTGCTTCCAATCGCTTTGTTTACACACTGATATACAGTACCAGTCAAAAGTTTGGACACGCCTTCTAATTCAATGTTTTTTTTCTTTATTTTTATTACTTAAAAGACGCTTCAT
>JAQQZR010000005.1:4209599-4223686 GCA_030068235.1 Notoglanidium macrostoma
GAGTAGCCAGTTGACCTAATCTGCATGTCTTTGGACTGTGGGAGGAAACCGGAGCACCCGGAGGAAACCCACGCTAAATAGAACTATAAACAGATAAAAAGTATGCTTTTTTAAATTCATTAACTAATAATGATATTTGATTTCTAGCAAATTGCTGGGGTATAAGAGAGAAATAATACACGTTGGAGCATGCTGTTATATGGAAATAATCAACTTTTGTTTCGAAACAGTAACTCTGCTTCACATCAGGCCCCATCACATCATCCTATCGTTGATTATTTCTCTTATAATTGCACACCACTGCTGTTTTATTCCTTGACACAGCTAGAGTATCGTCCTGCAATAGAAATACTGGTAGGAAATTCAGAGTTTAGAAGATATGAAGCAGTTTCATATGTTGAATGTGAAGCTCTCTTTCACCCTCTGTTTCACACACACACACACACACACACACACACCTAGAGTCTGTGAGCCAGAACATTCCAGAACCCTTTGCTAACTTTCCCCAGCTGCACCTGGGAGTCCATAACACACACAAACATCACATTTGTGTGCGTCAATCAAAATTATCCTGCTTTGTTGATTTTCCTCTTTCTGTGTGCTCACCAATCTCAAGTTCCAGATCATGAGGATGTACTGGGTTGCTACACGCACAAAGAGGCTCATTCACCTTATCATCACAAACATTCACTCACACTCAGCGGTATATCTCTCAGCAGGGATGTACCACCCTTTCTCAAAATATTCCACACTCTCTCTCTCACACACACACACACACACACACACACACACACACACACAAAAAAAATCTGATATATTAATGATTACAAGAAAGAAATTGCAGGATTCTGAGGTCACTCCTCAGCCTTGTCCCAGTCAGGACGGGTTCAAACCGGCCAGAACCAGGTGAGGCTAAAAGTTCTCAGAGCTGCTTAAAGTCCAAAGCTACAGGAGGGGATTAATACACAGCTCGGGGAGTGTGTGTAATGAGACAGGGGGCTCCTTCACTGAAGATAACTGAGCTTTGTGAGATAAGTAGTAGAGGTTGTGTTACAGCATAGCGCAGCGAAGCACGGCTCCTGGATGAGGAACGTGATTGGACGACAGTGTAATAACGTAAAAGTGTTAGACTGATTTATACAAACAGTTCCGTCCAAATCCAGTCTAGAGAGGCAAAAGTCTATTGTGTTGGAGAACAAAATGTTTCACTGTCTTCTGTATATACAAAGCAAACACACACATACACACACACACACACACTATGTAAGGTAATCAAATATGAATACATTATTCTGAATGAACAACTGATGTGTTATAAAGAGATACAAATAGGAGGTGCATGATTTGTTTCTTTTGCCATAAACGTTTAAAGTGCATCTGGTTGAGACTGAGGGACCAGGGATGCAACTAAAAAGTTATACAAGCTAGAATTTGTTACTTTCTTGAAGGTAAGTAGGCAGAAATGACACTTGCTGTAGATCAAGTAAGACCATGTTAACATGAAGGGTCAGTGCTACATAATTCATTCAAACTTGAACTGCCTGTTCAGGGCATTATATCTCCAAAAGTTTGAGGACACCTGACTATAATAATTTTATATACTAATTATACTAGATCCCATTCCAGATGTTGCCACTTCTTTGCTGTTACAAAAACCTCCACTCTTCTGGGCAGGTTTTCCACTAGATTTCGGAGTGTAACTGTTGGGATTTGTGTTCATTAAGCTGCAAGTTTTATTAGGTAGTGAGGTCAGGCGCTGATGTTGGATGAGGAGGTCTGGGTTGGGATATAAGCAGGGAAAACAGTCTGCATGCTCGGTGGCTGTGGTCCTTGATGATCCTGTGTGCCTACTGTGGGCACTACTGGAAAATATCCTTAATGCCCGGGAGTCTGTTGCCTATGATGTGCTATGACCACATTGCACCACTCTCTGAAGTGATTTGCAGCTGTAGGCAGAACAGTTCCCCTACCAGACAGCCTTCTGTGATGCACTTTCCTCTGTTTTAGGTGGGCACCTTCACCAAGGAACATGAGAGTGGCATGAGGGCCCAACGTATTCTAGCTTGATTGGCATTCGCCAGAGAGCACCAGAATTAGGCAGGTCCGCCATCTTCACAGACGAGACCAGGTTCACACTTAGCACATTTGCGAGACCTGAAAAAGTCTGGAGATGCCATGGTGAATGCTATGCTGCCTGTGACATCATCCAGCATGAAAGGTTTGGTGGTGGGTCCTTGGAGGGTCGCACAGACCTCCATGTGCTAGCCAACAGTACCCTGACTGCTGTTAGGTACCGGGATGAAATTCCATTCCACAGATGCCATTCTCAGCAGCCCTTACAGTCCTGGTTTAGTGGGCCCTGGGATCCTCCTGGTGCAGGACAATGCCTGGCCTCATGTACCCAGAGCGTATAGGCAGTTTCTGGATGACGAAGGCATTGATGGCCTTGACTGGGCCATGATGTTCCCCAGACCTGAATCCAATTTAGAACCTCTGGGACATTATGTATCAGGGTATCCGACACCACCAGGTAGCTCCACAAACTGTCCAAGAGCTCACTGATACCTTACCTTGATCGAGGTCTGGGAGGTGATCCCCAGGATACCATCCACCATGTCATCAGGAACATGCCCAGATGTTGTTGGGAGTGCATACAGGCACGTGGGAGCCATACACACTACTGAGTCACATCATGAGTTGCCATAATGAAATTCATGCATATTGGATCAGCATGTGCTTCAATTATTTTACTTTGATTTTCGGTGTGATTCTGAACCCAGCCCTAAGAGGGTTGGTAATTCTGGTTTCCATTGACCATGATTACCTCATTTTGTCCTCAACAAATTTCACAATGTATATCAGTAAAGATTTTCAACCGGCATTGAGTTCCGACATGTGATGCAAGTGTTCCCTTAATTTCTTTCTTAATTTCTATTTCAGCTTATATACCTGTACCTTCTATTATATACCTGTACCCTCTAAAAAAGAGCACCTGTTTGAAGACTGCCTTACATGGAGCACCTGCTAGAAGGTTATCTTACATGGAGGTTTGAATGTTTGAGTGATCAGGGTGAATAGTCTGAGACTGGAGAAGGCACTATTTCTTCTTCAACTGCACTCACTCACAGAGCAGATAGGAGATCAGGATCTTCTTGTTATCCACAACCTATGATCTCTCAGCCAAAGCTTTGAGTGTGATCAGTGTGAGAAGCACCTCCTGGTGGTGGATAGAAAGAACAGCCACCAGAATTAGCTAATGAGATTCAGTAATTGAGTGTGAAGGAGAGGTCAGGTCGGCTGGAACAGGACGAGGCCATTACAGCTCAACACAAAAACCAAAACACTACGGTTTGACTCAGAACTCGCTCTTTATTCATGGACATCTGAGCAATAAACAGCTCAGAGTCCAAAAGCCAGAGATGGAGCAGCTTACAGTATTGATGGAAACCTTATCATTAGCTCTGTTGTAAACCTTCATAAACCATCTATTGGGGTGATGTGGGGTTGGGGAGGGGACTTAACCCAGGAATTTGGTGGTGCAAAATAACAAATGAAAAAGCATCAAGTAACAAATAAAACTACACAGGAGCATGCTGACGGAGGAAAATACACCCAATTACCAAAAAAAGTTGGGACACTACATGAATAAAAACAGAATACCGGTTTGCAAATCATGGAGACCCATATTTAATTAAAAAGTCAATATATTAAGCGTTGAAACTGAGAAAAGTTATTGTTTTAAGAAAAATAAATGCTCATTTTGAACTTCATGCCAGCAACACGTTTCAAAAAAGCGGCATGTCCCAGCTGCCCCTCTTCTTTTATCAACTCTCCGTGAATCTTTTGGAATGGAGGACACCAGTTGCTGGAGTTTTCAGGAACTTTTGATTAAAAGAACCAATAACGCATGAGATTAGCTGCATTAGTCCGAGAGAGAAAACGATTCAATACCTTCTGACCGATCAGAGCCGAGTGCTGTGGTAGAACTACTTTTACAACATCGAGTGAGGTTAGGTCCAATATATAATTTAACATCAATGAACAAAAGGCTGTACAAAAACGTAAATTACTTTTAAAGACATTAAAAATATTTTCATTGCCTCCTAAAAAAAAAAAAAAAAAAAAAAAGTCATGCTCATAAGACAGAGGTTGTGAAATTGTTGATCTTTTCGTGTTTGTTTCAGCGTGCCAGATCAACTTGGCATTTGATGACCGTCGAGAGTCAAAGGGATTAAATATTAAATCTCTATTTTTCAGCCGGAGGCATAAAAATCAGTTTCGAAGCCTCTTGAAGAGCATCACTGGCACGCCGTAAGCCTCAGAAGAAGCCAGGTGATTAAGGTCATATAATTGGATTACCTTGGAGTAGAAGGAGGGAATAACAAAAGTTCAGGACCACAGTGCTTTTCACATCCTACTGTTAAAAGCAGAAATCACTTTGGCTTTTAATTGTAAGGATGGGTCTTTATTCTGGGGGGGGAAAAAATCACTACAGCCGGATAAGATATATACACATATTTTTGTCAATAAAACAATGACCAAGTGTGATATTCAAGCACCACTGTATTTTACACTTTGAATAAGATGATGCTCAAAGAGTCGGTGAAAAGGCCTTTCACAAATGCGCCTACATCTCACTAATGTGACTATGCAATTGACTTCTGGTTACACAAATTATCTTTACTTAAAAAGTGGCTGCAAGCTTTTCTTTAAAGAACATTTCAGCTAAACGGACTTAACATGTTGACAGCTATGACTAGAAAATAGTTAAATATTGTGGAAAAACTCTCTCGATGACTATTTGACATAAACAACTCTCATATCTGAATATGATCATTACTAACCCCCTCAATCCACAGTGGTACAAAGACAAAGCATTCGCCTTACTATCAGGAGGCGGCTGTTAAAACCTAACAAGGCTAAACTTATTCCTGACCGTGAGCCCGAATAGAGCCGCCCCCCGTGCGTATGCAAAATAAAGGCAACTAATGGCGTCTGAACAGGGCTACACTCAAAACACAGAACAACACTTACACGAGCTTTTGGTTTAACAGACAGAGGATAAAGAGCCATTTTTTGTACAAGCATTTAATTGCATTAAGGTTCATTTGTTCAACAGGATCTCATCTCTCACCTGCTTCTGTATGGACATTTTCTTACGACAGTGACATTTCGATTAAAGGCAGCTGACTCATGTTCCTTATGCTCTCTGCTCTGCTGATTTCTGCTCGATGATCTGAGACCAGTATTAATGATGTCCCTAAAAAAATATCCATGAAGAGAATCTCTGGGGAGCGACAACAGACGGACACACTTCATGGATATTTAAAAAAAAAAAAAAAAAAAAAAAAAAAAAAAAGGCCAACTGTATCGAAATCCAAACAGCTGAGAAACAATTCTGTCTCGAATTAAACGTGGGTAATAATCAACTGAGGCACTCATGTTATGTAAGTGATGTTATGTAGCAAGCTATAATTACATGCTATAGTGAGTTCTTTAAAAGGAGCGGGGGAAAAAAAACCTCTGGAAACAAGCAAATTTAGCATTTTTGTTTATATTCGTACTTGCCCAGCAGACAACTAGAGAAAGACAAAACTCCATGTCAACTTGTGTGAGGCATGTGAGGAAAGTGCTATCCACCCTCATCTGCATACACAAGCTCACAGATGCTATTGGTTACTCTTGCTGTGATTGACAGGGCAGAGAGGAACTCCTTTGGCTCCCAGCCTTGGATGGCTGTGGCATTGTCCTGACTGATGTGGCGTAAATCAAGAGACATTAGCTTAAACATATTGAGAGAAAGCAAAGATGCCAACTTGAATATCGTCCTTCTCATGTGACACAGAGAGATAGAACAAAGTGCTAAAAAAACATCACCAATGAATCACTCGGTGCTACAAGATCATACCTGGCTTACTGAGATCTTGGTTTTGCTTAGTTGATATTAATCAGGTTTCGCGGCACCCAAATGACAGGACTGTGGATTTGACGTGCCCGGGGATTCAGCTAATGAATTTATGATTTGTTCACCCCCGTGTTGAGAAACCCAATTGGTTGCTGCATAGAAAGCAAGCTGTTATTTGATTCGCTAAACAAGCACCGCGATTGTTGTCTCAGAATTGCAGGTTAGCACAATCCAGTTTCCTTCTCCAAATATAAACAATGCTAGGCTAAATGATAGCCTTTAAAATGAACGCCTGCTTCCATGACACTAAACCTGTCTCAGGTGATGGAGTATTATGGAACTATTTCTTAAACAGCAAAACTGGCCTCAGATCAGCATGATAGAGTGAATCCCTTAAAATTTTATATATGTATACATGTGTGTATATGTATATATGTATACACACACACTCGTTATATACACATGCAAATAGGCAACAGGTGCGGTTTAGTCTCATTTCTGCCCTGTCTTTACTTTCTACACACAACTTTTATACACACAAACACTGGGGGGGGAAAAGAAAAAAAAAAATCATCTTGCACAAGGCTTCACCATACCATCTGTGCTATCTAACGTCTTTCTCTTTCCTGAACACCGGCATCGCATTTTCCACGCCTTGTCGCTTTTTTGCACTGGTAGCTATAAACCCAAGGTGTTTTGTTGCAGGTGGAATATTCGTGTTCTTTGCTCAGATGAAAGTAATTTGGCATTAGTCTCATTGCTAACGTTAAAGCATCCAGAAGAAATCAGGATCAGTGCCTGACAGCAACCTAAAAAAATTTATTCGGTCGATCATTCTAAATCAAAACACACGACACGATTGGAAGCGTGGCCACCGTTCTGTCAGTTCACAAAGCAAAATCCGTCTCGCGCAAACGTCCCAATCCAACCGTTTCTCTTCGCAGATTGTTGAGTCGCTGTGTTGTAGCGTAGCGCCTTGCGGTTTGCGCGTTAAGGCTGAGCGGGAGGGTGCGAGGAGCCGGACGGAGCTGCTGGCTGCGCGGGCGGGGGCAGAGGAGGAGGCTGCTGCGCTCCGGAGTGTGTGTTCGGGGAAGGAGGTGGCGTCGGGCGCTTAAACTTATCTGGACTGCTGCTCCTCCTGGAGGACGGCCTCTGTGAAGACAAGTGAAGAAGTTCAAATGCACAGGAATGTTCACCTTACTGGCTGCTTTATTAGAGCTACAAAACATGTTCATATTGCCTATAAACTATATCTGCCCATTATAATTCATAACTCTTCTGCTTAGGACATGAAGTCAATCAAATATTTTCACATTCATCAGGCCTCACTGATCAAGCTAGATATAAACCGATTGATTCGTAAATTGACAATTTACAATAAATGATTTTTCACAATTTGATTTTGCCTCAATATTTCTGGGCAAAAAAATGTATTACCAAAAGTGCAATATTTGTTTTTCCTATTCTTTATCCTTTCTTTTATTTATTCTTTAACTATTCCTTCTGTCAAATAAAAAAAAAAAAAAGTGCATGAATTTACAAGCGAGATTAAATAACGGAGACCTCGAGTGATCGACCACAAATCATAACTTTTAAGAAATGACTGCACTTTTCTACACGGAATATCCGGTCGAGTTTAAATTCCTTGTTTTAGGAGCATTTATGCGGATTGCCGTACAGAAGTGTCAGTTTCAGTGTCGGTGCGCGTCACCACATGCAAAGGAGTCTGTTACTCAGTGTGTGTGCATGTGCACGTGGGCTGACAGATGAATACAAATGAATAGCAGGTGAATGAGTGAATAAGTCAGCGTGTTGGAGAGAAGCTGCCTCCACCATCACGTTCATCTGTGCAGGAGGAATTTTTCATCAAGCCCAAACACCCTCACCAAAGCAACGGTCTCATAGCAACCACTTAGTCTCTACAGCTACCTTCTAATCCAGGACCTGTGCTAAAAGAGGGAAAAAGAAGAGAAAGGAAGGCCACCTAGGGAGACCTTGAAAAGTTCTTAATCTAAAAAAAAAATAAAAAAATACACTACTAAGCCACTTGAACACCGAGTGTGTATCTAACATACACGGTATTTTGTGTACGTCTGTGTGTGTGTACCTGAACTCCGTGGGAGGGTCCAGGGTGGATGTGCAGTCCTGGGGGTGCGTAGTGTGCGTGTGGGGCTCGGCTGAGCGTGGCCGGGGGTGTGAAGCCCACCGTGTGACTGGCGTAAGACAATCCTGCAACGGCACAGAGGATACAAAGACCACTCGCTGTATACAGATTTTCAAATACGCAGGTATATAGACTTTCTACATTCAGAACAGGACATGCGTGAAAAGGTGACATGTAAGACTATCATAAACACAATGTGTGTGCTGTGAGGGTGTGCGGGATAAGGTGTTGCCGTGGCGACGTACCTGGTGAGATCGGGCGGCTGGAGGAGGGGGAGGGGGTATAGGGGGTCGGACTGGACACGGTACGAGCTCTCAGTCCCTGAGCAGACATCTCATTAAAATACCTAGAAGACAGAGAGTCAGAGCACCATGGAGAGTTATGCCTAAGAGAGAGACAGACCCCAAAACAAATCGAGACACACACACACACACACACACAGAGACAGACACACAAAGAGCACCAGAGAAAAATCCCCAAGAGAGAGACAGAGAGACCCACACAGAGAATGAGAGAGAGCGATACCCCAAAGAGAGGCCAAGAAGAGAGACAGAGACACAAGAAAAAGAGAGAAACAGAGAGAGCGACAAAATAATATCCTCCAAGAAAGAGAGACACAAAAAGAGATACACATAGAAAATATATCCCCGTGAGAGAGAGACAGACAAAACGAGAACGAGAGAAAGAGACCAGGAGAGAGCGTGAGACAAACACACAAAGAAGAAAGAAAAAAAAAAAAAAAGAGAGAGACCAAAAGAAGTTGCAGGTAGTGGTACCAAGAGAGACACGGGTAAAAAGACATGCAGAGAAAACATGTCAAAAACACCACGTCATCTGCTGATGAAGAAAGATAGACATGAATGACACAGAGCGTGTGTATAAAGTGCCACGGCAGAAAAATGACAACTACTGAATGTGGAAGCAGCGTGAGAATATATCATTTCCCATCATGAGGTTAAGGATCGTGTAATGTCAGTAATACAGTCCCAGTTTCCAGGATCTCACACACCCCTTACTTTTGTCACAACAGTTGCCTTTTTAATATAAACGCAGTGATTCTCTTTAAAACGCACACAAGCATAAAGTCAAAAACATTCCTCACGTGTAGTGAACAAATGATGTGTAACTTTTGAAAATGCTAAGCAAATTATTCTCTTTTCTTTAAAGGAGTCATCTGCAGATCAGACGCACGATCTAAACGTTCCGGTCATGTCGGCCGATGTCGACGACGTATTTCGACACTTTTCTCAGCTCGCTCAGAGCTCGTCTGGTCGTACCTCTCATCGTCCATCTCCAAACTGCTCTCGCTCTCGCTGAGCTGCCTGCACAGAGCTTCTCTCCTCTCCATCTCCCGCTGCAGCTTCCTCTGCAGGCGCATGTTCTCCTCCCGCATCTGTCGCTCCTCCTCGATGTACTGCGCTCGCTTCTCCGTGTCTGAGAAACACAGAGCAGAAGGACGTTTGTGAAAACCAACCAAAACGACAACAATTTTGAAAAAAGACAGGACGGGACACAATTGCACTCTATAGTGTAAAGCTTAAAAAATGAAGAAGACTACTTCACTCCATTTGCACTTTTCCCCAAATTTAGACTTTCATTCTTGCCTGGATGTTTAATATTTTAGCATCTATCTTTTCCATTTAAGGAAAAAAATTTAAAAGTGATTAAGATCAAACTTGTGCCAATGCAATTTTAATGAAAATGAAGAGAGCGCCCTCTAGTAGCTCAACACCAGAATGTGCACACTGAACAAAGTAACAGCACACATCACTCAGCCACTATCTATCGCTCACGTAGTGGAAGGAAGGAGTGAAAGAATTTAGAGAAGGTGTGAAGGAAGGAGGGACAGATTCAGGACTTAAAGAGGAAACGTGTGACAGAAGAAAGGACAGAAGGAAGGAAGGGGTGAAAAAGTGACATAAGAAGGCAGGAATAAAAAAAAAAAAAAATGAAATAAGGAGAAAGGAAGGCGGGGAAGAAGGAAGGACGCAGTGAAGGAAATGGTGAAAGGAAGGAAGGAAGGATGGAAGAAAAGAGCAGGGGAAGGAAGAAAGGAAGAGAGAAATAAAAGTAGTGAAGGAAAGTGTGACGGAAGAAAGGAAGAAAGGAGTGAAGCACGGATGATCTCAAGGAAGGAGTGAAAAAGTGAAGGGAGGACAGAAGAAAGAAAGGGATGAAAAACCGAGACGTAGGAAGGAATAACGGGTGAAGCAAGGAAGAAGTGAAGGAAAGCGTGAGCGAAAGAAAGAAGGGGGTGAAGGAAAGGAGTTCCTCGTCTTTCTCTCTTCCTCATGTTTGATTTGTAAGTGTTTACTACAAAGCAGAGAACTGCGTTCAGTACAAACGCAGTGCATCAGACTGACATTTACACGCTGTACGCTCGTGTGTGTGTGTGTGTGTGTGTGTGTCAGATCGTAGGCTCTCGGTGTGTACTGTACGTGTGTGTTACTCACGCTGCAGCTCGGTGGTGCGCAGGCTGCGCTTCAGCCGCTCCACCTCGCTCTTCAGGAAGCGGATGTGCCGCATCATGTTCTCAGGTGAGTCGATCTCCATGGAGATATCCCGCGGGGAGGGCGGGGCCGACACCGGCTGGTCCAGCTTCTCCTGCAGGATCCTGACAAACAGAGCGAGGGGGATGATATCACACACACACACACCTAATATCCAAAATTCACCACACCTGTACACTAAACCCCGCCCCTAAAATATGTGACTGGCCAATCCTAGCTTAGCTCCGGTAGTGTCGTTACAGATACAAAGAGAAGTTAATCCATTACCTAAACCCAACAATGGTTTACGATCTCTACAATTAAACGATTTCGCCACCTTTTCTCAGCCTCCAGCTTGTCCATGCGCTTCCAAAGCCGGTTGACCAGCGCCTCCTGCTCCTGCTCCAGCGTGTTCTCCAGGTCGATCTTCTCACGACGAAGCTATGATCACACACACAGCAAAGTGAGTGTCTAAACGGCAAGGTTTCAAGTCCACATAATCGAGAAAGTTCTCTCAAGTAGAAATGCGCTAACAGAGTTCAAGTCTAAATTCTGCAGGAGCACGCCGTTGAAAACTTTTTAAAACAGTAATATTTTACACGTTGATGTTTAAACGGATAAGGACATGTAAATTGTTGGAATAAAAGACTTCGAAATGTGCTGGTAAAGGAAAAAAAAAAAAAAAAAAGAATCAACTTTGGCAGTAACTCCGCTTTAGTCGGGCTGCATCGCTGCACAACACTGTTGATTATTTTCCTACAACAGCATTCCTCTGTGTGTTTTCTTCCCTAACCGTGTTTCCAGTAGCAGTGTAGAGTGTTTCCCCAGGGTTACCTGCTCCAAGGTGAGCTGCTTGGTGATGGTGTCGTTCTCCAGCTTCTTGATCTTCTTCATCAGCTTGTTGACTTGAAACTCCTGCTCCTGCTCCAAGTGCTGCTCCAACTCGGCCTTCTCGTGCTGGAGCTACAGAGAGACAACGAGAAGATCGGGGATTAGCTAAAACTCCAACACTGACGCGGACATTTGTTTCCTTTCCAGCTTTGATGGTGTAGTATCCACGTCCCAGGTGATTGTGAAACACGGTCAGCGATTTCGTTAAAATTCAAATCAAATAGACCTTTCCCGTCCCTCTAAAGCCACGCCTCCAAATGAAACCTCTGCATAAAAGTGTTCCGACAAAAACATGATTGACAGGCAAGTAGAGACGCCTGCCTGTCCTGACCGGATGGCTGCTGCTGGTTCCCATCGTTTGTGTTTTTTTCTTCCTTCTTCAGACTCTGGGTCATTACAAAACGACAAAGATTTTCCATCTGTGCAGATATTTTACTAACCTTGACCAAAGATTAAAATTGCACTGAATTAGAAACAACTTATCCAACATTTAATTAAGCTTTCATAACTTTCATTCGACAGCCCATTAACTCACCATTCTGCCAAGTAACGTTCAGGAGACGGCCACAAGGAGAAAGACGGTAATCGTATTAAAAGTGATGGAAAGAAAGGCAGACTTAAAAAAATATATAAAAAAATACACACATTAAACATGTTTATACTGAAATATCTGGTGAGTGTTTAGTGACTGTGGTGCTAATTTGTTGGCTGATGCTGGATTTTCGTTATTCCTGTGAGAAGGCTGTGGTTTGTGCCACAGGGGGACTCTGTTGCTGCCGTTACAGTGGAATTTTAATAGCAGGGAGAGGAAAAAAAAATTCTAATATAAATCTCATACATAAGAGCAAACGGTCAGGTTTTGGTGCTCGCTCCTGAAATCAAAACAGCAAGAACGTCTTTTTACGCTCAACGTTTTCCAACCACGTTTGACTGGACACAGTCCCAGAATGCAACGCTGCTATACGACGCGCTCGAGCCAAGCTATAACAAAGCGGCTTGTCTAGATAGCGATCTCGGCGATGAGGGTTCGGTGATATTAGCATGAAAGTTCAAGCTTTGGAAGCCGAGCTGTTTGAGCCGAGTGTACAGGTGAGGTGAGAGCTGTACAGACTAAAGCGCCGCCGCATCGCCCTCTTTAGGTAGAGATGACGACAAGTCAAACAGCATTGTGACTGATGTAGGAAACTGTTAACCAAAGTGGAAAAAATCAGACATACCGAACTAGAAATGGCGTAGTTACTTCTTAACTACAAAAATAATCCTTAATATTCAAGTCCTCCAGGGTGGATTTTTCCTTTAAACCACGCGGATAAATTCAAACCCCAACAGGTTGTGTGTTATTTGGACAGAAGGCCTGGTTGTGGTCCAGATAGTGGCACTACACGCCAAACCACATATGGCGGTCACAATGACTCACCGCTCCCACTCAAATACCCAGCGTTCTCTTGGGTAGAGCCGAGGCTTCACAAAGCCGCCTTGTTTTCTGCCGAACTTTGGACTATCGGGATGCGCCACTGGGCTGGGCTCTACGCAAGCATCGGTTTATGATTACCCCTCACTGAAGGAATTGTGGGAAATCTGATAAAGACTACGCTTCTCAAAGAAGGTAAATGTTTACAGAAGCCGATGGCCGTTTAAAGTAGCTGCAGGCTTGCAGGGGAACGGAGATGACGTGGCTCTCCCGTGACGTTAAATGAAGAGAAAGGGATAAAGAAATGGACGGTAATGGAGATTTGTGGTGCATCAGGCCTTCGGTTACTCATCCATCATGCAGAGCCTCGGTAACTAATCCTCAGTCATTCGCACCCACAGGCCAAGTGGACTCTCCAATTACCCACCCTTCCCCAAACACCCACACCTCCCCCACAACACGTGTCATCTGCTCTGCTCGAGTGCAGTCTGACTCACTCGCTCCCAACTCGGAGCACTTGCCCCTTTTGTACAGAGATTTCAATTTTCGGTAGAGCTGAGCCCAAAAAACAAGCCGTGAAGCATCAGTGACTCATGCGGAGATGTGGGCGAAGCAGGAAAAGCGTAGCGCCGCACGAGGGCCGATTGAAGATCAGATCCACTCAGGAGCGCGCGGCGGACCACAGCAATAACATGTCGGCTTTTTAAATCGCATTTGGAAAAGCTTTTGTGGCTTCGCTGAGTGTGAGGAAATGACTCGCTGAAAAAGGAGTTGAAAAGGGAGAAAAAATTAAAATAAATAAATCGGTACCAGGTACAGTTTTTTTCCAAAATTATTAGCCCCCCCCCATTACGAAATTAGACAACACTCTTCTCCATGAAAATGATCATTAACAACAAGTGTTGGTTATTTTGGAAACAAAAACACTATAAAAAAACTAAACAATGTCCACTAAGGTTAATTAGGATATTTTATTGATACACCGAGTTGAAACAAGTAAGGGAAGAAATGAGACATCCAAAATTATTAGCCCCCTGGCCATTAATAGTCAATAGTGTACCCTTTCTGAGCCACAACGGACAACCATCTCTTAGAGTAGTTCTTTACTAGGTTGGCGCAGGTCTCCTGAGGGATTTTGGCCCGTTCTTCCATTGCAAATTGTTCTAGCTGGTCCAAATTGCATGGTTTCCGAGCACGGACATTCACTTTGAGCACCCGCCACAGATT
>JAQQZR010000005.1:4223786-4233907 GCA_030068235.1 Notoglanidium macrostoma
GTACTGGTGAATGTTTGATTATATCAAGTTTCATCAATGCTGCAAACATTGGGAAGAAGTTTAGAAAAATGTTCCATTATTCCTGGGGGGCTAATAGTTTTGGCCTCAACTGTACATGTGAGGCATCTGGGACAAACTGACTGCATGTCCGCTAAGTCTGTAGTTTACTCAGTTTCAAAAGTGAATGTGACGGCCAGGTGTCCACAAACTTTTGGCTAGAGTGCACATGCATAACGGACCTTTAATAAGATTTTTAACCTGGTACAGATGAACAGTTGAAATGGCTGGGCGTGTCCAGCATAAAAACCCATCGAGTTCCACGGAACCTGAGCATTCACCTATTTTCCATCCAATGCTCGTCTGCGTTAATGCACTGGACAAGATTTCCAGATCACGCTGGGGATGAACTATGCTGTGTGCAGGTTGTTTCTAGGTTTCGAGGCAACGCATGTGGATGAACTTATGATTTGTCCGGGATTGTGTATATACAGTCAGGCGCAAAAGTTTGGAAAAAGGGAAAAAAAACACATACACACAAAAAAAAAAACGCGTTTCTATTTCACCAACCCGAATCTCTCAAATCTCCTGATGAGGAAAGAAAGTACAGAAAAAGTCCTGAGGCAAATGTTACTTCCAAGAGGATCTAAAAACAGAGAGAGGGTTATTACAGAATAATTTATATTAACATTCAGAACAGAGATGCTTTCTTTGTTCACGGAATGATTTAAGCACCTGTAAATTAATTGTGGTTATTAATTAAAATTAAAAAAGGTTTGCGCTAACGCCATCCATACACACATACATAGCATGTTAGTAAGGGTGGTAAGTGTTTGGATGGCTTCTGCAGCCTTGGGGCCGATTCGACAAGGCTGTAGATCTTGACAAGACTCCGTCAGTTGGTATTGATGGTTGGCGAGATCTGAAATCTCCCATCTGGCCGTTTACCTGCATGAGTTTCCGGGACAGATCGTTAGTAAGGAACTCCTCCTCTTTCTCGTAGTTGACGGCGAGCGTCTCCTTCTCTTTCTGCAGAGCCTGGATCTTCTTGAACAAGGTGTTGGAGATGAACTCCTCCTCTTGCTCCGCCCTCGCTTGCTACACAAACAACGTACAATAAAGAAAGTTAGCTCGGATTCATGCAGCCAGCTTTCACAGAACAAAAGACAAACACGCTAAAGGAATAAAGCCATGCAGCCAGTCAGGTCTGGGAAGGAGATGATGATGATGATGCACGATGGCGATCGTCATCTCCACAGAGTTAGAGTCAGACTGACAGCCTAGCACGCGGACGGGGTTTAATCAATCAGCGACGGCAGCAATGCTTCGGAGGTGACATATGAGAGCTGTCGATATTACAGATAGATATAGATAACCTGTGAGAAACGGGCCTTCCTACCAGAACGTAACTTGCATACAATACAAGGTGTGGTGTGCTAATCGCAGGACTGTATACATAAACCCACAAAATTCCCTCAATCGCCCCCAACTGACGACAGGATCGCCGTGGCTCTGAAGGGAAAATGGAAGAGCCAGATGCGGAAAAGCCTTCATAAGTATTCAGGTGCTTCTGGATACGACTGACTTGACCCAAAAAACGACAGCACCGTCTATGATGCGCTCCATCATGCTCTAATTAACCGATTTATTATTTAGACCTCGGTTTTAGGACGACCCATGGCTGCAGGACGGAGCCATAAAACACCAACACAAACTCTGACTCACTTCCTATTAAAGCTTTAATGCTCACATTTAAAGATCCGCTTGATTTACGGGATTGATGGTGTGGACACGGGCACCGCCGAGACTGATCGTGATCACGGCACACGGTTGAACATTATGTAAATTATGTAAAGCTCAAGCTTTACAGCGGAAACCGGTAAACTATATACTGGGCCTTATACCGCGTTACTAACATGTGCAAGATCAAAGCAAACCACTAACGGGTTCGTTACTCGGACACAACGCACGTGAAGGTTATGTTCTGGTCAGAAAGCTTCCCATTCGAGAGAGCAGACAGGAAATGACTTCTGCTTCATGATCATGCCTCTTTTGTCTCTCTGACTGCAAATGGATGCAGGAAGAATTACAGCACAGAACAATACAACTATTAAAAATCAAAACGTTAAATAAAACATAGTTCCTTTTACACCACAGCAATTTTCCACAAAGTTCAATCTTTGTCATTCTTGACTTGACTCGATTGGCTTCAAACGATATAATTTACATGGATTACGGCACTTTTATACCTGGAATATAATGTAGAGTTTCTTATTCTTTATTACGTTTAAAGCGTTCAGCAGACACCCCTTATCCATGGCCACTTATAGCAGAGCTTTGGCGTCTCACATCATCATGCTGGCTCACTAGGATCAGGGACTCCGAGGACCGTTGAGAATATTTATTGAAAACCCGTCACTTTATATTACAGCATTAATTAACGAATACCAAAAATAAAGGAAGTGAGAAAAGACAAACCCGTAAATTAAGACAAATAAAACTAATCATTTAGTTATGACAAAAGAAGTAGCCCTTCGAAATGCGTCAGCCGATGAAAGATTTAGCGTCACTTATTAAATATTTATTGACGCAGAAATGACTGAAAGACTCCACTTCCGTCTGAGGCTTTACCCTGATCAGTGCACTTGACCTTATATGGAGTTTTGTGGGCGTCACCACATGCAAATGAGCTGTGCTGGGAAGGTGTTGGACTTCAACAGATTCATGTGCGTGTGAAGAAAGTCAGCCTGAACCTTCTGTAAATACGGTGGAAGATCTTCGTTTGGTTCAGCTTATGCAAACATTTACTCTGTCATTAAGCGGCGTGTACGGTCACAGCGCACCTGCTGCGGAAGTATTCATTCCTGCGTGTCTTCACATTCACAAATTACCACTAAAGGTGTTTGATTTACATGTACATTTGACATACATAATAACTCAAGCTTTGTGTGAAGAGATTTTGAGCCCTGGACCTCAGCGTAAACATGATTTGCATCAGAATTGCGTAAAACATGGACAAATAATTTGAATGAAGTCGGTCAGAGCGACTTCTGCCCGCCGAGCCTCGTGTAAATGACTGAGATGATTTAACAGTGGTTAGAGTAGAAGCTGTGACTAAGCATCGGTCTATAAATACTCCACCCTGAGCATAAAAGCCCAGGCACTATTTGGACAGGACCCGCTCTCTGGACACGCACGTGTTTAGCCACGTCTGTAGTAACTATGAGAGTCACACAGGAGAATCGGCGAGTTATATTCGCGGAAAAAGTACCGTTTGCCATGTTCGCTGATGATGTCGCCAACTATGCTGTTTAAAGATGAAGTTCCCACTAAAAAAGTGTGTATGAGCCGTGAATTATAAGTGAGCCATGATGAGCCGTGATTATCAAACATCATAAACACACGGTGATTTATTCAGATTGATTACCAGGTGAGAAAAGAGCATAACTGGTAAAAGGAAGGAAATGGTAGTCCAGAAGGTGGGCGTTTTTGGATGGCTTTTACCAGTCGTAGGTCAGGAATTACAACACAGCAAGTGCACCAGGTCTTATGCAAACAGGAAACCTAATCCTGTCCGAATACAGACTTTAAGTATGGTGCAATATTTCCAGATGCATGCACATATAATCTGTCAAAATGACTGACATGATGGATTTGGAATAAAGTCCCCACCTCCATATGTAAAACTAATCCCATTTAAACAGGGCTTAATACGCACACACATAACCAAGCTAATGCTAACTGTCTTAATGGTGACCGTTAAGCTACTCAAGACACTAATCCACAGACGAAGAGTTAAAATGGTCACATTTTAATACATAATTATACATTATAACTAAACTAACCCCCACAGACATCAAACGCGGTTGCCATATTGAGACACTCCCCGAATATACTTAATTTTTAAACCGTATTGCTTTCTTACGTGTATTCAGACGGAACACGACGCGAAGGGAAAAAGACGAAATCTGGCAACCCGGGCTGCATTTAGCGTCGCTAATGTTACTCGCTAGCAAGAATGCTAACCCAGATTTAGTCAAGATGCATCAGAAACAGTAATACATTTTAAACACATAATGCATTCCAAGCAAGGTTAAGTAAAAATAACTTATATAAAAAAAAAAAAAAGAATAAATGATATGCTTTATCAAGATACATCGTGTTAGGTGCAAGCTAATTTAGAAGCTAACGCTAACAACAGTAGCGTTAATGCTGTTTCTGAAGCTTACAGCTTATTAAATAGTACAGCTGGTTAAAAGCCTAATTATGAAGATAAAGTCGTACCATATTTAATAAAATTTTTGAATAAAGTGACTGACATTTGTAACAGATTATAAGAACTGGTTATTGTTTGTTTTTACACCCTGTGCATGGCGCTACATTGGCAACAGGGAGACGTTTAGGATTAATAAATACAAACAAAATGGCGCTGGAGGTGCAAGACGGAAACATGCACGGATGTATATATAGAAAGAGAAAATAAAGTGTGAGCTCGGCTGTGAGGTGATTTGAGGTGACTCACGATGGTGACGCTGGCCCTGCGCAGGTCGCGGTTCTCCTCCTGCAGACACTTGCACTTCAGCCTGAGCGTCTCCAGCTCGATCTTCAGCACTTTGTTCTCCTGCTGCAGGGACGCCAGCCGGTTCGTCAGCTCCTCCAGCCGGAACGCAGAGATAAACACGCCCTGCTTGCCGTCCCTGACTGCGGTCGGCGCGGCAGCGGTGGAAGAAGAAGAAGAAAGCGGCGTGGCCGAGCTGCTGCTCCCTGCTCCATCTGTATCGCTCTCGCTGGCGCTGTCCGCCATGACTGCACCCCGAGCACGTACTGATTCCTCACACACAGTACAGCGAGAGAGCGCCAGGGAACGGAAAGCCCCGCCTCCTGAATCAGGATTGGTTATTATTTCCACCTCCTCAACCAGGATTGGTCCGTGTTTTCCCGCCTCCTGTTTGTCGCACTTCCGTTCCCCCCCCGTAGAAACGGGCGGTACCGTTGGCTGTACACGAGCAATTTCAGAAATATTGGCACCCTTTAAAAGAATGATCTAGAGTTCTTGTATAAAATATACGACAATGATTAAAGTTGGGCATATTAAAAAACAGGAAAATACGTTACAGCTCACAAATATCATTCTCATCAGATCTTAAAAAAAAAAAACATTTCCTTGTAAATGTAGTAAAAATAAAACAATACAGATTTTTTTTTATTTTAAGAAGATTTTAAATCACTAAAACGAATTATTACTTGGCTTAAAAAATAAAATAAAATAAATTTAATGAACGTGAACCATTAACCAATCATAGCACAGGAGAAGGAATGACAACCAATCACTGCGCAGAAGGCGGGACTTGCCTTAGTACCGCTGCAGAAAAAAAACATGGCGGCTTTATTTATAGCGCCCTCTGAAGGCAAAGAGGTCAAACATACAGAAACAACAAGGATTAGCAGTGGATAAGAAAGAGGCGCAGATTAGCAGACCAAATAAGAAATGTCTAATAAGCAAAATTTCATTTGGGAGTCAGAATATTTATATAAGTAGAAATCACATTAGCATGCACACATATATAAAAAAAAGCTTTGTATATGAACCTTCCTGCTTCTGTTTACTCCAACACTACAGCAGAGTGCAACGCCCGATTTAATAGCCTAATTTAATTACTGTTACACAGTGTTCATATTGCTACTGAGCAAAATAGTGTCACTGTGTGTTGTATTTTAAAATGGTGTTGCTATACATTCTAAGAAATGTCAAATGGACACCAGTGTTAAAGGGAGGTCACTAAATATGAGGTTACACTACATAACCAATCAATATTTATTGAAAGAAAATTATTTGTAACAAAAGTCAGACACTTTATAATCCATCCATCCATTATCTATACCGCTTATCTGTCACGGGGAAGCTGGAGCCGATCCCAGCTGACATCGAACGAGAGGCAGGGTTCTCCCTGTGCAGGTCGTCAATCTACCGCAGGGCTAACACAGAGACCAGAAACCATTCATACTCACGTGGGCAATTTTGAGTAGCCAGTTGACCTAATCTGCATGTCTTTGGACTGTGGGAGGAAACCAGAGCACCCGGATGAAACCCACTTAGCCACCATGCATGCACACATGCAAACTCCGCAGAGAAAGAAATCCACCAGGTTGGAACCCAGAACCCTCTTGCTGTGAGGTGACACCACCATGCCAACCAGTAACTAAAGTCAAAAATTAAATATGGAGCAATTATTCATTCACTGATTTATACGTCTTTAGGAATCGCTCTATCTTTAGAATCATCTGCGTTGTAGCGGATCCAGAGCCAGTCAGGCAAACACTGGGGATGAAGTGGGAATACACCCTGATGGGGTGCAAGTCCATCTCTGGGCACCATGGATACACATCCACACACTCATTCACACCTAGTAGCAATTTATTCTAGTCAGTCCACTGATTGGTATGTTTTTGGGAGGTGGGACGAACGTTGAGGAAACCCACATGGATACAGGGAGATGCGACATGCAAAACTCCATATAGAAAGTAATCCAAGCTCAGGATCAAACACAGGACTCTGAGCTGTGAGGCAGCAATACTATTTAGTGCAATCAGTATTTGAAAGTATAAAGAGGAGGTAATCTAATGGACATATGAGATAGAGAAAATAGTCTCTAATTATGAATGATAGAAACAGGCAAACAGGCCTGGCCAGGGCTGTGACAAGTAAAAATATATACATCTATGAAAGCCTTTTCCATGCTTAAAGAACATCCTGGCGGCAATTTTTTTGTTGCATGCAGTTCCTCTTAGGTTGTATTGAGCTGAATATGTTCCCTGTAATATAAAGTTGCCCTCAGTCAGCTATTCATTTGAACTAAAAAAACCCACCTCAGCAAAACAGATGTGATGATTCTATGATACCACAAGATAGCAGTATTGTATTGTTATACTTCCGTGCATACACAAACAGTGTTTATTTCAACACTATTTTAAAACATTGTTTTCTTCTTAAAATCCCCGGTAAGGACTTGCCACGATTGCGCCAGTACACTGAGTTTCTAGTTCATCAGTTTCACCTACTATAAAGAGCACTTTCTAGGTAAAGTCCTCTTTACTTCAAGAGAAGCTTCCACAGAACCAGAGCTGAGCAGATCTGATCTGGAATCTGTTGGGATGAATGCGTCACGTACAGCTGTACTGGTGAGGTTTTTAACCAGTGTGTAACTTCTTGGTCCTTTATTACTCAAAGCTCTCTTGTTGGTCACCCTGTAGGAGTAGCGACCCTTGATATTTTCTTATTGCACAGTGTGTACAAGTATAAACCATCCTTTAACCATCACCAGTGTCAGTTTATCAGCATAGCACAGACACTTTTGGCTCAAAAAAGTCTCACTAGTGCCACACACACTACCATGCCATACAGATAATAAATGTATCAGTTAGCCTCACGGTTAGTTAAAGGGGGCATATTACGAAAAACTCACGTTTCAGTTTCGTTGTGTACATACGGTTGGGAATCCGGAGTGCCTTCCATCCCACAATCTCTGAAATAAGACAACCGAGCCAGTTTCTTTTATGCTGCCTGTTTTGCATAAAAGAAACATGTGCATCAACAAGCCGTTCAGATTTGACTCCCCTTTCTATGTCACAATTGGAGCTCATTAGAATAAACAACCCCATCTGAGTATCTCCACTCAGGGCTTGAGTAGCAGGAAAGTCATGAATATTTATCATGAATATTTATCAGGAAAGTGCTACCTGATTGGCTGGTGGAAGAGGGGGGGGTGGGGTGAGCAGTGACTCATTATCATTTAAAGGAACTCAAAGCAGCCATTCTGAGCGGGGCCGTTAAGACAGAGTGAGAAGGTGTTGTAGTGTTTTATCCTTAAGGTATTTTGACGAAAGCATGTAACAGACATTTCGTTAAGACCTCAGTGAACCGCGTCAGCTTGTGGAAAAGGGATATAATATGTCACCTTTATGTGAATTAATTCAGACCAAGAGAAATGATCGAGTTGCAGTTCAAGTTCTTTATTATAATTGTGTCGCAAAGAAATTACATTTTGTGTTAAATGAGGTGCATTTGAAACCCAAAATGCATAGCAAGATCAATTAATTAACAATACAATAAATAAATACAAAATGAGGATAAAAATAAGATAATACATATTAGCTCAAAATCTTAGCAAAGATGACACATGCAGTATAAAATGACCAAATAACAAGGACATATTATTTCCATAGGTGTACAACAGCATAGACTGATATTGTATATAATAGTATATTGTGTATTGCAGTGTATTGCAGTGTATTGCACACTACCAGCATAGCTTATTATTGTCCATGTCCAGTGAGAGGTTATCTTGAACTAAGGAGATATCCGAGTTCAGCAGGTTTATGGCAGTTATTTTTTAGTCTGTTTGTATGTGTACAGATACAAGTACATGATTATGTAGTGCACTGTGTTTGTGACCTTGACAAAAAAACCTTTGGCCAATGTTTTAGCTGTGAGCTATGGTGTTTGGTTCCTGTATCACAGGTAAAAATTATTTAATAATAATACCAGTTTTAATTTCCCTTGATATGAATATAATCATGCTATGCTAGCAGGAGAGTTTTCAATTGTTTTTTTTCACATACCTAGCATGCGCTAATTATTCCACTTAGTAAGCCAATGTGTGTCGGTCAGGAGGTGGTGGGATTCAGAACAGGTAGCTTGGCTGTAGTTACAGCATTGAGGTATGTTGCAACACTACGATGTGCATTTTATTGAAATGTCCATGCCAAGTATTGACTTATTTCTGCAAAAGCCAACAGCATGTAGGATTTTTTTTCCTCTGGTTGTTTAACAAGAGAAGAATGCCATTAGTCTAACCATTAGGCTACTAACCATTCTTGGTCATTAGCAGTTATAAATAAATAAAAACCTAATAGCCTGGACATGTAACCTTCTTGTCCTGGGTACTTGGGCTACTCATATGTTCATCTGTGATATCGGATGGGTCCTGTGGTTTGTGTGCGCGCTTTCTTTTGCTTGATGCAATAAAATGGGTATACACTGCGATTTTAAGCATTTCAAGAAAAAAGGAATACCGACCTGCTAATAGAAAAAAACAACAACAACTGAAGTTTGAAATGTGTAAAGGATGAAAAAACAGAAGAAAGTTTAAGACACACGCTATATAAGTGCTCATTTCTCAGAGAAGATTAAAAAAATACACTTCAGAAGCTGCAGTTTTTCCAAAGAAGTTGAATTTTCCTTTGAGAGAAACATGATACATTATCAACATGGTAGATGGTGACATGCTGCTCTCTCTGATTCTATCAGTTCTGAGAGGACTATTAGTGTGTGATACGACTGGTCTTCATATCCTGTTCTTTCACACTTTTACAAAAAAGAAGGCAAGAGAAAATCTGTCAAAGCCAGAAGATTGTGGGAGCGCTTATGAAATCTGTCTGTGTGTCTCTCAGGTGCGAGTATATTGGCCCACATGGTGGCGAGGATGTGAGCTGAATATTTCTTTTTTTCTCAGAAATAACACATTGTACCTCTGGTAAGAGGAAGGTTGCTTTATTTCTTATCAAACTAAGCAATGATGCAGGAACAGAGGAAATTAGCATGCCGACCAAAGTACCTTACAAATATGATAGATTTCATGTGAAGAAGAAACATGGAAGGAGCACGTAGACTGGCTATTCTAAAGCCAATATACTAAGCAATAGATATTAGACAAATAAGGAGAAAAGTGAGATATCGTGTGCAGAAAGAAGACGAGAGAAACAAGAGCAGCGCATTGAACATTTTCTCGCTCCAGCGACAGAACTTGTTTTGCCAGCACTTCTCATTAAGGTCAGGCATAATCCATGGTGGTCATGCTGCAAATCGTCTCTATTGCAATCTCTCATTGGGGCAAGCCCAGAAAAATTACTAATCATGCCATGGACAATAACATTCTGAACATAGAAGGAAAAACACTTTTCATTTGTTCATATATATATATATATATATATATACACTACCAGTCAAAATTTTGGACACGCCTACTCTTTTTCATAGGTTTTTCTTAATTTTTTTTTGCTTTCTACGTAGTAAAACATTACTGAATACATCAAAACTATGAAGCAACACGTATGGCATATACTGA
>JAQQZR010000005.1:4243470-4255978 GCA_030068235.1 Notoglanidium macrostoma
TTTGTGAAGCTGCTTTGAGACAATGTCTGTTGTTAAAAGCGCTATACAAATAAAATTGAATTGAATTGAATTGAAGAGCACAAATGAGACCTGAGCTTTACATTGTACGGTGTTTGGCCTGAATTTGCTGTCACAGATGAAAATCCTATTCTTTGGTTGTGAGTTGGCGGCACGGTGGTGTGGTCAAGCTTGCTTTGAAGAAAGTTCCTGTTCATGCCTTTTCTGATGACGTAAGCAGAACGTTGGAATTTTCTAACCGTGTCTATCATTAAAGGATGATTTCCATATGATCTGAGATGGCAAGCAGACATTATCACACACTCTGTTACAGTATTTGGCCAAGGTTTTATTACTGTCCAGAAGGTTACACACAGCCTGACCTTATTCTGCTTCCATACACACTGGACTTTTTTCTCTGTAGTAGCAGCTACTCTGTCTGCTTCACAGCATGCTCATGACATTCTCTAACTAGTGAGGAGAGCTTCTTAACTTCTCAGTGCTGTCACTCTCATGTACATAAAAGACACCTGACTCTGAATGTGTTTTCAGGCTAATTGCGTTCACACTTACATCGGCAATTATACTGAAATTTGAAACATAACAGTTGTAGTGTGTCTCATTTAATGAGTTCCGATTTATAAAGTTATGCTTTTTAAGAGACTCACGGACTGTTCAGAGTTGTGTGATTATATATTAATCATACACCCATAATGGCCTGGAAGTGCATCTGATACATTTCTTTAAAGCTGAGGAATGTGGCGCAGTGTGTGTGTGTGTGTGTGTGTGTGTGTGGGGTCCTAGTAATCTTCTATGAGTCAGCTATTTAATATGCTATTCAGGTGTGCTAGAACAAATAAAGGACTGAAAAACACTCCTTTAACAGGTTTATCAGTCTTTATTAGTCTAGAGGACACTTAATTCCAGCCTAGGGATGAAATTAAAAAAAAATAACACACTAAAATAAAGGATCAAGTACATTGTCATTGCTAAAATCCCTATATAAAGTTCTATATGAGCACTAACTCCGAGTGATATAGCTCCTGGTTGAAAAAAATGAGATTGTCTATTAGAGTCAGCGCCTGTCTTTTTTCTCTCCTTAAGTTAATAAGACAAGTAAATAAAGAAAAAAATAACAAGTTGCGGGTCACAGCGTGTGCAGGTCAGCGTCATCTCTGACTGTTACAAAGCACTGATACCGGAGACTCTTTCCAAAAATGCTAAATAAGTCATTGTATTGCCAAGCAGTACAGTATAAGGGAAAATAAAGTGTCACTGGCCATTACAAATCCAAGTTTTTTCATCTTGATATAAAAAAGTGTTAATGAGTAAAATGGCAAAACCTCACCCTGTGTTCACATTTGCAAACGACAAAGCAACTTTAAATTTTTTTGGAACATACATGTCCACGATTTCAGTGCTTCAGTGCGACAAGCGACATCTGACATGAGATTTTCTTAATTTTATTCAAATTAGTCATGATGCAGTAAAGCAACAAATCCAAACCATTGGCTCAAATGATTCCTCACTAATAGTTTGGTGCGTGTGGTCCGATGTTTCTTCAGTTCACCGCTCACAGCATGAAAATAGTTCCTTTTTACAGTTTGACGAACACAAACGGAAGATGAAACCGTGGTTTCACAATATTCTGTCATATACTAACTCTGTCATTAAATGTGTATAGAGACATTATAAAAAGAAATGGAGTTTGGGTAGAAGTCATGGGGGTCATTGGTAGCGCTGGTGAGTCTACATAGCTAGTCTGGTTAGCTTGGTTTGCTAATCTGCTCAAAAAAAAAAAAAAAAAAAAAAGGCCAGTACAAAGCCTAGTGTGTAACATGTAAACCAAACTGCAATACATGTATATATATATAGACATAGGCTGTACATTTTGCTAGTTGGTTCCTATTAGAATGAAAACAAACAAACAAAAAATGCTGGACAATGCAACCTGAGCGACTTTCTGCCTCCTAGTTTGAATGTAGCCTGCCATAAAACTGCCGTTTTCAGAATTTTTGAAAACGTGTAGTTTGTATGTCATAGCAGAGGAGCAGACAAGCTGATGCGCAAATCTGTTCATAGTCATGAGTAAGCGCAGAGCATGTCACTCAGTAAAGAAGCTAAGAATGTTTTTGCAGGAGGTGTAGGCAGCACTGGTGTAGGAGATGTTTTAGGAACTAATGGTGTTCTGACAGGGTGAAGAAAAGGCGCAGAAGTGGGATAACAGCCAGACAATGCAGTCTTTGACAGATGACTCAAGCTGAACCAGGTTTAGGTGGTGGGATGATTCCTACACTCCTACACACATTAAAAAATTTAAATTAATATCACCTGGAGCTGGGGATGCTGTGAAACCTATAAAATCTGATTAATCTCTCAGGCACTCAACACACCTACTGCTTATATTGTCCGTCAATTGTTACAATTCCTTGCATTCCCTTGGGTCAATACTTGATAGAACCAATTTTGGCTGCAATTACAGCTGCAGGTCTTCTGGGATATATCTCAATCTGCTTTGCATATCTGGATCCTGACCACATTCTTCTCAAGCTCTGTCACAATAGATGAAGATCGTTATTGAGCTGCAAATTTCAAGCCTTGCCACAGATTTTTAATTGTATTGACGTCTGGGCTTTTGACTATCCCACTTTCAGGTTCGTGGTGTTGAACCAGTCCAATCTAGCCTTGGCTGAGTATGCTCAGGGTTATTCTTCTGTTTCCAGATGCCAAGTCTCAGGCTTCTTGCAGATGGGAACATATTTCCTTCATGGATTGCCCTATATCTGGGTCCATCTATCATATCCTCATACCTGACCAGTTTTCCAATCCCTACTAATGAATAGCTTCTTTGCAACATGGTGCTACCACTACTATGCTTCACAGTGAAAATGGTGTTCTCGGGGTGATGAGAAATTTTCGGTTTTACCAAATATAGTGCTTTGTGCCAGGGACAAAAAGGTTTTGGTGTCATTAGACCAGAGAATAATTTACTACATGTTTGTGAACAGCTGTGAACAGCTTCTCCCACATCTGTGCTGTGGACATCTCCAGATCCTTGATAGTTTCTCTGAATAATGCAGTCTTTACCTGCTCATTGACTTTTAGTAGATGCCAATCCTGCAGAGTTGTGTCATAGTCTTACCATTAAAAAATGGACTTATTTAAGCTCCACGAGTTGTTCAAAGTTCGGAATATTTTTTATAACCAAACCCTGATTGTTATACTTTTTCATAATTTTGCCCTGGACTTGCTTTAATTGCTTCTTAGTCTTCATGATGCTGTAGGTTTAGCTATGTAACTGGTTGCACTAACTAATTTATGGGTTTTCCCTTCAATAACAAGAACAACAACAACAATAATAATAATAATAATAATATGGAATATTTTGTGTAGGTCATGACATAAAATCCCATTTAAGTCCATTTCATTTCTGTTACGAAGTGTGGAAAAGTTTGAAAAGGGTGAATACTTATCCAAGGCACTGTCAAATGGTTTGCATGTGAAAGAGCAGGAGATCTGCTGGATTTCATTCATGTTGCTCTTTAAGTATTCTTCAAATTATCTCTAATGCTTTTGATTGGCTTTATAGTGTTGGCATTGCTATTTTTCATCTTTCCTGTCAGACCCTTTCCTCTGATCCGTGGGTGGGTGTTGAAACAGAACTGGTGATGCATACATTAGCAATATGCACTCAGGAGACTTTACACAAGAGGGTCAGAGCTTCAGTAAAGCTATTTGTGTGTGGGTGAGCGATATTATGGTGGCTTCGAGAATTTGCAGAACAAACAGCCGAAGAACTATTCACAACCACCTGTGCTTTGACTCAGGTATGGTCTGTATTTCATTTATTTTGTTCCCGTTTTACCACAAATATCGATAGCTAGCCAACTTTTATGAAAAGCCCTGAATCCTGTAATAATTTAATAATCTAGGTTGAAAAGTTTGGATGAATACCCTTTTCCGAGTCTTGACAGTTTCTTTATAGACAGGATCACCTTGTGGCTTTTGTATCAAACCTAGAAAAAACCTCAAACCTTTTCCCAGACATGATTGGATGTCATCAAATCAGGTCTTGACATGAAGGAAATCTGTGACAGGATACGAACAGATCATGTTAGATCTGATGACAGAAAAACTCCAAAGTAAAAGTCAGACGCCTTTTAGATATGTGGAGAAATAATCTGACTTGACTGGCTGTCCACAGTAGCACATAAGAAATTCTTTACATGCATGAACTCTGAGCTGAGGGTCTCCAGAATCAATTTCTTTCCTCTTCATGTTCAAATCAATGTGACCTTCATCACTGCTCAACATGCGACTTAATCCCCAAGTGAGAGCTACCAAGTACAAAAGGATCTGAGGTGAAAGAGTGAGAAGTGATGTGAGACATACAGTACATATTACATGATTTGGCACTCTGGCCTTGGTCAGTTAAGCATTTGAATTGGACACTATTGCTTAAATTGGATTTAAATGCATAGTGGAATCCAACCGTGCTGAATTGAATCGCCTTTGGGGTAAACCAAGTTCCACTGAACTCAGCAGGACTTAATCTAACACCAGTATTACAGTGAAACTCCAAAAATTCCATCCTCATAAAGCAAAGTGTAGGCATTGGAAACCATTGGTAAAGCAATATTTCTTACTTTTCCTTAGAAACATTGTGAAACGATACTTTTTACAGGGTAGTGTGGTGGGTGGAGTTACCGTCTCACTACTCCAGAGTTCCCAGGTTGACCGGGAGCTTGGGTTTCTGTCTGTGTGGAGTTTCACAAGTGTTCTCCTTGTTTCTGTAGGTTTCCTCTGGGTTTTCTGGTTTCCTCCCACTTTTCACCTGCTTGTAATTGGACTCGCTACGTGTGAATATGTGTGTGCAAGGAGCTCATCCAATGTATATTCCTGCCTCATGCTCATAGTTCCTGGCAATAAGCTCTTGACCCATGTTAATCCTGACCAGGATAAAGTGGACACTGAAGATACAGTTTAAGTAAATGAATACAACTTGTAATATCCACACGCAAAAAACCACAACACACAAAAAAGTGTTTTGAAAAATGAAATCTTTATATATCTCTTCTCTATGGACTATGTATATTTCATGTATTTGTAAAAGCATTACTTTCTGTTTTTTCAGGCTATTCCAGATGAATTTTTTCAAACTTCTCACGGGTCCATCTGTGATTGCTTATAGATACAGGACAAATATTTTCTAAGGGATGAAAAAGAGACTATAATACATGCATATTAAGTAAATCTACAGGGTAACATCCACAGTTTGGCACAACTTTTTTACAAGCTGTCTCATGGTCATTCAACTGTACAAAAATGTATCATGATCAAACATCATGAATCATGACAATGAATTTTGTATTTGAATACAACAAAGTAAATGCCAGAGAAAACGTTCTATCATCGCTCATGCCTGATACACGAACCCTCTTCAGTTATGGCTCAATTTGGAAGTGTCAGTAGCATCTCCTGAACTTGATAAGCTTGTGGAAGGCCTGCTTGAACTCGTCGTTGAATGCTGTGTAGATCACAGGGTTGATAAGTGAGTTGAGATAACCGAGCCAGGTGAAGAAGTCAAACAGCACTGGGTGGAACCAGCACTCCTTACAGATAGCCATGACCAGTGTTCCTACAAAGAAGGGCAGCCAGCAGATGATGAAGGCTCCCAAGATGATACCCAGCGTCTTTGTGGCTTTCCTTTCTCTCGCTGCACACAAACGTTTTCGCTCCAGGACGCTATCTGCTAGCTTCACCTTAACGCTGTTTGTGAAATTTGGAGACCCTCCTCCTCCACTTCCTGCTCCTCCTGGGTGAAGATGGCCCTCCTGGTTGGTCGAGGAGTTGAGCGAGCAGAGGGACGAGCCAGCCGATGTTTGGATGAGCTGAGCCGTGGTGAATCGTTTTGCCCTTGACGCTGGTGTCTTGAAGATCCGACTGCGGGCAGCCACGTAGATTCGCCCATAAAGGATGATGAGGAGCACAGTGGGCACGTAAAAGGCACCAAAAGTGGAGTAGAGTGTGTAGGAGATCTGGTCTGTGTTTACCAGACATTCGGTCAACTCCTCTTGAGCCTTGACTTGCCTCCAGAAGAGTGGAGGCATGGAGATGGAGATGGAGATCACCCATACGACTGCAATCATGAGTGCGGCCCGGCCAGTCGTCCGTCTCTTGGAGTACTCCAGCGCATCTGTGATAGCCCAGTACCGGTCCAGTGCAATCACACATAGGTGCAAGATGGACGCTGTGCAGAAGGTGATATCCGAGGAGAGCCAGATGTCGCAAACAACCTGCCCAAGTGTCCACGTCTTGCTCACTGTGTACAAGATGCTGATGGGCATGACCAGGATGGACACAAGTAGGTCTGTCAGGGCCAGAGAGCCAATCAGGAAGTTAGCGGGTGTGTGCAGCTTGCGTGTCAGGAAAATGGTGGCAATGACAAAAGCATTGGACAGCATCGTAGCCAAAGTTACTATGGCCAATAAGATCGACAGAGAGATCTGGAGGCCTAGTCTTGTCCCTTCATCCCAGGGCTCTGAAATGCTTGTGTTGTTAAAGAGGAAGAGCTCGGCAGTAGTGTTGTACTCATCCATCATGCCTCTGTGTTGCTGGACATAGCTACACCGTCAAGAGAGATGCAGGTTTTGCAATAATTTAACAGTTGCATATGCCATTAGTCTTCCTCAATTAAAGTTATTCTTTCCCATCAATCTATCTTGGTTCAGCTGGGCTCTTTGGATATATCTCAGATCTCTGGACTAAAGTCTAATTGTAGGTTCCCATTTAGGTCTGAAACAGAAGCTTTGGCAATATTTATAAATTTGTACACAATACTGGATGACTTACATGCAACTTTTTCCCCTCTTCTCTTCTAGTTTATACTCCAGGGATGGAATTAATCCAATCCTTTGGTGGTTGTTTAGATGAACAGTTCTATTGTCCCTATAAATGCCATGGTAATTCCTCCACTTGGCTCAGTTAGATCACTTGTAGAATCTCTGTAGTGAAGAACAGCTAAGAACTATGAGAACATTCAGAAGAAGAAGCCAAAGTGAGTAACTGGTTGCTACTCCTGATGGAAGGATCTAGGGCAACCACAGGAATATGTCTTGCCTTGGATGAAGGCTGAATTCAATCCATGTCATAGTGTAGATCTAAAAAAGAGTGAGAGAAGAAAGAGAAAAAAATCCATAAAAACAAATCCATCGCAGGTCATATAGCACAAACTCATGTCTCCTTGTAACGTGTGTGTCACTGCGCAGAAGTGACGGCGAAATAGACGGACCCAAGGCAGGGATATAATGAGGGGCTAGACTAGGTAAACACTTTAATAAAATGCAAATGGTGTGTGTTATTGCTGTTCTTATTATCTGCTGGAGTAAACATTCACAGGCACATGCATGCACAAATTTTAAATGGATCCTTGCTCTTTTAATTAACGACACACCACACACCCACACACACGCATGCATTGACGCACAACGGAGTTCTGTTTTGCTTTCTACCCAATAAGCAGGCTTCAGGCTAATATTAGCCATACTAACACGAAAGATCACAAAAACGTCTACAACATTTTCAGTTGGATTCAGTTTTTCCTAAGCTATATAAAAACATGAGATTCATCATGCCACTTCATAAGACTAATATTATCGTTCTGCTAGGTAACAGCTAACAATAACACTAGCTATCCTACAGAAACTACAGTGGTGTTCGGAACTATATCATGAAAGATCAGTCATTTATAATGTCTCTTTGGTTTCTAAAGTAGAGATGTTAACTTGCTTACCCTGTGTGTTTGGCGCTTCACATAGCAAAAGATCATAACAGATTAGCCTGCTTGCTAGCACAGACCATCATGAGTAATATAAAGCTCATTGCTAATCTTCTGAGATCCTTTAATCACTTATTAAATGATTCTCCAGAAAATGTCTAATGTTAAAATTGCTATACAAATCAGAGTGGAATTAATTAACTAATTAACTAGGCTAAGAACCCCAAACTAGCAGGTCAGTTGCTTTAGTACAGACTTATGAAAATGAGCGAGACCTTGAAATCCATTTATTTTTTATGTTTTATGTGTCTATGTCCTGAATAAAATGTCATTCTGTCTTTGGTTAACACTTTGGATAAAAGCTGTTTTGTCTTCTTGCATTACACATAAATTATTTATTTGAGTCTTAGTCTGTGATAAGCAGAAGCGTATGACAGTTATGGGTTGTGTTGCTCTGTATTTTACTGTTTCATTTCTCGTTTCACATTAATATGCATAGTTGATTTGGAAAAGAATTAATCCGTTATTAGTATAAGTTAATTTATTCAATAGTTCCTAGAACATGCTGGGAGTGTCTCAAGTACCTATCAGACCACAGACCACTGAATCTATTTGTCTGCTGGGTAGCTGTGAAGAAGAAATTGATAGCAGAAGATGTCTAAACATAGAGCAACTCTGGTGCAAGTGTTTGGTCTAAAAAACTCCGTATTTACATGATAACCTATGTACATTATGTCACCACAGAGGAGCAATAGCTTCAAGTACATGTTATGTATGTAAAACAGAAAAGAAATAAGGGAAACTGGCAAGGGCTAAAAACCAGGAAGTGCCAAATTTGGAAAAATACGGCTCTGAAATAAGAAGACAAAAGCATGACAAGACTTTGCAATGAACACACAGAGGTTATAAAAAAGTGAAGTAGTCAAGAACTAACACAGAACAGGTGAACACAATAAAGCAACAGACTAATGACAGGTCCGGGGTAGAGACAGGACTGGAACAGGAACCATAACAAACACAAGCACATGGTGTTTGTTACTTTGTACCAAAACACACACAGAAACACACACAGAAACCCACACACACACACACACACACACACACACACACACACACACACACACACACACGGTTTGTTCTTGATGATGTATTAATAGCAATCAATGCACTATACATTATAGCACAACATCAATATACAGTGTCCATAAATGATGGCACCCTTCATAAAAATGAGCAAAAGTGATTACATAAAATAAATATTATCCATATATGAGTACAGTATTTGTTATACTTGACAGAATTGTATGTGGATTATTACATTAAATAATACTATGTTGTTTTTAAGTGCATTCTTCAGATGCCATTACCTCATTCACTGTTACAGATATAATCTTAAATTAGAATTTTGTATATTCAGAGAGAGACAGACTTACAGAGAGAAAGAGAGAGATGTACATAAGCACACAAATAAACATTAACAGTTTTATTAATAAATGCAATTCCCACTCCCATAACAGTTTAACAGTTTTTCATTAATGTCTAATGTAATCTAATTGGGATAATGTGTGTAAAGTGACAGTTTGGCAGCTGCAGTTTTAATTCTGTGACATTCTTTAGTAAAGTGGATGAGGGTAATATTGCCTGCATGGTGGCACAGACACCCACAGGGAGAGGGAAAGACAGTGATAACACACAGCTCATTCCCATTCACCCGAATGCACAGCTGCCACCTGTTCCCCATCACAGTGCGCCCTGGGTGATGTGTGCAGCATTATAGGTATAGGAGTGTGTGTGTGTGTGTGTGTCTGAGTGTGTGTATTCCTGCTGGCTGGCAAGCTCAAATACAAAGGATCTGAAGGTGACAGCCCCTCTTGGCCCGTATGAATAATAACCTTATACAATGAGGCTGGCTGTCTTTACAGATGAGAATATACGAATGCATTATTAAAACCATATATAGAACCAAGAACTCTGACTTTTTCAACAAAAAAAACCCACAACAACAAAAAAAAATCCCCCCCAAAATGAATAATCTCTAAGTATGATTAGTTTATTACGCAGCACATGATGTTGTCATTACGTTTGTGTATCACACATGTATCAATTGTATATTTCACATAATTGGACACAATGTAATTAAATCAACAAAAACACATTACAGGATATAATTATCAGCATACAGTAATTTGCATTTTGCAACCCTGTTTTAACTAGAAAAACAGGAGTTGGTTTGAGAAGCATGAGGCCACACCTTGTTTTGTGCAGAGGCCACACCTACAACTGATGCCACGCCTCCTTGTCTGGTACTGACAAAGTCACACAGACTAATCCACAGTTCACTAGGACTGAAGGGTAGACAGGCCACGCCTCTTTTACTAGAAGTAAGGTGTATTGAGGACTCACTTCTTTCACTAGAAGTAATAAGTTCAGAAGCCACGCCTATTTCATAAGAAGTAATGGGTATAGAGGCCACACCCCTTTCACTAAAAGTATTGGGTACAGAGACCACACCCTTTCATTTTAGAAGCCACGCCTCTTCCATTAGACCTAATAGGCACAGAGACACGTCTCCTTCAGTAGAACTGGTCAACACAGAGAAGCGTTTAGAGGAGAGAGAGAAAGACAGCAAAAAGAAATGCACAGTGCCAAAGGAAATTAATTTCAATAGCATCACTAATTGACACACGTAATAAAAACTAGTTACATATGTGCTGTTGGACTTTACTTTACTGCTTTCCAGCTTTTACTGGACACGTGCTGTTTTGAATTGGGAAGGGAAATGCAAAAAGCCATGGTAAACACCAATTCCTAATGAAGCCAGGATGTAGCTTATTAAAGTTAGTAAATCTTTCTACTTCTGTTTGATTAGTTCTCCTCCAAAACAGGAACAAATCAGTTAGATTGAAAACTTTACTCATTAAATTGGAGCAGCACAGCATGGCGAGAAGAAGAAGGTGTGAAAGTGGCTTTGTGTTCACGAAAATCACTTGTGTGAAACGAAACGTGGTCTTATTTCTATGTGCTACCTTAATAAAAAAAAAGAATCCAGCCCTTAAAATGACACTGTAATTCATGGCACATATAAAAATGATTGACGTATATATATATATATATAGAGAGAGAGAGAGAGAGAGAGAGCTTTCCAGCAGTTATGGAGTTGCCAAGTAATTCACCTGAAGCCTTTCTTATGACTTTATGTTATCCAGAGAAAAAAATCTTTGATATGAAGTTAAAGGATGGGGTCAGTGGTTTTAATTTTTTTTTAATTAGGCAAAGCTCTCCTCACATACCGACAGCTTAAAAAATATATGCTCAAAGGAGAAAGCCTAGTATCTTTAGCATCCCATGCTCCACAGGAAAAAAAGCAAACAAACCTATGCCATTAACATCCAACCAATCAAAACAAGCAGCCGTCTTTACTTGCCTACAGATTATACTGACTGTGTATATGTTATCTGTGCAGAGAATATCTATTTGTTTGTATTTTTAATGTACAAAACGGCTACGTTAACCAAAATTACCGACTGCACTTTTAAATACATTCCATTTTTTGTGACTTTTTACTAATAATCATTCAGATCACACTGTACAGCAGGCATTGATTACGTTCACATGTTACACGTCAGCAAACTAGAGTTGGGATGATTAGGAGGAGTTGTTGATCAATGAAAAATGTCCACTATGTAGGATTCAACCATCTGAACCACGCTTATCCCTCCCTTTCCAAACGCGTATTAGAACGTACATTTTCTGTCCGGTGCCTGTAGTGTATTTTCAATTAGTTACATAGTTACAAAATATGAAATGTGGAAGGTTCTCTTTAGAGATTTGTCCATTCTGGGCTACTGTAGCGGAGCAACATGGTGGCTCTGTAGAGGTGCACCCGCTCCCTGTGTAGATATAAAGGACTCATTCTAAACTTACGAAAACACACAAGTAATTATACACTAATGAAAACATACTTATGAATATTATATTCAGTTTCTGCTAATAGATCCCCTTAAATCCTTCCTAGTGCACCTTTACGAGAGTCTGAAGTGAACTTATGCTTCTAATTGCAGCAGCATAAAGCTAATAAACACAACATGATTAGAGTTCAGGTAGAATCGATCAAGAGTTATTGAAGGGGCTCTGTAAAGTTATTTGATATTTGATAAACAGTTTTGCAGTGCGCACTTCAATGCATAAATAACCACAAAATGGGATTAAGAAGCCAGACATGTCGATTTCATTAAAGTGAACTTTATACTAGAGCCGAGTTTAATTTGTGTCTTGAGAGCCATTCCCAGCGTTTTTTTTTTCCTGTTGTGTTTTTTTCCCCTTTATTCTAAATCCAAGTGTCTTACTTAATCTTTATCCGAGTTTCAGATATGAGTCAAAGCCGTATGCAGTAGGAGTTCTTAAGCATAATCTTTAAAGCCACAGGGGATTCATGAATCCATTTTCATACGCTTCACAATCCCACTGTATTACCATGGATTCTTGAAAGTAATACCTTTAAGACATTGTGTTTTTCAGATATTGCTGATGTGACAGTAGTACAGATTCTGACCTGTATTTGCTTTGTATTATTCTAATGCATTTGTTGCAACGTTCCTAACAGCCATCACCTCAGCTTTGTTTAAAACTTAAAATGCAATGAATTATGTAATGATATTTACATACAGGGAGTGCAGAATTATTAGGCAAATGAGTATTTTGGCCACATCATCCTCTTCATGCATGTTGTCTTAC
>JAQQZR010000005.1:4256212-4274834 GCA_030068235.1 Notoglanidium macrostoma
CATCTGTATATCTGTATACATCAACACATCTGTATATTTGTCCATAGTACATCTGTATATTTGCCCTTCTGTATAGCAATATAAAACATCTGTATACTTAACTTATTTGTACATAATCTGTACATAACTTACATACGCTTATCTGTACATAATCGGCTTTTATTGCACTTGCTGCTCTTTGCACTTCTGATTGGATGCAAAACTGTATTTCGTTACCCCGTATTTATACATGTGTAATGACAATAAAGTTGAATGAATCAATAAATCAATCAATCAATATTTGCAGAAAACAGCTGCCAGTACATCGGCTTAGGAGAACTACTTCACAAATACTGGTATTAAAAAAACAGGTGCTCTTAGGATACAAGGACCTGACAAAGAAAAAAAAAAGCTATACTTATCCTTTTTTCTGTGATCAGTAGGTCCTAACCAAAAAAATACCAATACCTGAAATTTAGCTTACAGTATGACCTACAGATAAATTTTTTGGACCTGACTATAAAGAAACACAACGATGGACACCTCCATACTACTGTTTTTCACAAGAAAACGCATTGCTTCAGGCAGACCGTGTCCATCCTCCAACACTTAAAAAGAACATTCCATATGGACGCCGTTCAACGCCTCAGGAGGATCTGCGATCAAGAACCAGAATTTGAAGCTAAGGCAAAAGAAATGCAAATACGGTTTCTAAATAGAGGCTATAACAACTATTATTATTGACAATGCCTATACCAAAGCTATGAACCTGAGAAGACAAGATCTCCTGCGACAGAAACAAAAGGAACCAGAAGAACAACAGAAGTTATACTTTGAGACATGGTACAATACGAGAGCAAATAAAATAAAGCATATCATCAATAATAATTTGAAAATCATAGCCAGTGATCCATCTCTTCATGCTGTGTTTCCATCTGCATGAGTCATCAGTTTTAACAGAGTATCCACTCTAGGAGATAAATTGGTCCATCGTTATCTACTGAGAGACAAAAGGGGGCACTTGGCTTGATCACAGACCACAAGGAGTCTTTTTAAGTGTGGTAGATATAATCAATGTGATAACGTACAGCAAACTAAAAACCTTAAGGATGTACATTCAAATAAAAACTGTACTATTAAAGGATTCATCAACTGTAACACAACTCATGGAGTATAACACTGACAATGCCCTTGTGGCTATTTCTATGTGGGAAGAACAAAAAGAAAAGTGAAAGAGAGAATAGCTGAGTACAAGAAATGAAGATTATCCCATGGCCAAACATTATAAACAGCTCCATGGATGTATCCCAGAAACACTAGGTATAGAAGCCACAGAAATTTCTACGAGGGGACGAAATAAATGATCACAACTGCTCCAAAGAGAAACATTTTGGATCATCAAGTTAAGAGCCACCACGAGTCCAGGCCTTAATGAGGAGCTGGACTATACAGTATTTGTTCCTATAAATTGACTATATAATATGTTTATAATCCCCTCACTCTCTTCAGTCATCATTCTCCACATTACCCAAAGTAACCCAAATATTGGAACCTATATCACTAAGTATATGTGTTGTTTTGGTGTGATGGTTTGAGAGTATCTGATGGTTCATGATGTATTTGTTGAGCTTAAAAATATTGATACCTTTTTAGAATTCACCTCATTCTATATGTACTAGCTTGCTCTACCGCACCTGTGACTATTATCTCTCATTGCTTGACACCAGCCTTGATATATTTGTGAACTGTTACTTGTTTTTAAGCGCCCTGATGAAGAACGCGAGACTGCTCGTAGGCACTAAGCCCATTTATTGAACGATATTTGCAGATTGTTGATCATAACAATATTATATAGTATAAAAATAGTGTGCTGATAATACTTTATCAGATATTCTTTAGTTTTTGGGTTTCCCTGTTCATGCTGTCAGAATCTACTATGATGCTAGGATGCAGGGCTGCTGTGAGTCAAAATGGGGTCCTTCAAATGGCCTTTCGTTATAATGCCTGCATGATTTTTGAGTAAGTATTTCCTTTAATAAAGACGAATAGATGGATGGATGGGTTGGGTGGATGTATTTTATTAATCCCATGAAGAAATATGGGGTGAATTACAGAGGTGGAAAATGCTGGCCAACATGATGTAATTTTCCTTTTCACCTGTCGGTGGCAGCAGACTGTGCTAATTAAAGAGTTAGCTTAAACACAAGAGCCGTTTTTGTCAGTGAGAAGGTGAGATTTCGAAGTAACTGTTGACGTTTAGCATGAAAACCATCTGTAATTCCTCGAAAGAGTCAATAACTAAAGTTGATTCGCAACCAAGTATTAAAAATGACAATTCAACTTATGATTGTTAGTTTCTCCAATTACATTTGGTTCACCAAGTGGTGGGACCACATATAAAAAGTGTTCTAACTTTTACACCGTTCACCCAATTTGGATATTAAAAAACCCAAATTAAGGCTGAAAGTCTGTACTTTGGGCAGAGATTCATTGTGTAGTATCAGCTATATGACTGGCCCTTGGGTAAAAGTTCTGATCTGATGCCCGTTCTCCCTTAAAAAATAAAGTTTGTACACTCCTGCTCTATTCAGATTTCTTTTGTAAATGTTGATCCAATTTGTACAGAAATATAGTATAAATCTATCATCGTTTTGGAGCTCAGTAAGGCAGTGATTAGGTCAGGCTACTGCAGCAAACCGGTGACAATGTTGGATGCATCATCAGTGTTTCATATTATAGCCTTACATTTCACACAGATATATGCGGTGTTAGACACCTCTCCAACCATTAGTCATTTTACCCACAATTTGGTACTTCACCATAGAAATTAACACAATGATCCTCCCACAGCCACCATTAGGTGTGACTCCTTACACAGCGTTTTCATCTCAAGTGACTGTGGGAGGGTTTGATAGAAAATGTAATTATTCAGTCTGATACACGTTCTGTACTTAAACTCTAAAAGTAAAAGCTGTAGAAGCTTTGGCGTCCCATTGCCATGTCACAGAGGACACTCTGACACTCTTTCTGAAACAGCTAAGGTGAGAAATGCAACCTTCCATCATCCTGGAGGAACAGATGAACATCGATCTGATCATGAGCATGAAACTCAACACAGCATGAGGGCTGAACTTATGACTTCTATGGTGATTGCGTTGCTTCTACAACGGAGTCGGAGAGTTAAATCTCATCCATGTCAAGAACAAATGAAACATTCAATGAGGATTTACCTTATTATTTATTAGTAACTAATTAATGATAATTCTAATGACCAAACACCTGATATTGATATAGTATGGACCTCTATGTACCACTGTATACTGCTGTGTTATTGCGATTGGTCAGATGGTGTTGATTAATGTCCTATAACAGCAATTCTAACCTCTAAATTCTTAAGTTAGGGCATAATATTAATGTTACTCAATACTACAGAGCACATTCCAATTCGGTTACCGGTTCATACTGTGCAATTTTAGTCTTTTCTTAGACTTTTAACAAAGCACATGAGGGAAATGTTGATTTTTTTTTAACTTTTTTCCCCATTTCCCAATCTTACTTGGCATCCATTGCCATTTTATTAATATAAATTGTTAATTTGTTCATATAAATACGTAATAGCTACATGCTATGCATTTATTTATTTGGCTGACACGTTTATCAAAAGCAACTTACAACTGAGGATTAAGGGTCTTGCACAAGGATCTGACGTCGACAGCTTGGTGGTGTTGGGATTTGAACTCCTAACTTTCCAGTCAGTAACTCAAAGCCGTCACCACTGAACCAGCACTTCCCTATACAACAGAAATTATGCTGACTTGCCCAATCCTAACCCATGAGCCAGCTTCCACTGAACAGTCACATTATGGGTCCACGTTCCTGTGCCATGCATGAATTCCTGAACGAGGACTGGACAATCCTGAAACAATGTTGTGAAAATGTTGTATTTTTGAGCATATATCTTTAAGAATGCATTTTATTTGGAGGCAAAATTCGATCAAGACATCCTGAGGAACATTAGTCAACTTGATGGTTTGCTATCAATGATAGCTGGAGTAGATATAACAATTTTTCACTTCTCTCCTGGACAGTTTGAAATTCTGAGTGGCGGCTCACTACAAAAGCACCTTCTCAGAGAGATACTTATCCCTTGTGAAAAGTCATCAAAGTGCAGTTTGGTAAAGAAAAAGCATGAATGCAGTGGGATTCACACTGCTGAGCTGATCCTCGCTGACAGTTTGTCAAGATGCAAGAGCTGACCTTTCTGCAAACGGACACGAGATGATGGACCCCCCGCTTGAGGCCAGAGAGAGCAACCAGGAAGCCTTGGGTTCACGTGAGGTAAAGTGAAGTTTAAATGAAAACATCACCCAAAAAGACCTTACATAAACATCTTTTCTAAAATAAGTTGCTCTAACCATTACCTTTTTATTTTTTTTAAATCCCAAAATCTGCCCCATCACCTCTCAATCCTACAGATTAAACAGTTGAGCTCAGACACTTCAGTCATGCGTGATAAGGACAATGCATTTACACTAATTATAGCGTTATATAGTAATTTAAGAAAGATTAAAAAAAAAAAAAGAAACTCATTGGTGCATCTTATAAGGTGAAGAAATAAGATGAGAGTCTCAAGCAATAAAATTGTAAAAAAAACTAAGCAGAAAAGCAAGATCACAATTGTGTTTTCAGTAGCAATGCGTTAATACTGTTTTTTCAGACCAAGTAGTATATATTTTTTGCTGCTTATCGATACTGATAGTGAAACGATTAAACTATTTAGTATTAAGTAATCAGGGGTGTCATGGTACATTTTATTTAGCTCTGTTTATGTTGATTGCCGCCATGTGCTGCTAGCAGTGTACACCTTGTTCTCATTTCTATATTTAATCTAATGATCTCCGTGAAGTTGGCACGTGATGAGAACGTGAATAAAAGTATTTCGATTCAGTTATGCATCGTTTGTGCATGCAAATTGGGCTCAGACAATTTTAGAGAAATGAACCGCTAAATGTTTTAATAACCGTTAAATGACTAACCCTAACCCTAACCGTAGCTTAAGAAATAATGAAGCATGTCGGTTTATTTTGCATGCACAAACGAATCAGATATGTTTGGAGTCATTCAGGCATTAATGGGATAATGAGTGACATCACGTCATTAAAACATTTAACAGTTAATTTCTTTGCAACGAAATGACTACATTTTTTTTTCAATCACATTCAAATAAACAACAAACAAAGCGAAATATGTTTATTCACGTTCTCAGCATATGGGGTTCCAACTTCCCAATGGTACTGTTATGCGTTGTCATTAAAAATCATTATTAACAATATCAGTAACAACGTCAGGAAGATAAGTAGTTTTGTTCATTTTGAAGACATTTCTCCACTTATTTGAGATGCTTTATTAATTCTGAACTACGAGTCCAGCTATCTGACAAAATAAATATGTACTGAGTCATAGCCCGAGCCATCAAAAACAAGCCAGAAGGGATGTTTCTATTCAAATGAACTTCACAAACACATGCTAGGCTCACACTGAAGTCCTCAGGGATAATGGCATTTCTAATTACACAGTCACCATGGGCTAATTGTTTATAATACAGTATTCAAAGCTGAATCAGTGCCATAGGTAATTAATGTCATCTAGGACAGAACAAGCAGAAGTAAAAAGAACAGTAATGTGTGCTTGTGAATGTTCATCCTTTTGATAGGCGATGCTATACAGGAAGTAACGACAAACCAGAATTACGTTTTTCACATACAGATGGTATGTCCATCATAATAACCACAACAAGATGTACTCATTTCTCTTCTGAAAATTATGGATGAGGTGGTGACGTCCAAATTGATGACCATCATGGGCAATTATTCCCACCCCTACTTTCAGAAAATGGGCTGATCCAACTGTAGTGTGGCCAGGACTAGAGTGCACAGTATAACTCATCCAGTATAACTCAAGTCAGGACAATAGCAATATCAATATCAATATCAATGTCAGTGGTATTACGCTGTTTATAAAAGTAAAACTTGTAAGCAAAAATAAACTCTACTCACTGTCTGTATTGTATGTTTATATCCATATAGGGAGATACATCCCTGATATACATATCCACCTCATTAGTGAATCCAGTGATGTGTTTTTGACTCTGAGCAGTAAGCACATAAGCTCTTTAACTGGCTGCGGTCTCTCTTCTTACAGAACAGGAAGTTCTCACAGAGTCAACATCTCATGAGATGCCCCCACCACACACACACACACACTGTTTTTATGTCTTTGTGGGGACCTCCCATTAATCTCTGTGGGCGAAACCCTAACCCTAACTGTGACAACCCTAACTCTTACCCAGCCCTGACCTTAACTATAAGTAACCAAACAAAATATAGGACTTTTGTTTTTGTTTTTTTTGTTTTGATTGTATTCACAGATTTTAGTAAAATTGGATTTTTCCTTGTGGGGACCGGAAAAATGTCCCCACAAGGTAAAAGTAAGTTTTTAATCACATTATGGATACATTTGGTCCCCACAATGTAAAATAAACATGGTCCAAACACACACACACACACACACACACACACACACACACACACATACACACACACACACACACACACACACATCTGTCTTACTATCCTTGTGAGGATCTTTCACTGACATAATTAGTAATACAGCTAATTTATTTTGGCTCTTTTAGCTTTTTAAATAAACAACTTCAGGTTTTGTAAAAAGGTAGTTTTCCTTATAACAACCAGCCAGATGTCCCCACATGGTCAAAACTGTCAACTGGCCCACACACACACACATGCAGAGGCATATAGACACACAGGCAGCTCAGCAGAAGCTTTCTATTCGGAGTATCCCGGAGACATCTTCTAATTTCGTAATATTTATATAAACATATATATCCTTCCTTCTGCAGTGTTGTCCATTTCTGTTCCTCTTTCATTTTACATACTAAACTACCATATATTATATGATTAAAGTGATTACACATTTATAAATTCATAAAGTTTTTGCCCACTAATTTCCTCTAAATTATATTTCTTTATCATTATGTAGACTGAACAATTTAATCAGCAAATACATAACTAAAAAAACTGTTTGTGTAAAGCAGGTTTACTTAATAAATCATACCATGACCAAGGCTGTACGCAGGGTTTTAGAAATATCGAGATCCAAAACCTGAGCTTCCTAAGGGGATTCTCCATATGTGCTTTTTAAGACACAAGTCAAAAATTGGATAGCAATAGCTTTAAAATCATGTGAGTGGACAGTAGCAATAAATTATCTGCCATGTAGTAATGCATGAGAATCAGGTTAAAAGTTGCAATGAATATACTTTTGTTTAATTTTCTTTATAACCTACAATAATTATTTACAAACATTTGTAAAGGTTGGAGTACAATACAACAGTCTAGTTAAAAATATTTGTTTCATTAAAAATGAAAAAGTCTTTGTCTTAACAATGAACAAAGCTTAAACATAAAACAACTACCTTCATTTTCTTCTCTTTTCTTTAGCTTTCAGCAATCTGTAAAAAGAGAACTCTGATTTCTTGTTGAATCAGTTTATATGTGAGCACAAAAGCTCATTCCCACTTTAGTTTTTTTTGTTTGCCGCATTAGAGCTGTGTTACTGCTGCCTATTCCCACTATTATAAGTTCTCTGCTGTCTAAACAATGCAATACCAGCTAGGAAAATCTTCATTTTTTATTTCCATTGAATTGAATCGTTGTCTTGATTTATTGATGTGCGATATATCGTTACTTTCCTGATCTGATTCCTGATTCCAAATCTGTAATGTATCATAATATTAAAAATATTAAAAAATAAAAAATTGCCACTGCTTGCTCCATCAATGATTATTTTTGTTCAACAGCATGGCTTGTTGCGTGTTAGTCCTTACTTTAAAGTACCACGGTCAATTTTAGTATAATAATTAAATATAAAATATGTTATTAAAGATGTTTTCCGACAAAGAATTAAGGCTAGGTGATACAAATCTATTTTGTTTTTGCTTTAATGTAACACAGATGTACTGTAATTTTTTTTTTGTTGATACAATCTGATTTTTTCAAATCAGACCTCAGTCTCTTCCACACCCCATGTGGTCCTAGAACAGATAAATTTCCCTCATGCAACATGAACGAGAACGCTCGGCTCGGATTTAACATGGCTTTTTTCCCCAACACGCTGTAATTGCTCATGCTCATATCGTCGTTGTCATTATCCCGTATTAGCAGTGCAGCAAGACAGCGATGGACGACGGCCACAGCATTGACTATATTCACGTCTGGAAATGAATGATTTCTATGATATTTGGAGAGATTATTCAGGCAAAGCTGAAGGCAACGTACCAAAAGTAGAAGTCAAAATTCAATTGGCCAAGAAATGGCTTGTGTGTTCACTTTAAAGACAGCCAAGGATCACTTGCTGTAACAAATGTGAACCCTCAAAATAGAGAGATCTAATTAAAAACAATTGTAAATGTGCAACCAAGCTTGTAATGTGAACCCGGCCTTAATCTGTTTTCTCTGTACTTAAGGACTAGCAAGCTTTCAGATCCTAATGAGCCTCTTAATGAGTGTTTTATGAAAGCCAAGTGCACTTGCATGGTAAAGCCATAAAGCCTGTAACATTATAAAACTAATTTATGTGGTGTTAACTGTCTAGTTAGTGTCAAATCTAGACTTTTTCCATTTATACTAATTAAACAGCTAGATAAATGTTTATTTCTGAATTGTATTCTCTAATAAACAGAGTTGAAATATTTAAAAATAATTGAGCCTACTACTTGACACACTAAATTATGGGGTAAATATTATTTATTAAATATATGCTGTAAATTTCTATTCCTTTTCCCACTAATTATCAAACATGTTGGCAACTCTCCTCCGTTTTCAAGTTACTCTGTCAAGGTCATATTTTCAGCACAGTCTTCACTTCGGTGATACCAATGGGAAAACACACACACACACACACACACACACACACACACACACACACACACACACACGCGCGCACACACACAGAGTACAATCTGTAGCTAAAATCCTCTCCATCTCTGCTACACCCGGTGTCTGTCACCAAGTGTTACACACAAACAATAAACACGCTAACAGAAAAGGTTTGTGGTGAAGTGGCTCTCAAAGTCTTTTCTCTCAGCACGCAGGTGAAGCTTTAACACATCAGGGACACAAAAATACAGTACACAGTAAGAGAAAGTGTGTAAATGCTTATATGGCTGTGGAGATTAAACAAATTTAAAATTATGGTAACAATAGGAAAAACACATTTCACAATGTAGATGCATTTAATGTAATTTTAATACTAGTTAGTTTTTCATTAGCAACATATCCCGAAGTGTTTTATTCCTCTTATTCCACAACAGTAGCAGTAAGGTCCACTATGTAGGATTTATTAGCAGAAATGGAATATAACATTGTAAGGATGTGTTCATTATTGCATAATTACCTTTATGAATCGTCGTGTTTTCGTGACCTTAGAATGAGCGCTTTATATTTACATATGGAGCGAATCTGCCTCTACGTTGCGCCGCTACAGTAGCCCAGAATGGACAAACCTCTAGAGAGCGCCTTCCAAGTTTCACGTTTTTGTGAAGTGGCCACGTGAATCCGGAAGGAAGCACCAGAAGGATGACAAAGAAAAGAAAGGAAGACAAGGAAGAAGAAAGAAGAGGAATCAGTGTTTGCTGGTGCTGGATAACAAGGTTAAGTCCCGAAATTTTGAAAAATGGAGGATCGTACTTATTATTTAGCACGGAAAAAGCAAGGGAGTGTGAATGTGAGTACTTGGAAGTACGATATGGGCACCTGACGGCCACCGTACGCTCTAATACGCACTTGGAAAGGGAGGGGTAAGGGAGGGGCGTTCAGGGGGGTTGAATCCTACATAGTGGACCTTTACAGAATGATACTTATGTACTTCTTGTTTAATTAAAGTTACAACCATTTCACACTCAGGAACTCTACCAAACAGATGCTAGCAGATGTTTCTTTGTATAGAGTTGAGCTTATTCACGTAATATCCCTGACTACGCTACTGACACCTATTCACACTGTTATAGTATCGAACTGCTTGCGTTTCTCTTCTGTTGTTAACATTTAAAAAAAAAATCCCTTTTTTAAAAGTACCAAGTACCATGCATCAGCGCCGGAGAAAAAGAAACAAGCTCGCGAGGAACTTCAGTATCGGTCGACTGGTCTCTTAAGTAGCGTGTAATGGAAATCATAAGTAAAGCTATGGCCGTGAGCCCTGACTCATCCACGCTCTGACTGTTCACATGAATCGACTGATGAATATGCAATAGGGAATCCATGTTGAAATAACTGATGTTGTGCCACATTGTTAATCTATAACCCAACTGCAGTGCTAATGAGGCATCCTGTGGTGTTACACTTAGTGTCATGAACCTGAATTTCAGAGAATACTCATTAATGTGTGGAGAGAAGGAAGGAATCGGAAACAGACCGAGATGCTTCCTGAAGCAGCCTGGCTTCAACTGGAAGCATTAACTCTCTCTATATATCACTCTCTCTCACAGATATGTGCATAAAACACTCCTTTGGTTTTTCATCTCTCTCTCTCTCTCTCTCTCTCTCTCTCGTTCTTTCTCTTTCCCCCTCACACACATACACACGCACACACACTGCAGTACTCTCTGGCGCTCCAGGTTAATGCTGATGCTCTGAACTGCATGGAAGCAGGCAAATTGATTTAACTGAAGCAGAATCAATGTTATACTTATGAACATATGCTCACAACATATAATGAAAAGAGCAACAGTTCTTCATTTTAGCTACGTCCCATACGTCATTCAAATTACAAGCACACCAGGACTTGATTCATTCTTGATTCTCTTCAAATGACGGGCGTCCATATTTATTAGCGAACCTGAGCAGGAACCGAAATGCAAAAAGTGATTTGATTGGTTTGAAGGATTACGCAGCCCTAAGTGTGGACCTAAAACATTTCTCTCCTAGCTTTCATGGTCATTTAGCCTGCTTTAGCATATCCGCCAGAGCTTTAACCCACTGTAAGTGCCATGTATTGAACTCATCCAGACCTGAAGCAGGAAGATAAGCTGGCAAAGCTGGCAAAGCTGGCCAAATGAGAAGCAGTAGGGCAAAGAAAGAAAGAAAGAAAGAAAGAAAGAAGAAAAAAAAATCAAGCTTAGTGTCTATTCGTCATATGTTGGCTGTGGTGGTCTGAGGCATTAAATAATAATGAGGATGCGCTGAAATGAGTGACTTGAGTATATCGCTAAGGACTCTCTCCAGGCTGTGGTGATGTCATGCACTTCCATGAATGAATTATAGATGAATGAGGCTTCACCTGTGCCAATACACGAACAGAGCTGAATAATACATCTATAAAATGATGATCTAAAAACTGGAAATTCTTTTATTTTTGTTGCTATGTCCTTTGGATTATTTAAAACAGACTGCAGACGTGACTCTGCGCTTGCAACGTAAATGCAACTATTTCACAGTATTTCACTTTACTGAGTATATAAGAGTGAATTGAGAAATAGAAATGTCTAGCGTTATGGTCCTGAATGCTGACATCGGCGTTTCTAGTCCTGCTATCAAAATAAATAACTTGGTGATCGTCAGTGGCTTACATCCAAAACCACTTACACGAGGGCTGAAATCAGTGGCGTAGTCCATATGAGTTGCAGGTACGGACACTAAGAAACCACTAGGGTTTAAGTACATACTCTTAAATTTGTGCATTTAGCAATTGCAAATAATGAAATTAATATTAAAAAATATATATTTTTAAATAATCAATTGCAAAACAAATCTCTGAACAGATATCGACCTCACTTTCACTCTCAATACAAACTAATTACCATAAATAAGTAGCACATTTCACTGTTAATAGCCATTTCCAGATAAAACGTCATCTTGATATAACAATAATATAAAGATTTTGCAGCAGTTGTTCACATGCTCGGTCCAAAATGTTACAGTTTGTATAGTAACAGCTCATTCACATGGACTGCACATAAATAGATATTTTAAATAAATAGATATTTAAAAAAACCATTTTTTTCATCATTGATTTGGTGAAGCTTTCTGTGAGGAGACCATCCATCTCACTGAGAGAGGAAAGAAAAGAGAGGCTGGTAACGACATGGCAGTCTTTAGCTGCTTTACAGTAAGTGATAACAGGAACCACAGTTCCTGAAAGTACTGGAACAGCAAGGAGATTTCTTTTGTTTTTGCTAGACACTGAAGACATTTGGGTCTGAGACCAAAAGATGAATACGAGACGATTGATAACAATTCTAGCTTTCGTTTTCTGATATTTACATCTAGATACATTAAACAACATGGCCCCTTTTTTTTTCTGTCCACCCATATTTGAAGTGATTAAAAATATTGGAAGACGCAATTGACAGGTTTTTCCTTTTCCCCAGGTGGATTGTTTAATAAACAATTGATAGCGCTGAATGTCTACTCTTGGTTTGAGCCCCAAGTTTCATCTGTGAAGACTATAAGACTATTTGATTGAGTTGTTCAAGCTGGCCAATTCCTATGGTATAAAACACTTCTGCGCATGCTTGAATTGGAAAGTAATCAACGTCAGGGTGGTAACAACATACTGCCCTGTCGTTAATTAATTTCCTAAAATTCTGCGCTCTGTATTCTTGTATTCCTTACTTGAATTGTGTTTGTTCATGGTGTTCAGGGGTCCTGGTGTGTTAACAATAACTATGAAGCTCTTAAATGGCTCTTTGTATGTCATGTCCTCCGTTTTCTCAATAATAATTAGCTTATAATAATAATTACTATACGGCGGCACGGTGGTGTGGTGGTTAGCACTGTCGCCTCACAGCAAGAAGGTCCTGCGTTCGATCCTCGGGTCACCCAGGGTGCCTTTCTGTGCGGAGTTTGCATGTTCTCCCCGTGCATGCGTGGGTTTCCTCCGGGTGCTCCGGTTTCCTCCAACAGTCCAAAGACATGCAGATTAGGTCAACTGGCTTCTCTAAATTGCCCATAGGTGTGAATGCGAGCGTGTGTGGTGGCCAAATTTCTTCCTTTTGCATCTGAATGCTCACTAACTGCTAAACCAACATGGCCCTAAACGTAGCCTGAAGAGGGATTTAATTCTCTTAAATCCCTTACATCTCTCCAGGTTGTGATAAACCCTCTTTAATCAATGTCTAAAATGCAAACATTGTTGTTAAATAGATGAATGATTAGCAAGCGGTGTTGTTTAGCCCATGACTCCGGGCTTCCGAGCAACAGATATTCTGGAAGCTGTCTGAAGGATTTAAGTAAGATTTCAGTGTTGATTTTATTTCTCATTCTGGAATGGTGGGTGTTTTTGTCGCAGATGGTGCTGTCACTGTAATGTAATTCAGAAATCTGGACCAATCTGCTGTAGATAATCACTGCTCGTACATCTAGGAAGATCCATAGGAGAGAGAATGGGATTTGACATAGCGATGGTGACTCTCCATCTCTTTCTCTTTCTTTCTCACTCGCTCTCTCCATATATAGAGGCTCTTCAATTCACAAAACTAATGTTCTTTGAGAGAATTTATTTAAAAGGGCAGCTACAGCAAATGCCATCTGATTTTTTCCAAGGGCAAATTATACAGCTCTTACTATTTTATACCCTTTCATTAAATTCCCACAATGCCATTGCCTGAAACCGTGAAATACCACTAATATTTTAAGAAACATCATGAATATGAAAGTTGCATCAGACACTTTTTATTTATGAGACTCTTTTTGACGCTTCATTTTTTGCTGCTGTTACACAATAGTTAACGTTTAATTGTGCGATAGTTCCTTACCCAACACCGTTCTGTGTATTTATTGTCCTGTGTGTTAATTGTTCTGCCCATATTGTTCTGCGTATTTGTTGTCCTACGCTCATGTCACACTGTTGTGTATTTGCACTTTACAGTATGTAGACTTGTGTACTGTTATGTGCTTCAGCTTGAGAAACGACATTTCCTTCCAAAGCTATCTAGAGGAAGGACAATAAAAAGCCACTTGGTCTGACTTGACTTGATTGTGATTACTAAAGCGGGCCAGAGCACGGATTAATGTGGGACTGAACCGGAAGGGAGGAGTTTCATGGCTAGGGTACCGTGGCACACCTGAGCCCTCGTGACCCACATACATTTATGTAATCTCTCTCGTACAGTGGACAAGCACATAAATAAAAGCTCACGTGCGCTCTTACCCCAGCAGCGCTGTGTGAGTTATAATTAACATTATGTATATCTGTGATTATCATTCTCAGTGTTCTAGGAGAAGTAAATCAACACTTCATTGAATTATTTGTCTGTGTTTATTGCATTTCCTCTTTGTTGTTGGTAGCCATCCAGCCATCCATCCATATCTATCTACCTGTTTCTGTTTATCTATGCATCTATTTATCTATGTATCTGTCTATCCATTCATTCAAACCTGTCTGTCTGTCTGCATATCTATTTAATGATGTATCTGTCTATCTATCCATCCATCCACTCATCCATCTGTCTATCGATCTACCTATCTGTCTGTCTGTCTGCCTGCTTATGTATTTATTTATCTAAAAAGTTGGTAAAACGTCAACGAGAACAGAATGCAATGATTTGCAAATCCTTTTTGATTCATATTCAATCGAATACAATACAAAGACAAGATATTTGAAAAGATATAAAGACAAGAATACCCATTCTGACGCCTCCAAAAAGGTTCCAGAAACGTTGGGACAGGGGAAGTGTCTGTCTGTCTCTGTCTGTCTACTGCCATATTTCTGTCTGTCTGTGTGTCTATCTATCTATTATCCATAATCTATGTGCCTGTCTGTCTGATTCTGATTATCCACTATCTATCTATAGTCAGGGATGATAGGAAGAAAAGTGAATTGCAATGAAACCTCATATTCCTCAGCAATCTAGCTGTAATTCCAGAACTTTCCCAACTTCGACCTTTAAATGTTCGATTGCTGCTTGATGCCTGGAGTTGTTTTTGAGAAGTGTCTCTGTTGTTCAGGGTGACAATCACTCCTGTCTCTCTCACTCTTTCTCTCTGACTGGCTCTGACGTGAAGGAACTTGTGAAATATTAACAGCACAGCGCAGCTCGAGGCTGTGTTTCCCCAAGATGACACACACAGACTGACTGCCTTGTCCACCACTCTCTAGAGCCTGAATGACGACTGACGGTGTTCAATAAGAGTGCCAATCTCTCACAATGTCCATTCAAATGATACACTATACTCATCATCCACTTTAATAAGAACACCTGTACACCTGCTCATTCATACCGAATAATTCATAAAATCGTACAGGGACTGGTCAGAGGAGATCCGGACTGGTTCGAGTGGACAAAAAGTCAAATACCCAACAGCCGAAGACCGCTCCTGTCAGACTACTACCGAGAGCTTGATTTACTAAGATCAAATCTGTAGTGGTTCGTGTCAACATTTTGGTTTAATACTTTAAACAAGAAAAAATACCCATCTCATCAAATAATCCCAGTGGCACTTCATGGTGTATTAATGCTGATGTCCATGTTAACTAATGCAGCAAATACTTGACTAACGTCACTTAGTCACCTGACTAATGTTATTTAGTTCTGAGGGAAAAAGTACCTGTGGGAAACCTCATGGTTTTATTTTGTCTTTAAATGAAATCCTACGCATATCTAATTGGATTAATTTGCACATGTAATTGCTATCGCTGAAGTAAATTGCACCAGATTACCACGCAGGGGCTAAGTGAACCGATTTCCGCAGACGCCACAATGTATTTAGCACTTTTAAGTAAAAATGTCTTGAAACAAATGCATATTAAGGATTAAGACAAATGCATTAAAAGGACACGGTGTAGTCTTACTCGCGTGAAAGACGCAATCCTGCGTAGATTCTGCGTTTATACTTAGCCACATTACCACTCTCTGATTGAATTATTCCATGTAATACGGACAGTTTTATATGAGATGGGGTGGGTTATGGAGCTCAATTAGTGTGAAAAATTAGCGTTTATACCTATCACATAAAATGCATAAGAATAGGCACAATCAGGGGTTAAACTGGGCTGGGGCTGTCCGGGGTTCGGGGTACATAGCGCTACACTCATCTATATCATCAGGCGATGCTCAGCCTTTCACATCCTCAACACTGGACGTATTTTTAGACGTTTTATTCTTCTTAATAATTCAAACAATGACTTAAACACATTTTCTGTGCAGCTGTAGAGAAAATAAATGAGGTGATAATGAGAACCTGCGGAGATCAGATATATTCAATGGCAGAATCTAGATTGATCTGATAATCTGCTCAAACAATGTTTCAAGTTTATTAAACGATAATTTTATTTTAACGTAAGACAGTTTACGGCAGATTTCCTCCAATCTTGGTAGCTCTTACATTAAGCTAGCTCAAGTTCGAGTTAAACTATCAAGCACATGTCGAAATCTCCCTGCATTGTCAGGACAGTCGTGGTTTGAGCAGAACATCCGAGAACTCGAATTCCACCATGGCTAGGTAATTCAGGCTAGCTTGACCAGCCAACTTGCGTTCTTTGTCTTAATTTTAGGTTTAAAATGTCTGTATTAGGCATAAATTTATCTGACTAGCGTTGTAGCGTTCGGAGCAGACGGTTATCTCGCCTTGTTATATATAATGATATCATATTTTGTAGTCTATGCACACACACACACACATAGATCCCATCCTCCCACCATCCCATAACAAATCCCAAGTTAACCCCTAGGCAAGATTACCAACATATAGGTTCCTCCATGAGCATAATAATAATGCAGAAATAAAGCACAAATTCATTGATCACTTTTTTGTCAATATTTAATGTTAAATATTAATAAACCTGCCACAAAAGTCTGTTCTGTCGTCTTGTGCACTTGAAGTGTATACACATATATGAGCTTCTGGGACAAAGATAATATTGGCTAATTCATTGTCAATGGCAACAAATCTGTCCTGTCTGGTATTTAATTTCTTATTGTTAAGATACCAGTGAATTATATCATATTTGCTGTGAAACATTTCCATGTCTTCTTCTTATTCTTAATTGCATGACTGAACTGTTTATTCTTTCTTATCCGATTAACCTGGGCATTTTGCTTACTTGCTAATTCATCTCTGTTATTCATTTCATTTCGAATTGTTAAATACATATTTTCAATGTTGAAAACTCATACTAAAAATAAAGCTTAATTTATTATTATTATTTTTTACAAGAGTTACAAGGACACCACTATCATGCAATCCCCCTCATTACCTTGTTCATTTCAATGCTCTTTTTCTTGCCAGAACTCAAGATATTAATAAATCCAATAATTCAGCTGTTCGAGTACAGCAAGCATCCACACACATCACACTCACTGTCTTTAGTTTATACTCTAAGCTACTCTAAATACTCTTAAATTTCCTAAATCCTGCTTCTCATCTACAAAACCTTAAGCACTGAGCCCCGGGAGACCTCAGTGACCTATTGCGCTCATGCACTCCTGCCTGTTTTTTATAGTTCTCTGGTTCCAGTTCACTTGTGCTCCACAGATTTAGACTTTCTTCCACGGCTGACTGGTTTTTCAGTGTTGTAGCACCAAAGCTTTGGATTGCCCTTCCGCAGAGCCTCTGAGAAGTTTCTTCTTTTTTCTCACTGCTGAAAGTCTCTCGTCTGTAACTAAACAATTCCTCTCATTCTGTACACCAGCTCTCTTTTCTGACATCTCAATCCACCTTTATCCAACTGCTCTCATCTCCGATACGTCTTTTCATATCAGACGTTTGTATATGATGACACACTCCAGCCACTTTATTAGGAACACCTGCACATTCAGGCAATTATCCAATCAGCTGATCAGCTGTCAGCAGCGCGATGCGGGCAATAATGCAGGATACAAGTCAAGCTGCTTCAAGGTAATGAAACATGATCTCAGTGGCAAAGAAAACTGACACCGGAGAATCCTTCCAAATAAAGGAGTAAATAAATGTCTCCTTACATAAAAACTTCACCATGTTAACTGTCACGGGACATTCTGGCCAAAAGCGGCAAGAACGTCAAAGCCACTTTATGGTAACGAGCTATGACGCTGTTCGGCAGCAACCAATAGGAATTTAGAAGTGCTCCGCTCTTGGGAATACTAGAGAAACAGCCGTGTATATTTTGGTTCTGTTCAAACCGTTCCCAAGTACAATGGAGGAGAAATGAATCATTGTCAAGATGTTCAAGACCAAAGCTAGTGAACGTGCCCTATAAACTGCATGTTGAAATCTGACGTCGCGTCAACACAAACGTCACACCACACAAATTGCTTTTAATTAGTTTGTGCCATATGTTTATTTCCTTCCCACACATGTAATTATGATCCTTTATTATTTTCCTTCATTGACTGATTTCTTTCCTTCACAATTAAAAGATTTCATCAGGTTAACTTAGACCCTATTTGTGGTTAGTCGGCACAAAGGCACCGGTTGACATAAAATATTTGCTTTAAATAAAGCTTGCAAGACAAAGCATTCCGAACGGACTTGTAGCCGCCTGTTTCATCTACGTCAACATGAACTTCGAAGAAGCAAGAAGGTCCTGGGTTCGATCCCCGGGTCACCCAGGGTGCCTTTCTGTGTGGAGTTTGCATGTTCTCCCTGTG
>JAQQZR010000005.1:4274934-4288089 GCA_030068235.1 Notoglanidium macrostoma
ACCCCAAGATGCTGGGATTGGCTCCAGCTTCCCCGCCACCCAGACGGATAAAGTGCTATAGATAATGGATGGATGAAAGTGTAGCAGATGAGTGCTGAGTCAGCTTTTCCTTCAAACCATTGGCACATTTTCTTTAGTGGAGAGTAAATAGTAACGTTTTGCGAATACGACAAAGCAAAATATGATTTCATGACATCGATTTAGTATCATGCGGCTTCATTGGGTTTGAAATCAACTGTAACTTAATATTTAGAAAAAAAATAAAGTGCTATTTTAAAAGCTGATAAATAATAAGTGTTTGCAGTGTGATAATAGCCTCCTATTTATTTCCATGCTTGCCATGTTTTTATTCATATACTATACAGCCAAAAGGATGTGGAAACATGAGCATCACACCCATATGTGCTTGTTTAACATCCCGTTCCAGATTCAGATTTGCTGTTATAATAACCTCCACTCATCTAGATTTTGGAGCTCTCAGTCTGCATTTTCTATCCCACTTTTTTCCTCCCCAGCTTTTAGGCAAGTGCCATGTCATAATTGGTGGTTTAGATGCTATTGAAAAACCCCATCTCATGTTTTTATTCAACATTAATCTGCAACCTTTGAACTTTGTACTACACACAAGGGATTCTAGTAATCTGAATGGGGAGCCCAGCATACATTACTCTTAAAACAACGCACAAATTCAGAGGACTTTACACTGTCAGCATAGATTAAAAAAACCACAAAAAAAATAGTCTTAACATCACTTAAACCTCTATTTTCATGAATCCTTAATTATGGAAAACTGCTTTTATAACAGTTTATGATTCCCAGTGAGCACGCTTTCAAATTTACTGTCAACAAACCAAAGCAGCCTTAAATAAAAAAGCAATTCTGCCATGCCCGCCTATTGAATATTGACATAATAAGAGTATGGTGGTAGGGAAGCCTGAGAATTGCTCGGTGGATGGGTGCACTGTGCAGAGGAGAAGAGAGGAAAGGTGGATAATCAGAACAGAGTGTGAGAATCAGACAGGTTCCATGCTACTCTGAATTTTAATTTCACACCGTGCTGTACGAGCACAGGAGTAGAACTAACATCTCAGGCTGACGGCTACACCACAAAGCTTCATGGTTCTTAATGTTTAATGTATATTTAATGCTCTGCCTCTTCCTCAGGATCAGTTTGACTAATCTGAAAGCTCAGCTTACATGAAGGCAAATCCTCCTTCAACATGTAGCAATGATGTTCAGTCAAGCCACAATTCCACTGATACTGATTAACTGGCTAGGAGATATTTGAACCTGTCTTTATTATTATTATTATTAGTAGTAGTATTATTATAATAATTATAATAATAATAATAATAATAATAATAATAATTATTATTATTATTATTATTATTATTATTATTATTATTAATGGGAATAGACACACATCTCCAGGTTATATGTTCACTTTTTTTTATTGTTTCACTTTTAGTATTTGGGGGTGGTAAGTGTTTATCCAAACGTTACTCTTTGAAAAGCAAAAGGTGTAGTAGCACAAATTTAAAGACTTCACTGTGAATGATCCGCAAGCCACCATGTTAATTATTCCATGCTCCAAAACTCTGGGACTAAACTGTGTGAGGTAAGAGAGAGGACTACAGTGCTTTCCACAACCGGAGCTCATTTCAAATTCCAAGTATCGCTAATGAGCCAGAGCAGTTCTGCGAGTCAATAAAGTCTGAGCACTCACTCCACCAACTTCAGCCATCCGTATTCAATTCAATTTGATAGAATTTTATTGATTATAGAATCTTTTAACAATAGACATTGCCACAAAGCAGCTTTACAGGTCCAGATGTAGATATAGACCCTAAGTAACAAGCCACAAGTGTCAGTGGCAAAATAAATAAATAAATAAATAAATAATCCTCTCTGAGATTACATGAGCAAGAACCGTTGACCCAGACTCAAAAGGGAACCCTGAATATGGGTGATACTGAATTTTGCAATTTTACTGTAAATCATTGCAGTATACAGGTGTAGAAGAGTAAAGCCTTAACGTCCCTGTCAAATGTCTTCTATGCTTTAAATTGATTCCACTCAGCAAATGACATACGTCACACTATTGCTGGATCTAAACAAACCTTACGATAGCTTAGTGAGCTAGTTAAATATGGAGAACAGCAAAGAGATTCATATAACATATAAACAAGCTCTGACAATGTATAAAGACAGAATCCGTAAAAAGGATGATGTACACAAAAAAATTGTTAGTGGTGGCAAATTGCAGTTTTATAAGGGGAATAAAATACTTCAAGGGAATGCTGTTATTGGAAAATAATAAACTTTAGGTTGATAACAGTAAGAGTATGATGGTGTTGGGCTGCATCACACCACACTGTCATTGATAATTTTTCTGTAATAAAATGCACAAAATGTCTTATAACTTTTTAACTAAATTTTGGTTTGTTTATTAACTAACAGGATACCAACAGATATGGGTCTGTGAGAGTTTAGCTAGCTAGCTAGCTAGATAGATAGATAGATAGATAGATAGATAGATAGATAGATAGATAGATAGATAGATAGAAAGATAGATAGATAGAGAGATAGATAGATTTTTTACTATCTTTATCTCAAGGGGAAACTTAGGAATAATTAATGATCACTTTCTGTGTTTGCATGTTCTCCCTGTGCATGCGTAGGTTTCCTCCGGGGACCCTGGTTTCCTCCCATGGTCCAAAAACACCATGTGAATTAGGTTAACTGGCTACTCTAAATGACCCATAGGTGTGATTGTGAGTGTGAATGGTCCCAGCCACTAGGGGGCACAGTTACTGTTTCATGGTACCGGTCCCAAGCCTGGATGAATTGGGAGGGTTGAATCAGGAAGGGGATCCAGTGGAAAAACCCCAGCCAAATCGATGAAGCAGATGACAAATGAGCCGCTGCAGTGACCGCGAACAGGGAATAAGCCAAAGGGAGAAGAAGAAGATTAATTTTGCAGAATAATGCTCTGTAACCTTTACTGAAACATAGTAAAGCAAATTAAGAGGAAAACACACTTTTAAGAAAAAAGGTTCCATCTGTGGAATCCATTAAAGGTTCTGTCTCGAACCCTATAACAATCTATTAGACCCTAACACCCTATTTCTACACCCTACTGAGAGTGCTCCAAGTACAACCCCTTGCAAAAACACTTATCTATCCAAAAGAAAGCCCTGTGAGGAAGTGTGGTTTGGGGAAAAAATCCAAACGCGACAGCTAGGATTGGGTACAGAGGCGGGGTTCACCCTGGACAGGTCACTAATCTATCACGGGGCTAACACAGAGACAAACAACCATTCACACTCACATTCACACCTATGGGCAATTTAGAGTAACCTAATCTGCATGTCTGTGGACTGTCGGAGGAAACCGGAGCACCCAGAGGAAACCCACACAGATATGAGGGAAACATGCAAACTTCTTACTGTGTTATATTTCTTCTGTCCCATAATAATACTGAGTAATTATAACATATACGTATTTTATGGTTTTATTTAATACAGTGCAGGGGAAATTCAATAGTTTATAGGTTTTGATCCATAAGGATTTTTTATTTTTGCCATTTCTGTATATAGTTTGAAAATCTTTCTTTTTTCCACTCTGAACTCTAACAATTGTGCTGCTTTCATAAAAAAGGGAATGATGCGTCCTTCAGATAGTAAGGTGTGGTAATCATGATGGAATAAGGGGCTTACTCTCAGCTTGTGTCTCTCTCACATACACACACATATACACAGACACACAATCACGCACCTGTCCATGCTTTATGAGACAAACTTTTTTTTGGTCCCAGCCCTTTTTTTTTCGCTATGTAAAATAGAACCCCTAGGCTAGCACGCTTTATAACGTTCTCTGGAAAAATGGCAATGGGGCAGACTGCATTCAGCCTGAGACCATGAGCATAAATACGCTGCATATTTCCTGACTGACAATTCTCTAGGAGATGAGCAGTGTGGAGAAGAAGAGAGAGAAAAGGGACAGAGTTTGACAGAAAGAGACTGACAGACAGAATGACAGAATGAGAAAGAGAGGGTGTGTGTGGGGGGGTGGGAGACAATATAACACATAATTTATATAAAGGAATTCTCTCTGGTGAGAGGATGATGGGATGCCACTGAGGTGCTAAGAGAAGCTATGAACACTAACCCTACTCCTGCTCCTGCATTATAGGTTTAAAATCAAAATATTTTATTGCATATTTCTGAGCTGCTTAATATTCCCTTCGGCTCGCACTGGTCAGGAGGTTATTGTGTAGTTCTGCATTTCAGCTGTTAGTTCTCTTGTAAGCATGATCAGTTCTCTCTTTGATAGGTTTAAAAAAAAACTTTTTTAAGAGATATTTCTGAAATGGTTTAACCATGTAAAATATAACAGCTTTATCAAGAAAACATACCAGAGGTCACTAAAGATCATGTTTTTCTTAAGTAGTTAGACAGAGTATATAACAGTATTCTCCATAAGACTCCATCTACTCTGTAGTGGATGTGTAGATTTGCATCTCTCCTTTTACTCAGGTGAAGCTGGCAATTTCCTCTTCCTGTCTGTAGATAATGGCCTCTGTTGCACCATTTCTTGGACAGAGAAAAACCAATCTACTATTATTTAGATAATGTTAGTTTTGCTAGATTATATTTTCTTGTTTATTAACATGTTAGGAATTTGCTTAGTGGAATCTGAGAGAAGTTAATTTATTTGTGGGTTAAAGTACACCTAACTTGGCTTTAGATGATGTTAATGTATTTTGTTTTCCACATTGCTGAAAGCTGAAAGATTCATAAGATTCTGTAATGTTAAAATAAATAAATAAATAAAAACAAAATTGAGAATAATAAATTGCTCGGGAATTTTGCCAAAAAAGACAAAAAAAATCAGATCACTTTGGTTTTTTGCTGATAAAATTTTTTGACACCCTTAAAAAAACCCATAAAAAATTGTTGCAGGGCTTGTATTTACCCTGTAAAATTGCCTTCATTTTCTGCACAGATTACATTAGTTAAATAAACAACCAGTTTAACTTACAAGACTAAAGACTGCTCAAAGATGTTTTAATTGCTAGTTTGTGTCATGAATCGCTCCTGTCACGCTCACCGCGGTCGACATGACAACAACTACACGTGTAGACGTGTCTCCCATCACCAAAACAACACCACCGCAAGCGCCAGCAACCACATCCGGGGTCAAGACTTCACTCCCGAGTCTCGGGATTTAAACATGGAAGTCCCGGACTGCTCGTTGCTGGTTCATGATTTTCTTCTATGGATTATGCTACTAGCCTCAAGCTACCTCACTGGCTTGTACTTCCCTGATTATTCCGATCTCGTATTTAGGACCCTGGTTTGTTTTTATGTTATTCCAATGTTCGGGTTCATTTTCGCCTGAACTGTATGTGTGTTTCCTTTCCGCGTTTTTATTCCCAATTGTGCCCCGGGTCTGCTCCTGTATTCGGTTTTGGCTCTGCCTCTCCACCGTCCGCAGGAAAGCGATCCTTCCGCCTCATTTCCAGCTCCTGGTAAGACCCTAGCTCTGTCTGTCCGTGCACGCCGCTGCACTTGTGGTTTCAACACTTTCACCTGCCTGGGTGCGACAGCATGATCCAGCCACCAGAAACCACAGCAGACATTCAGGATCTCAAAACCCTAACGAGTCAACTAATGTGTATGGTCCAACAACAGCAGGCCATGTTATAGGGGTTAGGAGATCAGTAAAACCAGCTAGCCAGGGAGGTTCGTAAGCTTCAAACTCCTACTTCACCAGCATCTGCTACACCCCCGCTCCAACCCAATCATACTGCCACTACCTCGCCTCAACCATGCGTGACGGCACTTGCCCCCCGACCCGTCTTCACGGGTGATCCGGAGGCTGTTCAGGGATTTATCACATAGTGTACCTTGATCTTACGCCTCCAAGCGCCTCAGTTCCCTGATGAGGAGTCGAAGGTCGCGTATGTTATAACCTGGCTGGGAGGCTGAGCCATGGATTGGGCCACCGCCATGCTGGATCGACGGGACCCTGACCTAGACACCAGCATGGAGTTCCTCGCCGCCATTCGCAAGGTCTTTAGCCAGAGCTCGTCTCAGAAGACGGCCGCCCTTCGCCTCTTCCAAATCTCCCAAGGTGCACGGTCTATGATTGACTATGCCATTAAGTTTCGCATGCTGGCTATCTAGAGTCGGTGGACAGATATCTCGCTCGCCCCGGCATTTTACAATGGTCTCCAGGAGAACATTAAGGATGAGCTAGTGCAATGCGACTGGGGCACGGACCTCGATAAACTCATTAGGCTGGCACAGGACATTGATGAACGATGGTGAGAGAGGAAACGAGAAGGCAAGAGACCCCTAGAGCCTTACAGAGTCCCGATCCCCACCGAACCTCCACTCCAAGGAGTGACAAGTCTCCCGGAGGGCAACCCCGAACCCATGCAGATCGGCCGTTCTCGTCTATCGAGAGACAAACAATCTTGACGCCTTCAGGATGGATTATGCTTATACTGTGGACAATCGGGTCACTTCCTAGGGATGGATGGATGGCTCCCTCCGTCCGTGCAATGATTTTAGGAAATTAAACCAGATTACCATCAAGAACAAGTACCCGTTACCACTCATGGACTCCGCTTTTGAACGTCTCTTGGGTGCCACCATTTTCACCAAACTCGACCTCCGCAATGCTTACCATTTGGTCCGCATCCGAGAGGGCGACGAGTGGAAGACTGGTTTCATAACGCCCAGTGGCTACTACGAATACTTAGTAATGCCGTTTGGTCTTTGCAACAGCCCCACGGCTTTCCAAACTCTGGGTCACTTCGTGTTCGTTTACCTTGATGACATCCTCATCTTCTCTCTCAACCTCAAGAGTCATCGTCAACATGTTCGACAGGTTCTCCAACGCCTCCTCCTACACCACCTATTCATTAAACTGGAAAATAGTGAGTTCCACACCACTACCATGTCCTTACTAGGATTTGTCATCACCTCCCGAGGGGTTTTCATGGACCTGACCAAGACTACCGTCATCACCCAATGGCCCGTCCCAAGAACGAGCAAGCAGCTTCAACGCTTCCTGGGATTCTCCAACTTCTATCGGTGCTTCATTAGAAACTATAGCACAGTGGCTCATGCCCTCACACCATTACTCCGTGGGAAGCCCGGGATGTTACTTTGGACGAGAGACACCCAGAGGGCGTTTGACACCCTCAAGGCTCGATTTACTACCGCTCCTATCCTCACTCACCCAGACCCCTCTAGTCCTTTCGTCATTGAAGTGGATGCCTCCTGCAATGGGGTTGGAGCCGTCCTGTCGCAGACATGCATCCGACAACAAACTCCATCCCTGCGCTTACTTCTCCCGGAAACTCAGTCCCACCGAACAGAGGTATGACGTAGGGGACCGGGAACTACTGGCCGTCAAATTGGCCTTGGATGAATGGCGCCACTGTCTGGAAGGGGCCGATCACCCGTTTCTCATCTGGACTGACCATAAAAATCTTGTATACCTCAGTGAAGCCTGACGTCTCAACCCTCGACAGGCCAGATGGGCCCTATTCTTCACTAGATTTAGGTTCACTATTTCCTATTGGCCAGGAGCTAAGAATAGTAAACCCGATGCTCTCTCCCGCCTCCACTCACCTGACGACAACCCTGCTCCCCCTACTATGATCCTAGACCCGAAGTGTGTCATCGGTCAGGTTCGGTGGGCCCTTCTGGAGGACATTCGGCATGCTCAGGACTCCGAACCGGCTCCGGAGGAGACTCCTCACACTACTTTTGTACCTTCCCCTCTACGCCCCCGTGTCCTTCGATGGGGTCATGATGAGAGTCTTGCTGGTCACCCGGGGCACCTACACACCTTAGAGCTGGTACAACGCCACTTCTGGTGGACATCCTTCAAGGAGAATGTATGAGTCCAGGCCTGCCCTGTCTGTGCCCATAACAAGCCTGAGAGTCTGCGCTCTCAAGGACTGCTCCAGCCTCTTCCAATTCCCCGACATCCGTGGTCGCACGTGTCTCTGGACTTCATATCTGGACTTCCCCACTCCCAGGGTCACTCCATCATCCTGGTGATAGTGGACCAAGACTTTACCAAGACTGCTTGTTTTGTTGCCCTCCCGGCGTACCCCACAGCCCAGTAGACGGCCGAGTTGATTATCAGAGAGGTGGTTAGATACCACGGCCCCCCAATGGACCTATTAACCGACTGAGGGCCCCAGTTCATCACTCGATTCTGGTGCCAGTTCTGGAGACAGTTGGGGGTGGATGTCAGCCTCACGTCCGGTTACCACCCTCAGTCCAACGGGCAAACTGAATGTGTCAACCAGGAACTCATCAAATATCTCCGGTGTTACTGCTCCTCTCATCCCTCTACATGGTCCAAACATCTCCTTTTGGCAGACTTAGCGCATAACCAACTTTATACCTCCCCCACCGGCATGTCTCCATTTGAAGCTGCCACTGGCATCACCTCTTCTTGGTTCCCCGGTGACGGAGCCCCCAGGCCCATCTCCTCTGTCAACACGGCTCTCAATCAACTCCGGAGAGTTTGGACCCGGGTCCGCCGGAACCTCAAAGCCTCCAGGACTACCACTAAGCGCCATGCGGATCGCCACCGTCGAATTACTTTGATTTATCACCCCAGAGACCGGGTATACGTGTCCAACAGGGGGCTTCCTGGGACGACGGACAATCGTAAGTTAGGAACTTGTTATGTGGGCCCATTCAGAGTAGTCCGCTGAACTAACCCAGCCTCATACCAACTGGCCATTCCCGTACCCTTTGCACCAGCCCGGTGTTTCATGTCTCGCTCCTTCGGAAGGCCTTCTCCTCCCCGCTTGCCATGCCCGTTACTGAACCCCCGCCTCCTCTGGACATGGGTGGGGAACCTGCATACACGGTTAGTAAGCTACTGGATGTCCGGCGCTGTGGGAGGGGTTACGAATTCCTAGTAGTTTGGGAAGGCTACAGTCTGGAGGAACGGTCCTGGGTTCCTCGCCGAGACATTCTGGATCCGACTCTCATCCAGGAGTTTTATGATTCCAGACCTGAATTGGCTGGGTACCGGCCCTTCGAGGGGGGGGGTCCTGTCATGCTCACCACGGTTGACACAACAACAACTACACGTGTAGATGCATCTCCCGTCACCATAACAACACCACCGCAAGCACCAGCAACCACATCCGGGGTCAAGTCAAGTCTCGGGATATAAACACGGAAGCCCCGGTCTGCTCCTTGCTGGTTCATGATTTTCTTCTACGGATTATGCTACTAGCCTCACACTACCCCACTGGCGTGTACTTCCCAGATTATTCCGATCTAGTATTTAGGACCCTGGTTTGTTTTCACGTTATTCCAATGTTTGGTTTCATTTTCACCTGAACTATATACGCGTTTACTTTCCGCGTTTTTATTCCCGATTGTGCCTCGGGTCTGCTCCTGTATGCTGTTGGTGCTTTCGCACGGCACTGCGGTTTTGGCTCCGCCTTTCCACCGTCCACAGGAAAGCGATCCTTCTGCCTCATTCCCAGCTCCTGAAAAGACCCTAGCTCTGTCTGTCCGTGCACGCCGCTGCACTTGTGGTTTCAACACTTTCACCCGCCTGGGCGTGACAGCTCTGTATTCATGCACTGCGCGCCATGAAATCTCGGCGATGCGTGAAGCATTCTCTTCATCTCCGTCGCTCTCAAAGCGGAAGCATGCACTTCCACATATTGATGGAGAAATACACGGACTATGGTTCCCATCAGCACCTGCTCCCAGTCACGAGGACTGTCAAGGAAGGACAGCTGTCTATCATTCGTGGACTAATTGTGCCATGTTTAAAAGGACTGCTTTTTGCAGTTCCAATTTGAGAAGCATTTTGACTAACCTTAATGTTGTCCACTGAGCGTTAAATATCCCGTGTTTGATTATCTGTGTTTTGACTATACCTTCTGTATTTGGATTACTGTTTTTGGATTACCCCATTGACTCTGTTTGCTGATCGCTTGACCTTTTGCCTGTATTTGGATTACTCTTTAGCCTGACGTTTTTGTACTTTTGCCATTTGTGTTTAAATAACCACTATCCAGCTCTTACCTCCGTGTCCAGATCCTGCACCTGTATCTAACCATGCCGCGACGGCGCCAGCAGCGCCACCAGCAACAACATGATAGCTTGCTACATAAACAAAGCTGTTAATAATTACAATGGAAACCAGGGAAGCATAAACATAGCTAAATTAAATGTACCAAGGCATCCCTGATTGATTCACACTAAGTAGGTTGTTCATTTCTGTAGCGTCGGTATCGCTATTGACTATGACATAGGTGTTACTCATGGTACTAACACATCCCACTCAATATTCAAAACAATGGTGTTTGTTCCACCCGATATTTTCAGGCATTAGCTTTTAAAATTACAAACAAAGTTGTCAGGAGAAATTGGTTCTCATCTAACCTGACCGAAAGAAAAAAAAACTTTTAGCTGATGAATTCAGTTTCATACGTGTGAACGTCTCTGTTGTTATGGCCACGTTTACCAAGGATCCAAAGCAAGCGATGTTGAATTTGGGATTTGTGTGAATAGTGGACGAATTTAGTCCAGGAGCACTATACGAAGCAAAGCAGCATAGTTCCGAGCACATATTGTCCCCGCCCTGCTTTTACAGTAGACCTGCATCATGAAATGTTTCATTTCCCTAATGTCTAAAATTGATTCCTTGATTCCTACAATATTTAAAACAGAGTGATAGAGTGATTTTTAAAAATGGTATCAGAGCATCCTTATCAAACACATAACTAATAGTCTGACTGGAAAACGTTCTACATGCATTTTCCGATCTAATGCACATGAATGAATTTAAGACTTCACTTTTGTAATGTAGTAGCAGAACAGTTTTACTTGGCGCACACGTGCAGATTTCCGAACAAAGCTGCAAATGAACATCAGGTAGATCACACACTGCTGTATCAAAACCCTGACAGTATCACACGATGTTCAGGGCATCCAAAATGTACAGAAGTTACAAATGGCAAAGCAGATACTCATCAAATGCTCTCTTTAAAAAAAATAATTAAAAATTGTTGAGCGTTTACGAACTGCAGCTTGGTTGCATCATTAGGATGCCGTGCTGATGTTACGGCTTTATTAATGAGCTCCTGTGCCGAGTGTTTTGGTTTTAATGAGCTGCTGTGCCTTTTTTCCAAGACATTATAATATTGACTGCTGGATGCATGTGTGCATGTGTGTGTGTGTGTGTGTGTGTGTGTGTGTGTGTGTGTGTGTGTGTGTGTGTGTGTGTGTGTTTGATGCTTAACCTATTTGTTGGACTGGATTTCCAAGAGTACCAAAGTGCTGAAGTGAGAAATGATTTCCCATGTGTAAGCTATACATGGATGCTGCAGGTATTTGTTTTCCCGTGCGTTTTTAAGTGTAGGCTGTATGTGACTGCATGAGTGATTCATTCAAACATTTGTTCATGCATTTTGCAAACCAGCAATATAGCAACTCTGTAGCAGGTTCTTTTCTCTAGCCTATGGAGGGTTACGTTAAAGGTGCAGTTTGTAATGTATAGAAGTGTTTGTAATGCTGTAAATGTTGTGTCATTTCACTTTAACCTTGCAACGTTGGACCTGGAATTATGGGAATATTTGGCATGAGGCAGGAATACACCCTGGATGGGATGCCAATCCATACACATTCAGACACTCATTCACACCTTGTATAGTATTTACTACATCTCTACTAACTGTCAGTTATTATACCACCAGCAAGCTGAACTGCATATCTTAATATAAAGAGTTACATCAGTTCTTATGCATTAGTCCTGTTAATTAAGCTAATGTTCTGTTAATTAGATTAATAACAAACAGGACTAGCATACAGGCTAATCATTGGTATTTAACAATTAAGCAATATCACATGATTAAAAGTGTGCGGTTAAACTAAATATCGGCAGGGCTGTGATTCGATCGTAGACATGAAGCCGCACAGTGAGAGCAGTAGCTAATCACTAATCACAGCCGTGCCGATATTCAGCATACCCACATGATTGTGAGTGTGATACAGCAAAGAATTTTGTGATATTTCAGATACAATATGGCCAAATGTTGTTTGCTTTTGCTCCATGAGAGGAAATAGATCCTGAAGAAGTCATGCTCACTTTATAGCACGTCAGCCAGCTGGCTGGCTAGCTCACATTGATTTGTACAACTTCATCTGATGAGCTTTCATATTGTAAGTCAAAAGTTATATTTGTGAAAAGTATCGTTTGCCATGTCCGATAATGACAATGCTAGCTTTACTTCAGAGACTGTACTGTAATGTAGCTGTACTGTATGTGGAGAATACTGATACACAGAGGGAGTCCAGGCACTCTTGGAAGGCCACTTAACCAATCAAACTAGTGGACTGGAACTAACTGTTGTATAATGTTGCTTAAACACATTACTTGAGTTAGTAATGCTGCTCAAATTTGCTGCATTTCACTGTAGCCAAAGCTCACCCACGCTCATTAGTTGATGAATAAATTTTGCATGAGACCGTGGGGTTAAAATAAGAAAAATAAGTAAAAGAAGTGAAGTATGCTTCAAGCGGAAAGCTGCTTTCCTGACTTAGTGCCAGTGCTCCAGCAGAGGTGGAGGCACAAAGATAAAGACAGGAAAGTAAAGTGAGAGACAGAACAGACAGAAATCACACTCTTGATCATAGATGAGACTGAGAGAGGAGGTCACAGATAAATAAATCATAGACTTGAAAAAAAAAAACAAAGCTTCAGTGTGTATAGGAATTCATCTAAACCATCTGGCATAAAAGGGTGCTATTTGTTTAAATCTGTGATTTTTTTTGTGCATCTGCGTTTGTTGGAAATACGGAAATCACAGAAAGAAGAAGAGAACGGGAAGTTGAAGTGGAGAGAGGTTTTTTTATTATTTTTCAGCAGGAGATGATAGAGAGAAAGAGAGAGAGAATATAGGGAGAGAAATGTAAAGGGAGAGAAAAAAAGCAATAGTCAGAGACAGAATAAAGAGAGAGAGAGAGAGAAGAAAGAAGTAGACAGAGAGAAAAAAATCACAGAAAGAAGCTGTTTGTGTGTGTGTGTGTGTGTGTGTGTGTGTGTGTGTGTGTGTGTGTGTGTGTGTGTGTGTGTGTGTGTGTTTTA
>JAQQZR010000005.1:4291864-4308634 GCA_030068235.1 Notoglanidium macrostoma
TGTGTGTGTGTGTGTGTGTGTGTGTGTGTGTGTGTGTGTGTGTGTGTGTGTGTGTGTGTGTGTGTGTGTGTTTTAACTAGCTCCAGGAGATTGTGAGGAAAACAAATCCATAAAGCACATGCAGCTTAAACAGTTTCTTTAAGAAATATCTTATTTTGCCAAGTTTATTTAACATTTAACTTATTTTATTTAATAATAATGTTTGGTGTAATAGCAAGATATCTAGCTAGCTGTCCCATAACCTGGTGCAACATAACTGCAACTTAAATACTGTGACTAATGAACATGAACTCAAAACAGGTGCTACAAATCAGTGACATGTGACATGCAGGGCCTGATGGGAAGTGTAGTTCAAAAAGTCCCAAGAGTTCCCAACAGAGCCCTCTGGTGCTGACGTGACACTAGCTACTAATAGTTAACTTTGTAAACATGAGTACATTTCTGTTTGTTTTTCAGTAGAAGCTTGACATAATTTATTTTCATTTTTACATCAAGAAACACCTGCCATTTTAACAGGGGTGTGTAGACTTTTTATATCCACAGTATGGTGCATCTGAAAGCAGGATTTCACCCTGGTGAATAGACCTGAAAAATAAGACCTATATGAGAAATTTTCAGTTTTACAAGCTCTCTGTTGCACAGTTGACAGTTGATGAACATCTTCAATCCAAAAGTCCTGTGCTGCTAAATTGTGTTCATTTTTTTGTTTTGTTTGTTTTGCAGTAATTCTCCAAATACAGATATAATAAAGTCCCTGTAGATGCCCAGCTTAAGCTGTAGATGACAGGAATGTGGGCCATAACATCATCCTTCGGTACTTTCTGCTCTGAGGTCCTGTGTCATGGGGAAACAACTTCAAGGAGAAATAACATGAAAAATGAACCTCTGCCATCAGGGCAAAAATGGTACCTCAAGGCTGGTGCATAAAAAAACATTTTATAACAGTTAGTTCCGATCCACTAATTTGATTGGACGAGCAGTGTTCTGAGAGTGCGGATATTTAGTGTAACCACACTGGGACATTTCACGCCAATCATCTGTGTTTGCAACATAAAATTTCACTTCCAGCCTAAGGACAGCGAAGGTCCTTACTAGAACAAGAAAATATGAGCACATCATCCCTATCTTATCTACACTGCATTGGCTTGCGATCAAATTTCACACAGATTATCAAATACTACTGCTGACCTATAAAGCACTGAATGGTCTCGCACCTCAGTATTCTGAGCGAACTTCTGGTCCTTTATGACCCCCCATGCCTACATAGATCAAAAGGTGCAGGCTATTTGTTAGTACCTCGAAAAGTGAAGGCTACATCAGGGGGAAGAGCTTTCTCTTACAAAGCCCCTCAACTATGGAACAGCCTTCCAATTAGTGTTTGGGACTCAGACACAGTCTCAATGTTTAAATCTCGGCTGAAAATACATTTATTTAGCCAAGCCTTTTGTTAATAGCCTTCTATTAGGTAAAGTAGCAGATCTGGAGGGTTCTCAGGCATAGAATGTTTTGGTAAAGTGGGATGTTTGGATGTTGTTGGTTTGTTGACGGTGGAGTGGCTGGCTGCTTTATGTCCCAGGGGGCCCTCATATCTGTGCTACTTTCTGGCTCTCCCTATTAGTTATGCTGTCAAAGCTAGCCCTGCTGGACTTCCTGCTTGCACTCAGCACACAATATACTCTGTTCCTTACTGTTAGGTGACCATGACCATGCCTAACAATCAGCTTTTTCTCTTCTCTCCCTCTCTGGCTCTCTGTCTGTCTGTCGAGCTGCACATGCTACTCCTGAGACTCCAGTGATCCAGACCCCTTCTGCTTTCCGGACCTGCCTGACCCATCCTGGTGTCCTACTCCTGGTTGGAGTCATCACTTGGAAACCATTTGCTCCTGTTAAATATGGCACCATATAAAGTGCCTCAACATACACCTAGAACTGTGATGATGCCATTGGACTGCTGTTGATATGAGCGGTTCTGCTACAATGGCATAGGACTCAAATCACCAAGAGTCTTGCACTCTAAACTTGACCCTAGTATTAAAGTGTGTTAGTTGTAATTGCACTATACACTGTGACCCAAATGAGGATGGGTTATCTTTTGAGTCTGGTTCCTCTCAAGGTTTCTTGCTTTTGCGGTCTCAGGGAGTTTTTCCTTGCCGCCGTCGCCACAGGCTTGCTCATTAGGGATATATAGATAAATGTATAGATTCATGAGTTTATATTCAGAATTTATAAACTTCTGTGAAGCTGCTTTGTGACAATGTCTGTTGTGAAAAGCGCTATACAAATAAAATTTAATTGAACTTCCTAGATCGAAACGGTTACTACAGTAGAGTTAGCAACATCATCAGCAAACCATCATTTTCAGGAATATAACTTTTTACTTAAAATATGAAAGCTCCTGAAATGAAGATGAAAAGGACAAAGGGACTTCAGTTTCATCAGGTGCACATTTAACAGGAATCTACAGTGCATCCGGAAAGTATTTACAGCGCATCACTTTTTCCACATTTTGTTATGTTACAGCCTTATTCCAAATGGGATTAAAAAAATTTTTCCCTCAGAATTCTACACATAGCACCCCATAATGACAATGTGAAAAAAGTTTACTTGAGGTTTTTGCAAATATATTAAAAATAAAAAAAACTGAGAAAGCAAATGTATACTACAAGCCACACAGCAACATCACACAGTTGAATGAACTTGTTTATATTGATTGGAGACTAATTTCAGTCCTACTAACTCAACATGAGCTCTGATACCTCTGAGATGTAAAGCAATACTGATGATGCACACTGCGCACAGCATGCACTAGCCAGAAGCTGAAAGAGAGGCTGAAAAAAAAAAAACCAACTGTACAGATTCACCGTCACGAATCAGTGCCTCAATTTAAAACAGCGTGTATCAGGAAAAGGGTTGGAAGGGAATCAAAACGGAATCAATAAAGGCATCTCTGTATCTGTAAAAGTCCGAAAGCACACACACAGCTCTTTTAAAAACTTTATCCCATATATTTCCTTTTGTACTGTGAGTTCCTCTCTTACTCTCTTTTTTTAGTCACACTGCAGATATGTCAGTACCTTTCAATGACACTGAAGGAAACATGGCCTATGTGTCTGTCAGTCTCACTGAAGGCGTGGCCTATGTGTCTGTCATTCTCACTGAAGGCATGGCCTATGTGTCTGTCAGTCTCACTGAAGGAGGCGTGGCTTATGTGTCTGTCAGTCTCACTGAAGAAGGTGTGGTCTATGTTTCTGTCAGTCTCACTGAATGAGGTGTGGCCTATATGTCTGTCAGTCTCACTGAAGGCGTGGCCTATGTGTCTGTCAGTCTCACTGAAGGAGGCGTGGCTTATGTGTCTGTCAGTCTCACTGAAGAAGGTGTGGCCTATGTGTCTGTCAGTCTCACTGAATGAGGTGTGGCCTATGTGTCTGTCAGTGTCACTGAAGGCGTGGCCTATGTGTCTGTCAGTCTCACTGAAGGAGGCGCGGCTTATGTGTCTGTCACTCTCACTGAAGAAGGCGTGGCCTATATGTTTGTCAATCTCACTAAAGGAGGCGCGGCTTATGAGTCTGTCAGTCTCACTGAAGGAGGCGTGGCCTATATGTTTGTCAGTCTCACTAAATGAGGCGTTGCCTGTGTCTTTCATTCTCACTGAAGGAGGCGTGGCCTATGTCTGTCAGTCTCACTGAAGGAGGCACGGCTTATGAGTCTGTCAGTCTCACTGAAGGAGGCGTGGCCTATAAGTTTGTCAGTCTCACTAAATGAGGCGTGGCCTGTGTCTTTCATTCTCACTGAAGGAGGCGTGGCCTATAAGTTAGTCAGTCTCACTAAATGAGGCGTGGCCTGTGTCTTTCATACTCACTGAAGGAGGAGTGGCCTATAAGTTTGTCAGTCTCACTAAATGAGGCGTGGCCTATGTGTCTGTCAGTCTCATTGAATGAGGCGTGGCCTATGTGTCTGTCAGTCTCACTGAAGGAGGCATGGCCTATGTGTCTGTCAGTCTCACTGAAGGAGGCGTGGCCTATGTGTCTGTCAGTCTCACTGAAGGAGGCGAGGCCTATGTGTCTGCCAGTGTCACTGAAGGAGGCGTGGCCCATATGTATGTCATTCTCACTGAAGGAAGAGTGGCCTATGTGTTTTCCAGTGTCATTGAAGGAGACGTGGCCTCTCTAGTGTCAGTACAAGTGAAGGAGGCACGGCTTCTGTGTCTGTCAGTCTCACTGAATGAGGCGTGGCCTCTCTAGTGTCCATCCCACTGCAGGAGGTGTGGCTTCTGTAGTGTTAGTTTCAGGGAAGGAGGTGTGACCTCTGTATCTGTCAGTTCCAGTGAAGGAGGCATTGATCCCATAATAAGACACATAAGATCATATCTATTTCGAGTAATTCCGTAGTGGTATTGCATAGCTGCCGAGATTAAAACATCCGTTAAATATCCAGTTTATGATACCAAATAGATACGATAACCAAATAATTGTTTTTATGCCATGTGAGAGAATTAGCAATTCAGTTTCTCCCCTGCCATCCAGGAACATCCACTGAAACAACAAACATGAACATTCTCCCCATCTTATCTGGAAATCTTACTTCAGCACACAGAGAGTCACAGATTACAAGCAAAAGACTTTTTCTGTTTTTTTTTCATAGAATTATTTACTCCAACCCAGATGGTGCACTGTTTTGGTTTTATCTCCCAAAATGAACTGCCTCATCCCAGATCTGTGGTGACGGCAAAAGCCTTAGCAGCGAGCCAGAGCAGGAAATTAAAAAAGCTCCTGATAATTTGAAATGACAGAGAAAGTGATTACTGTGTTATTGAAGAAGCACCCAAGAGAAGAACATCTGTTTCTGACACATGTGGAAAGAAACGAGAATGAACATCATGAATGCAGCAAAGGGTATCTTTTAAACATGATAACAATACTAATAAATTTAGTTGTTATTTTCATTCCATCTTCATAACTTGTGAGGTTTAAAAAGTGGTTTAATATTTGTACCTTTCTGACAGATGAATCTTTACATATTTTGGGCATAAACCAAGCCACACTGTAGACTTGATCCCCATTATAAAGTCAATCAAATAATTAGTCATTTACTAATGATAAACGATAACAAAACATGAATGAAGCATATCCTACCTGATCCCTCATACAATTTGTAACAAGCAAAATCAGCTTCATACAATTGCAGACATAAGAAAATCTATAACAGCTAGCTCAATTGTATCCCAAGTATTCTCAGCTTCAGCAGATATCAAACATTTTAGAGCAACTTTACGCAACTGCGCATGAGATCTTAGATTACAGCTTCATCACTGTACACGTATTGAACAGTATGAACAGCAGCTGATCATTAATATTCTACAGATGCCATCTTTTACAGGCTATATCAGTACAGTTTGATGGGATGTTAAACTTCTGTTCATTCTAATTCTGTCCTACTTCATACAGATTTTAGTTGAAGCTAAAGATGGCACATCCACATTAGCAGCAATTTGAATTTCAAAATGAGGCTTTTGTCAGCAGGAAACCATTTTTCTGGATTTCCAGCTCATTATTATGCAACATTAATGTCATTCGTAGTCAGTCACACATACTCGCCTTGTGTCTAGGGACAGATGGTGAAGTTAATGAAATTTTGAAGGGGTCATTAAAATTCCATAACACAAATAGAAGGATGTTAGAAAATGTTCGCTCTTGAGGTGCATGTACGTGTTCACATGAAATTAACATAAAAGGTAATAAATAGGTATAAACAGGTCACTTAGATAATCTAAATTATCCATAGGTGTGAGTGTGAATGGCTGTTCATCTCTGTGTTAGCCCTGTGATAGATTGGCATCAGCTGGAATTTGCTCCAGCTTCCCCATGACCCTTAATAGATAATGGATGGATATAAGTCCTAGGATTTTCAGCAACTTCATCTTCAGTAAGCACTTTTTCCTGATCAGGGTTGCTGGGAACACTGGTCACAAGTCAGGAATATACCCTGGATGGGTCGATTTACGACAGTGTGAGTTTGAGATTTTGTAATTCATTCCAGTGCAGCAACAACAATTAATTACCACTTCAGTTTTTAGTGTAGTATAATTGTAAAATAAAAAGTAATATTATTTTATTAGTAAACTAACTACAAGTAATCATGAGACCCTGATGAAAATACAATGTCGCTTATTATGAAAAAGGCTGGCTGTATTCAGAGTTTTGTTAAGCATCAACTGAGTTAATACTATCACAGGGGATACGCATGCTGGTTGGAGTTTGACCAAAACTGAAGCATGTCTCATTTTTTACATTAAACATTGAACACCTACATGAAACTTTGGAGCTTTGTGTTAGAAAGCACAATCCACCACCATTAACAAAACACCAGCTTAGAGAATACACAATGCAGTTGCAGACTTGTAGAATCTGTGGCATGAGGCATTGAAGCTGTTCTGGTGCCTTGTGGTGGGCCTTATTAGCACATTGTATGTTGTTTTACCCATTTATAGATATAGATATGTGTGTAACATAGTTTAAATATCCTGAACCTGGCAAATGAATATAAACAGGTCCTCCAAAAGTTCAGCACCTGGGACAGCAACTAGAGCAGCATCACCAAACTCAGCAAGCCAAGTAAAAAGTTTTATTTGTACATTTACATTCACATTTACGGCATTTGGCAGACGCCCTTATCCAGAGCAACTTACATAAGTGCTTTGAAGCCTCTATCAGTAAATATATTCTGATACTGGTTCACTAGGGCCTGGGCTAAGAATACCATCATGCTAAAAACTCAGTTGGCGAATAATACAGAAAGGTTTTTTTTGTTTGTTTTTTTAAGTGTAGAATAAATGTGCTAGTCCAAGTACTTCCAAAAGAGGTAGGTCTTTAGTCGTCTTTTGAAGACACCCAGTGACTCAGCTGTTTCGGACATCTAGGGGAAGTTCATTCCACCACCTAGGTGCCAGAACAGAGAAGAATTTTGATGCATGTCTTCTTTGTACCTTGAGAGATGGTGGAACCAGTTGAGCTGTGCTGGAGGATCGGAGGGAGTGTGGTGCAGTGTGGGGTGTGATAAGAGCTTTGAGGTAGGAGGGTGCTGGTCCATTTTTGACTTTGTAGGCAAGTATCAGTGTTTGGAACCTGATGCGAGTCCTGCAGCTGCATTCTGGATCAGTTACAGAGGTCGATGGCACTCAGAGGCAGAGCTGCTAGGAGTGCATTACAGTAGTCTAGTCTTGAGATGACAAGGGACTGAACAAGTATCTGAGTGGCCTGTGTGGAAAGAAATGGACAGATCCTTTTGATATTGAAGAGGAGAAATTGGCATGAGAGAGAAAGATTAGCAATATGAGAGGAAAAAGACAGGTGATCGTCCATAGTACAACTACATATATGCAATGGAATTTCATTTGCGTTTACCACATCATTCATGAAATTCTCTACCATCCTCATCAATCCTCATAACTTCTTATCTCTTTGTAACAAGTCCCTCTTGGTGGTGTTATGAATAGGTTATAAGATGAAACTTAGCTAGGAACTTTTTGTGACACTTGTAGTGAACATGTAGTCTTGAACTGGTGTTGTTCCTCTGTGGTATTAACAAACTTCCACATTCTCATTGTTCCTATTCAAAGACTCACTATCAAACTAGCATACAAGTTCGGTATCCATTTCATTTGTACAGACCTTCCATATCTTAAACATAACAGCGCTATATTATTTATTTCATCAAATGCATTTTCATCATATTTTGTTGCAATTTTTTCATTCGTTTGTTCATTCGTTCGTTCATTCATTCGTTCATTAACTTTATCCTGATCAAGATTGCCATGGATCCAGAACCAATTCTGGGAGCACTGGGCACAGGGTGGGAGGCCACAGCTTAGACGAGACGCCAGTCCATCACAGGGCAAATATATCCATTCCCATTCCACCTACCTGCATGTTGTTGGACAGTGAGAGGAAACCAGAGAACCCAGATGAAACCCACATGAACACTGGGAGATCATGCAAAACACAGCACTGAGTGTATCCTGAGCTCAGATTCGAACCCAGACCGGGGAGCATAAAAGCACATATTAAAACATTTGTTACATCTTTGTTACATTTTTTATCAAGTCTGTTAATGAATAATGAATAAAATATATATTATGATTAACTGAAAAACAAAGACCATCATTTGTTTAAACAGCTGCCCCATGGCATTTACTCACTCTGTCTTTAATATAGAATGAAAGGCTTGTCTTTTGATCTGTACCCGTTTCCCTCAAGAAAAAAATGTTTGAACATGAAACAGATGATGATGTGTTTATTCTCAGTATCGGGGGAGCACAATCACAGAGAGAAACCTGTGGGTCTCTTTATCAGATCAAAATCAAATAATCTATTTTAGACAGCTTTTTGAAAAGGCTATAAGTTCAAGCAAAGTGGATTTCATGACATTTACCAAGTAGATCTGACATTGCTCAAGATAAAGGGTCTGAAATATTGTGCAGATTGTGCCACCTAAACTGAACACCGTAGCAGGACAAGGCAACACTTCAACTATTTTACAGCACCAACCTACAGCTTTCTTCTGGTGAACATACATGACATACTGACACCCGAACGACTGCTAATAATATTCATAATTCAGAAAATAATGAAAACACAGTATTCAGGAAAGAAGTGTGCCTTCATGCTAGTGTATTTACAGAAATTAGCGAAATAAACATACTGTAGTCTGCGATGCTGCTGATTCTAACTGTTATTACAAACCTGCTTTTAATATAAATCATATTTCAAAACCAAAACAAAGAAGTTGACTGAACATCTGACATCCTAGCTAAGTATTCCACTTTGAGAAGCTAGTTTTGTATTACTGTTGTTGTTTTGGCGAATATTTGATGATACCTACGTAGTTATATTAATTCCTAGCAATGTGCCAAGTTACGTTCACTTAAAATATTTTTTTTGTTTTTTTATTGCATAAAAGTCACAACGCATGCACAATGTTTATAGCTGGGGGTGTTCAGGTAAAGTTGGGAAAGAAGAGAATGAAGAAGAAGACAGGAGTGCAGCAGACCTAGCTCAGATTATATAAAGTAGTTAATTAGGCTTCGTAGCTAAATTTAGTTTTAAGTCAAGTCTCTGTTGAATCACCGCTCTCTGTGGAAGAGAAAAGAAATTCAGGCAGCCAAAAAACACCAAAACAGAAAGTGAAGGCTGAGACGAAGTTCTCAAACTGACTATTAGGAGAAGAAGTCCGGGATTAAATATGCTAATGACTTGTTAAAATCGTATCTGATCCTGTTGTCTTCAGCCATCAGAAGCTGGAGTTTACCATTAAAGAAGCAATCAAATAAACAACAGGAGTAACCAATTTCCAAAGCAAATATGAGCATGCTTCTCCTCCTCACTATATTATGCATCTCTGAGATATCAGAAATAGCTGCACAGATGTGCTGAAGAAATTCCAATCACTTACGGCTTTAGATGCACACACACAACCAGCGGAAACAAGTAGTAAAGAGCAAAGCAAACAGAGCTCTTGCCTAAAAGCTTGTGGCAACTGTGAATTTCTGATCAGAGATGCATTATTGGAACAAGCAGAATTGTCTCTCAAATCCATCACACACCTTCATCACTCGCAAATGAAGGTGTTTGAAAGCTGTGCCAAAAGAAGACCTGCAGAGTTCTCGAGCATTCCCTCAGTGAAAACAGAGAAGCTCAGGTTCTAGCCTTTGCCTTTCAGAGCGGATTTAAAGTTGACGTGTCCTTCAGCCGTGAGCAAATCTTCATTAGCTTGGCAGGCTCGTGAGAAGAGGTTAACGAGGATAGCAGCCTCTTGTGTATCAGAAAAGTGAATGATGTGTCTGAATATAAAGCAGAAGTGTAACACAATGCGATTGTCTTTATCTGTATGTCTGTTTATTGCTCCAAGCATTCATATCTGTAATTCTTTTGCTTAATCATAATACAATGCCATCAGAAACACTGGAATAAAAAACCCCCAAAAAAACACAGAGATAGAAAATGCCAGCAGTGTCAACATGACCTGTGAATTCTGGCTGTTACTGAAAGCCAGCTACTAATCATGAACAAATGAACATTGTTAATGCTGGTCTTCCTTTGCCCCATGAGCTGATATGCTACGTTCCTGCTGCCTTGTATGTGGAAATTTACATAGCTGTACTGACGCCATTTCCCACGTCAGCACATGTTACAGGCCTGAGTGGCTATTGGTTAGTTCTGCTACAGTGAACTTCAAACATTTTGGACTGAAATTGCAGCACAGAAACAACAGCAGGTAGCTTAGCAACAAGCTAGTCAACAGACAATAGCGAGTCGTGTTGGCAACAAGCTAGCTGGCTAATGTTTGAGATAACTAATGTTGATGATTGCCTTGCCTTGCCTAGTATGGTGAATATATTCAGTTTTTATAATAAGCCAGTACTCCTACAAATTAGAGAAAAGGATCTTTACACTGTTCACAGCGGCCATGTTGATTTGACGTCACTCTGTAAAAGGAACTGGTATTTGAGTAGACCACCCCGAGATGATGAGTTGTAATTTCAAGTTGAGGGGGTGTTTTTAGTGGCATTTACCAGTTGTAGGTGTGCAATTACAAGTTCCAACTTCACCTTAAGTTAGTACACTCGTTTGTTCCTGCATGAAATTGAAAACTTTTATGCTGTGTTCCACAGAATCCCAGTCTCAACCAGATGCCCTGTGAGGGTGTGTGGCAAGAAAAGGACAACAACAGTCCTCTTCCTGTTCATATCTGTTTATAACCCGTAACATTCTCTCACACGCAATGTATATCAGCTTATCAGTTTAGGCCATGTTCTGCGTCAACCTAATTTAACCACGCCCACATCTCAGCTGCACTATAAGCCTAAAATAAACCTAATTTCTCCTCTTCTGAGCACGAAATGTGAAAAAATTGGCTTGAGACCAAGTACGAGAGCAACACAGCAGCACTAACTGGAAAATTGTGCTTGCGTTGGCACTAAAACAGAAGCTTGAATCTCTCTCGCAAAGAGTTGAGAAGTAGAAATGAGGAATTCAGGAAGGCTGCATGTTGGACAGTGTTGTAATATTTATAGCCATGGTGAAATTGTGTGAAATCTATGTGAAAGAAGATAACAAAATGGCAATCGGAAAATTTGTTTCCACATTATTTGTACATATTATATTTCTGGTGCAAATAGAACCGCTAACTCTGCCCCTCAACCTAATGTTAACTGTTGATATAAGATGGTTTGTAATTATGAACTAAGCTGTAGAACTAATTAAAGAGAATATGTGTGGACGTGTGTGTGTGTGTGTGTGTGTGTGTGTGTGTGAGAGAGAGAGGGGTTTGAAGAATACAAATAAGCTAATTTACCACTATGACACTTGCAAGTGAGAGGAGAAAGTCACAAATAGAGATGGCGTGTGTGTGTGTGTGTGTGTGCGTGTGTGTGTGTGTGCGTGTGTGTGTGTGTATGTGTGTGTGTGTGTGTGTGTGTGTGATGTGAGAGTAAGAGAGAGAGGGAGAGGAGCTAAATTAAAGTTAATAAAATAGAATCGCCTTGAGGGTGAAATAGAAGCCAGCCTCATTTCATATTCTCTCTCATTTCTTCACTTCCTGTTGTTTGAGATCCTCAGTTCAAGCGTTGAATGAGCAAAGACCTTTACATCAGGTGTTTTTATGCTAGTATATTTCTTTCATTCATATTCAGGAAGTGCTTTATCCAGGTCAGGGCTGTGGATGATCTGGAGGGTCTCCAGGGAATACACTCGGGATGGGAATATTACTGTACTGTGTACACACACACACACACACACACACACACACACACACACCTTACAGAAACACATTAATTTCTATATATAACTTTTACACTCACATGTGATTTGCTTCAGATGATTCAGTTATTTTTGTGCTTTACCCACATGATTCGTCATTATTTAATGATTCATTTTTCACTTGTGATTTTTTTCCCCCACATGATTTATTTTCTCATGTAATATTTCACATGAGTCACTTTTTTTTAGATTTCTTTTCCATATGTTCATATGATTACTTTCACAATCAGAAGTGGAGACTCTAACTAACACATTCATTTCCCTGTAGGTCAGGTAGGTTAACTGGTGTTCATGAGCTTCTTCCTGAAAATAATCTTCCTGAAATAATCCTTTAAAAAAACTGCTTTAATTACACTTTATTAAAAATGTATAAAGTCAAATTATATTGCTCAAACAAACACACACACACACACACACACACACACACACACACACACACACACACACACACACACACACACACACACACAAATTATATAAATTAAATATATAAATAAATATAATTATATGCTGCAGTGCCCTTGAGCAAGGCACCTAACCCCCAACTGCTCCCTGGGCACCGCAGCATGTGGCTTCAGGTATGTGTGCTCACTTGGTGATCCAAAAATCCAAAAAATGCTTCCAAAATCAGACCTGGCACAATTTCTATAATCCCCAAAAAAGAAGTTCTCTGAAAAATTACAATAGATGTGTAATACAGAGATTATGTTATTTTAGACCCGAGGTCATGACCCTGACCAAAGAATGCTATATAAAATGGCTGGCCAAATATAAAAAAAAAGCAATTTTAGTGGCTGTCCAATTCCATTCATTTCCTTTCTCTCTTTTTCTGTCTCTCTCTCTCTCTTTCTCATTCTTTTTCTCACTTTTTCTTTTTATTTCTCTCTCTCTCGCTCTCTTTTTCTCATTCTTTCTCTCACGCTCTTTCTCTCGCTCTCTTTCTCTCTCTCTTTCTTTTTATTTCTCTCTCTTTCTCATTCTTTCTCTCACGCTCTTTCTTTCACACACTCTCTCTCTCTCTCGCTCTCGTTCTGTCTCCCTCTTCCCCTTTCTAGTTGTGTCTCTCGCTTTCTCATTCTTCCTCTCCAGGTCTCTGTCTAACCATTAAACAACCAGGTGATGGGAAAAGCTGAAAACTGGACTCATCAGAGATGACGACCTTACTCCAGCCCTCTTCAGCCCAATCCTTATGGTCTTTAGCAAACCTCAGCCTGGCTCTTCTTTGCTTTTCATTGATGAAGGGTTTTTTTTCTAGCTTTGCATGACTTCAACCATGCCTAGAGCAAACTGGTTCGACCAGTCTTTTTATACTAAGCAGTGTTTTTTATACTTTTCCTTCTTAAATAAGATTTGGTTCAGCTGATCACCTATACAGTACCTCATTAAGTAAAATGAGGTGTGCTTGTATTGGAATTCCACCACAGACACTGGAATGAAATGGCTGCCATACACAGAGTTGCGGATTTAAGAAAAAATTCAATTGACCGCTTAATTTTCTCCAGACCTGTATATGACCCATAACTAAGTAGAAAAATTCTCATTCTCTTTTTTTTATAACCTTCAGATGCCCAGGTTACACACTTAACTGCTTGAGTTTCTCTCATTCATCATCTTTCAAGTAACAAGATATGAATTCTTCAGGCATAATAGCAGCGGCTCTTCCAGGAAATCACAGGTCACAGCTGATGAACCGAGGAAAAGCTGGAAGGAGAAGCCTGACTGAGAAAAATAGAAAAAGAAAACTCAGGTTAACCACAGCATACAAAAGGCATCATGTATATTTCATAAAAGGTCAAAATTCTACCGAGTCTCTTACAGCAAGCACAGTCATAACCATTCTCACAAGACCAAAAACTCTTTTGCTCTGTTCCACACTGAAAGGTGTACTCCCTAATATACTATATACCTATCAGTCTTTCACATCAGATTATTTGCTCTCTTATTATCCTAAAGAAGATTTTTTTTTGTATTTTTGTCTAACCGAGTGCACCACCAGCTAGGACTGAATTCCTTTTAGCCCAGATTGTAGATTCCTGCAGCCAATCAATGATAGTTGAATCAGGTGATTACAGAGTTGTAGCGTTTCCTGTTGGTGAGGTTATGCTAAACAAACACACACAAAACCGTCGACAGTCAAGTCTACATACACCAGGGGTTGCTTTTTGTTCGATGGTTTGTGTTATATACAAGAGGGTGAAAATATACACACACAACTGGCTGAGACAATAGGCATACAAAGACGGCAGATATAGACAATGATGTCGGCATGGATTAAGTCCGTTACCAGTTCGTACAGTTCGTTTGGATAATACCCTTCGTAAGTCTTGGAGAGTCTGCTTGTAATTGGTACAAGAGAGGAATGTTTGTATTGGTGGGAAGTATATTGCAGCGCTGAGGAGAATAAAGTGATAAGTGAGCACGAAGCACACCAATAGGTCCTTATACTCCACCTGAATTATCCCTAAACAGTGCAAAATTCCAGCTTCCTGATGACACACACTCTTAACAACAACTATACAAACATGCACACAAAAGAAATAAGGCAAACAAGAGACATGGAATAAGAATTCTCTCCTGCGCTAACTACAAAGCAAACCAACAGTGTACTAACCCTTTGTGGTTGCTTCTGAGCATTTACTCGCTCCACACTCCCCCTAGGCCTGGGTTATTTATCCAGCTCTTCCGGCTAAGTGCTCCTGAAGAAGAAGCACACCGAGTCAAGCAGTAAGAGCCTAATGACAGCCGAGTCTAGGGGTACTGGCCTTGACATCAGCTGGAACAGTTATTATATGTGCATTGACTGAGAAGGTGCAATATATAGTCGGGTGTGTAATTAACCTGAACGAGGTAGATTATTTACTCTATCATCCAATTTTTTTCCCCTTAAAATCTGTTAGTAGAAGAAACTAAAAGTAGAACGTAAACACACATTGTCTAAGCAAAATATAAGTTGCACAAAAGAGCAAACAAACCTGAAATTTCTTTTTTTCTTATTTGAGTGAATGAAAGGATTTCAACTTTTCTGTTTCTCAGGCTAAGTATTCAGAGACTTTAAAAATGCAGCTGTGTGTATGTGTGTGCGTTTATGTGTGTGTGTGTGTGTGTGTGTGTGCGTGCGTGCGTGCGTGCGTGCGTGTGTGAAAGTCTCAACCAGGTGCCCTCTGAACCTTTCTGGCCTACTTTCTTTAAAAAAAAAATAAATGTGCTTCCTGTTCATATCAGTATTTGTAATGTTTAGAGCACATTATCTGTTCTTTCTGAATAATACATTTTACATCCCTACTGTGAAAAAAAAAATGATTATAATATGACCATCATGGATTTTCTGACCTTCTTGAGCTCTGAAATGTGGACTCACATATTGTACGCCATTTTCCTCTTTATTTCAGTTAACCATCACTTATGTTAAAGTTGCAGAGTGTGCATTTCTTCTGCTTGAAATAACTCTTCCACTCCAGTTCCACTTGTCCTGTAAATCAACACTGCTGAGGGCCGTCAGAGTTTCTCATTCTTTATTTCCTTCTTTCTGATTTGCAATAACATTATGCTCTGACGTCTTCTTCAGAATATCTGCGCCGTTAGACATGTAATAATTTGAATTTTCTGTGCAGAATTTGAATATAACTTTTCTTCTATTTCCAGCCCCGCTGCACCTTTTTCTCTGTCCCAATGGGCTTCTAATTCTCTGGTGGCCTTTTTAGAAAAACTGTCACTTCTTTAAATACACACACTCATCTCTGAAGAGAAAATAAGACAGGGAATTTCGGATAGAAAATTCTAGAGAACCTGAGATGACTTGATGGAACAAGTGAACATTTTGAACATGAATTGGCTGATGAATTCCTCTTCATTTATATATTTATGTGAGTGTGCAGTCGGAAAGCTGGAACTGCTTAACCAAGGTCATTGTAATAAACTCAGCTTTTCTTAAATTGAAGGAAGAATTTGCCACCTGCGTGCTACAGAATTGCCTGATTGTATGAAATATAACATTGAACTTGAATGAAATAGCATTAACACGTATGGAAAAATTGGATACATTGGATACATTTTACATGTGATTATGTGAGGAATATGTGGTTACATGAGAAAAACATTTCAATGTGTTATACCATATAATGCCGGAAGAATAAATGCATACTTTATGAGGTATTTTTAATCAGACCAGACAGGATAAATAAAATGAAAAGCTTCATATTGTGTGAAACTCATCTCTTTCTCTCCTCGCCCTGTAGCAAATCTCTGGTCCGTTTAGGCTTCAGATAAATAATTCACAGAAATGCATGTGTCTGGATAAACAGCAAAAGAGGATCTGCAAGAGAAGTCATGATACTGTTTAAAAATAGTTGGATTTTAATTAATTAATTTTTTTATTCATTTGGAGTGGCTACTACGATGAGTTTTTTCATACCTTGAACAGTGCTGATCCAGTATTTCTGAACGGCTGACATACTTTACTGGGTACAAATCAGTAAATGGATAACCTCTTCAACTGAAAAGATAATAGTATTGAAATGTATGATGATATTATCAGACTTCAGTGAGAGACTGATGTCCAAAAATGCCATTCCAAGAACAGATATTTTTATTTAAACTGCAGTTACAAGTTAGGAAGTGAGTGCTTTGGAAAAGTACCAAAGCATCATGTCAGACATATACAAGTTGGATGAAAATACAGAGTTTACAGAAACAATCAAGGAAGAAATGTTGTAAGGAGCAAAGCTGAGTCAATATGTTTAACAGGTCCAGGTCAGGGATAGAATCAATAAGCAAGCAGAGAGAAGTCAAAACCAGGATAATGATACACAGATGCTTTGCAACATCAATAACAAATAGTAGAAGCAAGACATCACTATGACAGAGTGAACATCTGTGTTATTTATGGGTGTGTGTGTGTGTGTGTGTGTGTGTGTGTGTGTGTGTGTGTGTGTGTGTGTGTGTGTGTGTGTGTGTGTGT
>JAQQZR010000005.1:4308734-4320186 GCA_030068235.1 Notoglanidium macrostoma
ATCCTGGCCAGGTCATCAGTCTGTCCCAGGGCAAACACAGCGAAAAACAGCCATTCACACTCACATTCACACTTAAGGGCAATTTAGAGTAGCCAGTTAGCCTAATCCAAATGTCTTTGGGCTGTGGGAGGAAACCGGATCACCCTGAGGAAATAAATACAGAGGAACTTTAAACTTTTGAGAACACTGTATATGAGGGGTATCTTCTTTTAGCATTCATAATTCATGAGCATTGCATACATTTTTTTATAAAGCATTTGTGTAAGTTAACATCAAAACCTATGAAGTGGTACATGTGAAAGTTTTTTTTATTGTTTTTTTTTAATAAGGTCTCTTTATATGAAAAATAAAATAGAAAAGACAGCCCAGTAATGTCAGTAATCGTTACAAGTCCACTGTTATAGATTGCTGAATCTGCCATTTTTAACCTTTTCTTGGACGTTACATCAGTTAGTATTTTACTCTACAGTATATTTTTCTAGTACTAAGAAAGTTTCTATAAAGTGTCCACTTACATAATTTATTATTTACATTATTCCACAGAAAGTTTGTCCAAAACACACCCTGGGGATGTTTTTTGACTCCACAATGTCTACAATCAAAAGTGTTGCAGACATGTTATATTCCTGCATCACTAATACTGAGCATGTTTTTCTAAGTGATTATATTTTAGAAAACAAGGCAGGTTTTTGAAAACTTGTTTTTTTTACTTTTCTGTCTGGGGCCCTTGTGCTTGACCAGTCAGCAACTTTCAGTACAGTGAACTCTTCCCCAATACTTCCTGGACTGAAGAAAAGCATCTACTCTGGAGCAGGATCTGAAAAGGTTCCTCGAACTACAGACCAGACTAATTCAACCCTGATTCAACTTGTGAAAACGTGTGGGACGTTCCCAAGTTCCTGGAAAAGTTCATGCTGTGCAAACACTAGGTGCTTTCGAGCTGGAGGAACTTTTTCATAGTTCTCAGAAATGCTGGAGGAAATGACCCCTTTTTGTGTGTCCACACTGCAGGAACTGAGAATTTGAAGGATTGTTTTTAGCTCCTACGTCAGGGTAGATGCTCTCCCAGCACAAGAGGAACCATGAGTGATGTAAGTGTACATCATTTTTAAATATCATGTTTTGTGCAAAACATTAGCTATAGAACACAAAGAACCCTAAAATGCTGCTGAAATGGGCAGTCAGGTTTTAATTACATTTACAGCAGTTAGCGGACACCCTTATCCAGAGAAACCTGCATTTCTCATATATACATAATATGAGAGCAGCAGCTGAGGGTTAAAGCCTTGCACAAGGGCAGTTTGGCAGTGCTAGAAAGTCCAAGGTCTTAACCACTGAGCCATCACTTCAACTAAACCATACTGATGCTTTTAGCACTTAAATGTGTTTAAAAATGACAATGGTTTGCATCATTAGATTTGTTTCTCTCCATGTGCCTGATCTGCTCCGGTCCCTGAGGACAGTAATAACTCCTGAACATTGTGACTTCACACTGAACTAGATTAAGACCATCAGGAAATTTGCACCATATGAAAACCCATGTATATGGTATTTTAAAAATCAGCCATTATTCTGTGAGAACTGTCAAATCACTCCTGACATGCCATTACAGCAAAATAATCAGCTTTGGGGTGGTGAACCAGTACTTTGCATTAGGCTGCATCATTAATTATTTTTCAATAACAGCAGTGTTCTTGAATATTGGTGCAGTGCTCACAGCTAAGCTTTCCAGTGAAACATGACTGATTACCAACTAGGGGGATACAGAGAGTAATTAACAGAGATGTGATGTGCTTATATGCAGTCTCACCTTTTAGTGAGATAGCAGAGGGTTTGAAATGCAGCCATGAAGAAACAAATTTACTGTGAAACTGAAATTCATTTGCTTTTACTTTGCTATCTGTAAGATTTGTCCGTCTGCACAGGACCGCTAAATAAAGCACCAACACGCTGTAGTTTCTATAAACATTTATTAGATTAGCCAGGTGGACAGCTCAGACCAGGACACCGAACTGTTTCAGTACATCGGTGTATTTTGCGATCTTGCTCTCGACATTCTTCTCTGCCTGCTTGGTCAGCTTGATCTGAACTTTTTTCTTGTTGTAGAATATCTTGGCCTTCTCTTTGCGGCGCTCCTCGAGTGTGGCCGTAATGGCCTGGTACTTCCAGCCCACCTCGTGAGCCAGGCGACCCAGCATGGCAAACTGCGAGAGGGAAAATAAGAGCGGGAGAGCAAACATCAGGAGATATACATACAATACTTATGATGTTTAAGATTACAAATGTTGCTCGTCTCAGATGGTAGTGCATGTGAAGTATTCTCATGGTCATTAAACTCGAATACTTCTGTGGAATAAAACATCACTGACGAGCAAATTAAAAAAAAAAAAAAAAAATTATATATATATATATATATATATAAAAGCCTCGTGCTAGTTTGTGGGCATGAAACAACTGCTGCACTCGTTCCTTGCTGTCCAGTGTTTTTTTATATATATTCTCTGGCAGATCAGCAATTGCACTAGCTATGTACTGACCAGAAGCGTTATTTCCAATCTATTTCTCTTCTCTGCACATAAATCAGAGGCAGCATGATGCTGGACAAGATGAAACCATTCTTATAAGTTCTTCCATTTATTTTGTGGGTTCTACTTGCAGTACTTTTCGACTAGTACAGTGCCGGCGCAGAGCCAGTTCTAGCTTGGTGCCTTTTGAGAATCAGCCAAGATGTTGACAGGTTGGAGAACACAATGTTAAACAGTGGAATTTGGAGCCATTTCCATTGACATGTTCGAGTTAATATTTAAAAATAAATGGCACCAAATGCATCCACTTCGCTTAAGAAGTCATTACATCTTGCATTTGAAGGTTGCCTGTGCTTGGCAATCAGAAACCGCATTCTAACAGAAGACAGTAGGTATGATTTTTATGCGAATTTCTTGAAGCAGCTCTCTCATCGCCACCGACGTCAGACCTTCCAGCAACTTTGTGGTGCCATGCCAGTGTCAGAAAGCTGGCCAGTCTTTTGTCCGGTCAGAATGTGTAGAACTGGTTCTAGATTAGGTACCGGAACCACATTGGTGGAAAAGGGCTATTGGTGGAAGAAATTAAATGCTGTGGTGAAAAACATACACCACACACGGCAGAACTTTGGTATCAAACGAATCGCTTCAACTTCACTAGCCAATTTCCATAGAATTGAGAAGTTCTACCAGTCCATTTCTCTCCAACCCCCCCCTACTGCCACCTTTAGTCTGATTCACTTTTATGGCATTAATAAATTAAATAAATACAAAATAAAAATAATTCCAGCTTTTCTTTCAACCCACCCTTGAATTTGTATTTCATTATTTATAACACTACACTTGTTCCTAAGCCATAGTCGTTCCATAAATCCTAGTGATGCTGAACAGTAATTAAAACCGCACTGAGAGTGGCACTACCTTGCGAGTTGGCTTCAGGCGCAGAATTTTCAAAGCTGCTGGCACCACCACACGCTTCCTCTGCAGAAAAACAAGCAGCCAATTAAAAATAAATTAATTAATAAATAACCAACATCGGATGAGGTTTAACACAAAGCTCCAACATGTCTCAGTTCGATTTAATGTTCTCAGAGGAAACTCAAACAATGTAGGTAAAGAATTTAGCATCACGGACATGTTTGCACTAACGGCGAGTTCGGAGTGAAAAGCGGCGTTACCTTGTCGTAAGGGGGAGGAATGCCGTCGAACACCTTCAGCCTCTCCAGAGCGGCCTGGCCACGCTTGGTTTTGTGGGGAAGCATACCTGTATGATTTAAAGACCAATTTAGCTTTTAATTTCCTCAAAGAAAGATTAAAGACTTAGATTTTGAACTCTGGTCGAACTCAGTAGTCAGATCCGTAGTTTGTCTCATCAAAGGACTCAGATTCGGGATAAAAGGTGTTCATCATTGTTCGCCATTTGTAGCTGAATAAGTAAATGATTAAATAAATAATCGCTCACCTCTGACTGTCCTCCAGAAGATCCTGCTGGGAGCTCTGAAGTGGTACGGACCACGGGACGGGTTCGTGTTCATCCTCTTGCGCAAGAAAGCCAAGTACTTCACTACAGAGACGAGACATCAGCAGTTAACAAGCTAACACCACACACTACCGCCATAGTGTCACCTATAATGATCTGGCAATCATTTAAATCAACAATGAGACTTTTTACACCCCGATATCACAGTTCACTCTACCATCATGGTATTTTCTAACACTATGATTTTAGTTGTTACTTTAACGTGTGTAACATTACAGCTGCAACTTATACCCATGTGTAAATGCATCCAGTAGCATTGTCCTAGCACAGCTGATTGACTATCGCCCAAATGCTTACACTTACAATACATCTAACCACTTTAGCAAACAGCATATTATTCAGCACTTAAAACTGAGTTCCTTTGCATTCAAAAATATCAGGGGGAAAAAAAAAAGGAATACTTTCTTCTCTAAAAAGCAAATTAACAAAAGCTCACTCACGTTTGTTACGGTAGAAGTTGCCAGAGATGTTGATGCCCTCACATCTCACAACAACAACTTTGTGGCCTGTAACATTAACAGGGGAAAAAAACAAACAAAATATTCATATCATTAGTTCAACAGCAGTACTACATGGATAAGATCGATGACTGCATTATGCCTTACAATTGTTCCAATCTAAGGCTACGGTCACTTTACCAGGCTGAAGAGACAAATCCAGGCTGAGGAAATTACCCATCTAATTTATCATCTTTAGTGAACTGCATGATTAAATTGAAGCCAAACCTGAAGGAACCTAGTGAAACTGGGAATTGTGAAAAACAAGAAATTAACGTGCATGTTTCAGGAAACATCTGCATTCAAATGTGATACAGAAATGGAATACTTTGCTAAAAATGAGAACCATCACGATACGCAACTCCAATGAGAATTGTGCAGCAACTCTTGTAAAGTGACCGTAGCCCAAAACCCTACAACTAAACAATGAAATTTAAATGTATATAGATCAGAAGCTAAACGTGTGAATTCATGCCAACACAAACTCATGTGTAGAGTCTGGGGTTAGTCAGGATGATCACAAGGTTTAGGGTTCAATGCAAAACCCAGCACTAACTACTGCTTAGAGACCGTCTCAGATGGTAGTGCATGTTAGGTATTCTCATGGTCGTTAAACTCAACCAATGTAGGTAAGGAGACATCACTGACGGTCAGTTTGGTGTAGGTATTGACAGCTTACCAAAAAAATAAACAGCACCCTGAAAATATTACTTACCAAGCAGCACTTGCTTGGCCACAATAGCGGAGAGGCGACCGAGCAGATGGCCTCGGCCATCGATTACCAGAACCTGAAAACAGAATGAACACAAATTAGTAGGAAGATCTTACATTTAATCATGGCACTGAGCTGGCCAAGTTCACAGCTAGTGGTTTCTTAAGATATGTAAGCAATGTACACACTGCTCAAGCACTTAATAATAACCACATGTGCAACAGTTAAACATGTCCATAATGAAGAAAATGAAAAATACACATCAGTTGGATAATAAAGTGATTAGGTGACGTGATATGCAAGCATGTTGAGCTGACCAAAAAGTGGTTTAAGACACAAAGAGCTCAAGATCTTAAAATGCCACTCAACTACCTATACAGAATAGGTTTTTACAAATAAAAATAAACTTGATTATAATTATAAAAAGACCAGAATGGCAATGAAGGAAAAATCACACTAGTTAGGCGACTCATTCATAAGACAGTGAGACACCAGAGGAATCATGCGAGATTACTTCAGCCTCAGTCTTCTGGAAAATTAACTATGAACCTTCAAAAACTCTGGTTTAAACGCGATCTGTACAAATGAATGCTTTTATACGCGTGCACCGTGGGTCAGGACGCTACCGCATGGATGCTGGCCTGCTCATGTTAGCTAGCACGTCAAGCTCACTTCCACGTTTGTACAAAGTATCTATTACTCTACGTGCGATTTAACACCGTGTACAGATCCAAAGGCTAAGTTTAACTCATTTACTAACCACAAATGGAGCTCCAAGTCAAGAAAAAACCACGAAGACAGACATCTTAAAGGAAATTTTCATGCACCGAGGAAAACTAGTCAGTACTCTATTACTGCTAGCATCGTGCTAATAACTCACGTAGCGGAACAGCCATATTAAAGCCATGCTTTATAAAAAGGTTTTTTCAACAAAAATTGCAATTTCTACACATGAGAAACACAAAAACGTTTTTAATATTCTATTTGCGGTTCTTTGTAAACGTATAACGGTTGTATTTTTAGCCAATTTTCACAGCGCTGAGAAACACACCTTATGGAACCGGTCCGCCATGATGTGGAAAAGAAAGACGCACGGGTTGACCCGCGGTAAAAGGCAGGGGGCGTAGGCGTGGCTAGAGCAAAGGTGGAAGTGACGAACTAGATAAAACAGGAACTTCCTTTTTTTTTTTTTTTTAGTATCGTATGGTATGGTATCGTGATTTTAATTATTAAAAAAAAAAAGGATTATATTTAAAAAGAGCTGTGTACTCGCCACACATTATTGAACATTCTGCATATTTAATTTAATAAAAAATATAGATGAATAAATAAATACTTGTGGTTGTAGTGCAATCATAATCATAATAGCTTGCTCGCTAGTTAGGTAGCTAGGGTTTGTAAAGCCAGAATACCCGGATGTGAAGATCGGTTCTGATTCGTCAAGAAAATCGCGTTTGCTTTACATGTGGATTTGGTGATAATATATGCTGACGTACATTAATAATACACTCATTGAACACTTTGTTAGGAATACTTTAGTAATACTGGGTAGGACCTCATTTTGTTCTTAAAACTGCCTCAATTCTTCGTGGCATGGATTCCACAAGATGTTGGAAACATTCCTTTGAGATTCTGGTCCATGTTGACATGATTATGTCACACAATTCCTGCATATTTTTCATGTGCACATACATGCTGTAAATCTCCCATTCTACCACATCCCAAAGGTAATCTATTGGATTAAGCTCCAGTGACTGGGAAGGCCACTGCAGAATGCTGAACTCATGCTGTTCATGAAATCAGTTTGAAATGCGACATGGTGCATTATCATTCTTAAAGTAGCCAATATAAAACAGGTAAATTGAGGCCAAGAAGGGATTCACATGATCATCAACAATATTCAAATAGGCTGTGGCATTTAAGTGGTGACTGATTGGTATTAATGGGCCTAAAGTGTGCCAAGAAAACATTCCCCACACCAGTACACCACCTCCACCACTCCACTGCACACAAGGCAGATTGGGTCCATGGATTCATGCACCAAATTCTGACACTTCCATCTGAGTGCCTCTGCAGAAATTGAGATTCATTTGACCAGGCTACATTTTGGTCAGTTTTGGTGAGTCCATACCCACTATAGTCTCGGCTTTCTGTTCTTGACTGACAGAAGTGAAACATGGTCTTCTTCTGTTGTAGCCCAACCACCACATAGTTTGATGTGTTATGCATTCTGAGATGCTTTTCTGCTCACCACAGTTGTACAGAGTGGTTATTTGAGTTACTGTAGCTTTTATGTCAGCTTGAACCAGTCTGGCCATTTTCCTCTGACCTCTCACAGCAACAAGGTGTTTCCATCCGCAGAACTGCCACCTACTGGATGTTTTTTTTTTTTTTAATTATTATTATTTATTGCAGCATTCTAAGTAAACTCTAGAGCAGGGGTCACCAACATGGTGCCCGCGGGCACCAGGTCGCCCTAAGGCACCATATGAGTCGCCCGCGGGGCATGTTCTAAAAATAGCACTAGTCACCAGTGAGCTCCATTTAAAATTTTATATAATTGTGTTATTCTTTTTTAATCAAACCAGCATTTATGTAGATTACAAAATGAAAATATTGAGAGACAATTTTTCAAAAACAAAAATGTTTTATGTATAAATGAACTCTGAACTAGTCTGGTTCAAAGGACAGTATTGTGTGCATGACAAACCTCAGTGTTTGCCAAGATAAGCTAGCGGGCGTGGCTAAGATGGGGAGATGGATGCGGTTTCTACCCCCAAAAACATTGAAGAAAAAAGAAAGAAAATTTATAATTTTCACAGTGATTGGGAGGAAGAGTTCTTTTTTACGATTGTGAAAGAAAAATGTGTGTGTGTCATTTGCGGGGCGAGTGTGGCGATGGCAAAGTGGCACAATGTGGAGAGACACTTCATTACATGTCACAAAAACACCCATGCTAACTACCCACCTAGCAGCGCACTGGGGCAGAAAAAGCCCGAGAGTTAAGGGCATCTTTGGGCAAACAGCAGTTTTCTTGCTTTTTTTCAATTTTTAAAATGTTACATAATTGATAACATTGACAAACATGAGACTTAGTTCATGATTTGTTAAAAATTCTTACAGAGGTAGTGGTTAGTAAAATGGGACATGATTTCCGAAGAAATGTTGCAGAAGTGATCAATGAAAATGAAACAAATGAAATGCATTGAGATTAATAGAAATAAAAAAGTCATGTTGAAATGTATCTGTGTTTCCTACCTTGTTAAATCGTTGTTAATAATTATTGTGAGGAATCGTTAACATGATCAGACAGCGTCTTCACACGGATGAAAATCTCTAATAATAATAATAATAATATATAATTAAAGGTAAACCGTACAACGTTGTTATTTCAGAAGTGTGTATCAAACTGGTAGCTCTTCGTATTACTCAGTACCCTTGAAGTAGCTCTCAGTTTCAAAAAGGTTGGTGACCCCTGCTTTAGATACTGTTGTGTGTGAAAATCCCAGGAGATCAATCATTGATATAAATATTCAAACCAGCTCGTCTGGCACCAACAATCATGCCATGCCCAAAATCACATTTTTCCCTATTTTGCTGTGAACATTACCCATTGATGTGAAGCTGCTAGTTTGTATCTGTATACGTTTATGCATTGCACTGCTGCCACACTATTGGCTGATTAGATAATTGCATGAATGTGTGTATGTACTGTATATGTGCAACTTTGTAGAATATAAGCATTATTATGAGACTTTAAAACAGCTGAAAACATATTAGTCTTTAAAGAAGACTACATCAGCACCTTGGTTAATCAGTTTCTGTCTTTTATTCTATTTTAACAATAATCCATAACAAATAAAACTTACAAAAAGCCACCAAACTTGTGACACTGTTAGACAGAGGATTTGGTAAAGAGCTCTTTTAATCATTTTCATTTACACTCAATCATCCTTTTTTAATTGGCGTATTTTGTTCTCGTGGCGGCTGATCTCCTTTTGAAGACGCTCGACCTCCTTCTCATGGTGACTGATTTCCTCCTGATGATGTTGTCTCAGAGCAGCAATCTGTTCCCGCTCTTTCTTCCTACAAGAAGTGAGAATGTGTTACAAAATCAGTTAATCCTAATAGTTAATATGGATGATGGATAATTTGTGAAACTAGTGTACCACTGGTAGTGCATTAGATTGAAAAAAAAGTGATGTGGATATTTGTGTTCTTTTTATTTTCTTTTGTTATTAAGATGCATCACTCAACCTTTGAAGTCAGTCTGCTAAATGTGATTTTGCATGGAGCAATTCCATGATTCAGATTCATTCTGCTAATGATATTAAGATGTTGCCATTTCACCTTTCCAATATCTAACTCTAACTCTGATGTTGACAAGAATAACGTGCTCCAGACTGTTTACAGTAACTCGACACACTCTGTTCTGTAAGCGTTTCTACTGGCATTGCATGGCAAGGACACACAAAATCAGTTTGTGACATCTGTGCTTTGCTACACACACATCTCTCCTTTTTAATGTCACCACATGCCACCAGACCGAGTACGACCAGGTGTTGTAATCCTGGGCTGCCAGTCTGTAATTAGACATATTTGTTAATCAGTTTGTAATTTGCCAGTCTGACTTTTTGGAGTAGATTTCTAGATGCTCTTTTTCCTAATTATGATGTAATGGTTAGTCTTGATCAAATTCGTATGCTATCTCATGAAGTTGAGAAATTGGCTAATGACACTGCACAAGCCGTAGATCTTATCCCCGCTACGCTGCAATCCCACCGGTTGATCATGTTGCAAAATGGAGTTGCTCTAGACTATATCTTGGCACTACAGAGTGGTTCCTGTTTTGTAATAGGCCCCGAGTGCTGCATGGAGGTTGTTAACCTTACTAATAATTTGACTAAATGCAGAGAAAGAATTCATACCTTTGTTTAAGGTATGCCATAATAATATTGTTTAATATTAATATTGTTTAACTTAACTTTTTTTAACTTAACTGTGGCAGATTCTAACACTTACAAAACCAAACCTGTTCATTTATTTCTTGGTCCAAAGTCAATCGACTTCTCTTATGGCTACAAATATGAGGACCTCAACTATTCTGGGTATTGATGTGATTTCACAATAACACATGCAGTTGGATTTTGAGCCGGCTGTACCTACACTCTCTGTGTTTGCATCACAGGTGATGGACATGACACCTCACCTGACCCCGAAGCACGTAACAGAGAGTCATCGGCATCGCTGACGTTTTTCAGAGCTCATGGGGACAAAGCTAACATAGCTAAAGCTCAATTAGCTGCTACTTTAATTTAATTTTTGGGACTATTAATAAGAGCTGGACAGAGATCCACCCTTCCTGATTGTTCTGCCGCTGTATGAATAATCAACACACCATAAACAGTCAAACGGCTCCACTGGTCCTGAGCATGTGTAATCACGGTCGCCCATGGATTGATGATTATGCCCAAATAGCCCATTCCTTATATGATCTGTTACATATAAATAGCTGAAACAGTTTGGCGTGACCGGAGCTGCCCTTCACCCTGAACATGCACGAGCATGAAGGCTTTATGTCTTCACGCTTGATGCCGAATCACGGAGGCAGACTGCGTCCAGTTCATTATTATTCAGCTAAGTTGGGTGTGAATGCTAGTGGACTTCAAGCTGTTAATCTGGCTATCATTGCCTGTGCTTCTGTAATATTGACACAACATCGCACCAGACTTTCTGGAGTGTATTTTCTTCCTAATTACGGTGTCATGGTTAGTCTTGATCAAATTCCTATTCTATCTCATGAAGTTGAGAAAGTGGATAATGACACTGCACAAGCTGTAGATCTCATCTCCGCTACGCTGCAATCCCACCATATGATGATGATGCAAAATGGAGTTGCTCTATACTACATCCTAGCACTACAGGGTGGTACCTGTTCTGTAATAGGCCCCGAGTGCTGCATGGAGGTTGTTAATCATACTTTGCTAATAGTTTGACTAAATACTCGTGTTGCATGGATCGATAACATTGCTGGTGCTTCACGGTATTCTGTGTCATTAGTATAGATTGTTAATCTATATTATGAGCCGTTGCTGCTGTCGGCACATTTCCAAAACCATGATCATGCTGACTCCTGCTACTGGACCTGATGTCTATATCTAATGTCATTATTATTATGTTT
>JAQQZR010000005.1:4352054-4367291 GCA_030068235.1 Notoglanidium macrostoma
AAATAGCACAAAAAAAGCACCATTTTCGGATCCGGAGTGGCCGCTGCGTGCTACTGCCGCGCCGCCATCTTGGATTCCCTTGAATGAATTCAGCCTGGGCTGCTAGGTCAGTATATGCTTTGCGGCGGGTGTGTTCCCCTGCGTTAAGTGTTCACTTTAGCTGTCTTTCACATCTGTGATAACCGTGTCTACTGCAAAGCACTGATTTATTGCCTTCATATTTAAGCCAGATTCCATGAACAATGAACCTTTTCCAACGGATGTATGCGCTCCAATATTGTGGTCGTCATGTTAATGAACTGACCCCGAAAGTACATCGACCTGAATGAAAATATACGATGTTTTGCGAGATCTAGCAAAAGTTTTGTGAGATCCCGAGAAACTCTGACCTCCCCCCATGTCACTTCGGGGGCTCCGTACATTATCTGAGTATGTGGACAAAAAAACAAAAGGTAAAAACACTACCCACGTAAAAAAACGCCAAGATGGCGGCCTGGCCAGCTTTGTTTGCACTCCGATTATGGCACTGTTTAGTGATAAATATGCAGTTCAGAATAGTTCAATTTATAAATAATTATTGCATTAATTAGCACTTAATTACGCAATTTTACTTTTACATTTACTTTGTTTTTTATTTGAGCAAATGCTAAATTAATTACATTCTACAAAGTAATAGTATTTTACAACTGTCCTTATGTTTTTGGACAGTCCTGTCACGTTTACATAAAATACTAAATAAAATGTGTGCAATGGGCCTTCAAGGACTAAGAGGAAGTGACATCATTTGACTGAGGTGACGCTAACACTGATCAAGAGTGAGTTCTGCCATTGAATTATATGATTTTAAGATGGTTTTTGCATGTTGTTTTTTTTTTTTTTTTTTAAGAGGATGAGCTAAAGAGCCAGGCACTGTCATGCTAAAATATCCCAGAAAATAATAAAATCGGTGAAAATCAAAAACATTTCTAAAAGGTTATTAAAATTCCTTGCTTGTAATGCAAACAGGCCCGTCAGACCACCGTCAGTCCTGTCACACAGAACATTATTATTATTTGAGAAAATATTAATGAATTAATCTCTTTAAACTTGTAGATGAAGATGGACGTATATATCCACCATTATGTATTTATAAAAATGTACTATGTAAAGGTAATTTTTTTTAACAACTATATGAGTGCTTGGCGGTTATTCTGTGCTTACCATCCTCTACAGTTAACCAAAAAGTTGCTTATATTTCTTATAGGAATTACAAAACCATGTAAGATACAATCAGGAACATGAGATCAATACGAAAATGAAATGTGTATCAAAGAAATTCATTAGGAAACCATTTCAACATATACAAATACAAACAAGACTACATAAAGATACAAGAACATGCAACCGCAATACCAACCTGCTGCAGTAAACAATCAAAAAGCCAGATGAGACAATAAAATGAAATAGTATTTCTATCTATTTGAAGTTCATTCTGCATCTTACGTTAGTACACTCGGCGCTCATGCTGCTCTCGGGAAAATCTTCACTGCTTACAGGTTCACTTTCTAACTTCAAAACCCTGAAAAATGTTCAGTTGTTTTCTTCTGATAGCTAAATCCAATCTTCCTAACATTGTGATTATGCGCCAGAAATTTTGACAATACAATGACCAGAGCATGTCTACATTAGGGGCCGATGGGGCCACCAGATGTCACTGTTACACATAATTCAGTGTAACAAGTATGCCTAATATATGTCTTTTTTCTTTGTAACTAACATTACACTGTAATGTAATGCACACATGCAACATGTAACTAACATGTTATGTGCTTATTACATATGACAATGATAGCACTTTCTGGTACATTCAAAATATCTTCCTGTAGCTATTATTTCAAGGTCAGTAGTTCTAGTAATCTTCCTTTTGTGAACATGCGGCCAGTGCTCGTTTAACCAAGTGAGCAGATGGAAACACTGTGCATGCTCATCGCGATTTCAGTAATAAGCTGAGTGGCACGATCATGTTGGCCACATGCTGAGAGCAGTCAATAAAAATAGAATGATATACGTCAAGACATTAAGCTACTTTTCTCCAAGTACAATACAATAGTGGACATCTCTAATTGATATAAGATGTTATAAAAAGTAAACAATACATCTCTTTAAATATTCATTAATATGTTTGTCATAAACCCGGTAGCATATTTGAATGAACTTGACAAATTAGCAGATCTGATGACAGGATGTTACTTTTATTAAAGGATTTGGATGCTTGTCACGTGGAGGACTGAGCAGCACGTGAAGCCTGTGCTGTGTCGTCAGGGCGATGCTAGTCATGTGAATCGGCCCTTGGTCACGTTAATGATTTGTCTCCTTTACAGCAAGCTGCTACAATACAGGAACTGAAACTGTGGAAAGTACACTGAAGAAAGTACCCAGAAAAACAGACACTGGATAATCAAAACAGACCAGCCATTCAAAAAAAAAAAAAAACTAACAACAACAACAAAAAAAAACCCACATAAATGTATCACATATTTACAAATGAACATCGGCAATGTTCCCAACATCCTGCAGAGTGAACACCCCACCCTTGATGCACATTTTGAAAACCTAATGATGGATTTCATTGAACTCACCCCTGCTCAAAGATACAGCTATAGTAATAGGTTACGCGTTTTCAAAATACCATGGAAAGATTTAATCAAACCGTTAAATTAAAAAAATGATGGCGGACACGGGTCTGAACTGGGTTCAAGCGCTATGATTAGTGCTCATGGACATTAGAGGACTCAGTCGATTGGAAGTTTAAGATTAACCTCCTCTCATCCTTTCAGGTCACCTCAGAGAAATCTTTGCAGTGAACAGATGGTGACATATATGTCTGAATTATTTATTTATTGAGGAAAATTATCCAATAATACATATCTGTGAGTGGCAAAAGTAAGTGAAACTCAGTGGCATGACAATCTGGTGTTGAGTGAGTGCCCTGTCTCATTAAAAAAAAGAAAAAAAAACAGAAGTCTGATCTTCACAACACATTTGTGGAAGGGTGTAAAAAGGTTAAACCTCCAATCCACAGTCAGACAGATGGAGAAATTCAAGATCATTTATACCCTCTTCAGGAGTGGAGACCAACAAAGATCACTCCAAGAACAAGGCATATAATAGTCCATGATATCTCAAAGGAACCCAGGATAACTTCTAAGCAACCAAAGTCTTCTCTCGCATTGGCTAATGTTAATGTTTATGAGTCCACCATTAGGAGAACAAAGAGCAACAATGGTGTGGATGGCAGGGCTGCAAGGAGAAAGCTACTGCTGTCCAAAAAGAACACTACTTCCCGTCTACAGTTTGCTAAAGATCACACGGACAGCCAGAAGGAGTGAAATAAGACCAAAATAGAACTTTTTGGTTTAAATAAGTAATGTGAAGTTTGGAGAAAGGAAAACACTGGTTTCCAACGCACAGAAAAATTATGTTTCTTAACTGGTTCTTTAAAAGGCGGTGTAGTTGCACAAAGAACCATCATCTACTAAAGAACCATTATATGTAATGAATTGTTCTACATGTTTGTCATATACACATATAGTTTCATATTTAATTATCTATTTATATATTATTTGTTGTTTATAGCCAGTGTTTTTTTTTTGTTGGTGAATGTGCCCATATTCTTTCTACCATCTGTCTTGAAGAAAAATGCCTCTCAGCTGTTCGTAACAGATAAGGTTAGTCATTGTGTTTCAGCAGGGCAGTCTTGAATCTGTTGAGTTTGAAAAAGGGAAATGTGTACTAAAAAGTGTTGCAAGATTTTGATATAAAAAAATTTTTTTTTCAGCACTTCATGTTTTGCTGCATTTAAAACAACTTCCATCAGCTGAAAAAAACAGCCATGGACCTTTTTCACAATCTTCTCACAAGACTTCCTTCTCACAAGACTTCCTCAAGATATACAGACGGGTCCATAATGAGACAGTCTTTTTAAATTTTACCTCTGTACACCACCAGAATGGACTTTATAATGAATATACGTATATAATGAATATAGTGTAGACTTTCACTCTTAATTCAAGGGGTTGAAAGAAAATATTGCATTAGCTGTTAATTCCAGCCATTTTTTTTACATAGTCCCTCCGTTTTCATAGACTCAAAAGTAATTGAACAACTGACTGATGAGCAGTTTCATGGCCAGATGTGGCCTGATTCCTCATCATTTCCTGACAGATTAGGGAAATAAAAGGCCTGGATTTGATTCAAGTGTTGAATTTGCATTTGGGAGATGTTCATGGGAACTCTTAATATGCAATCTTGATTACTTCATTTCAAAGTTTTCATTGTTATGAAAACTGTCACTGTCCAAATAAATATGGACCTGACTGTAGATAATTTCTTACCATTGATGTTAAAACACCAACTTTGTCACCCATAACTCTGTCTGTGATTACTTTTGTTTCAACCTAATGTCTAACACATTACAGCTTTTGTGTCTGACATATCTTTCTGTTTTTTCGTCTGCACATCTATAAAAAAAGTTATTCGATTTAGGGTTATAAAATGCTAACGGTACAGAAATTAGCAGTAGCTGGTGAGCACTTTGTGACACTTGATCACAATGATTTGTGCACTGACAACAGAAACATCACTGGAGTTTTAAGAGTAACAAAAAATGACCATAAAATTACTCCATACAACACAATCCAAGTTATCTCAAACCACGAGTGAACTCATTTTATCTAGAATGAGTTTTATAGAATACATTTTTTCCTATTATTTAATGAAAATCAAGTCTTCCTCACCTGTATTTACGTCTGCATTACCAAACTTCACAAGCTCACTACAGTCTTGAGGTTAATGTGTGATAGTATGTGACCTCTATCTCATGAGACATGGTAATGTCTAAGCTGAATATAATGGAAGACGATTTGTGTCCAGTAAATAATGGACACATTGTTTTCAGAGACTAATCGTATGATGTCAGAAGACTTGGATTATGTCTCGCGAGCTGTGTGGAGTAATTTAATGGTTATTGATTTATTTATTTATTAATTTTTGGAACTCTGCAGATTGATCCTCAAAGCCTTTGTTTGTTTTGGAGTTGGCTGCTACAGAGTCATACTGGCTAGGAGTTTTATATGGACTTATAAACTAACAGACTTTTCACCAGTCCATGACATGTGGGATGAGATGACTGAATTTTCATTTTTGTGTAAACTATGCCTTTTAATTCAGTGGTTTTCAATCTGTTTGCACATCAAAGGTCAAATAAAAGAGTAGTTATAATGCACAATTTAACACATATGTATTTAGAGATATTTTACACACACTTACACACACTTAAGATGGATTGGCCAAATAAAATGTTTTTGATCTGAATTTAGAAATAGGGGGCAATTTACATAACATGACACACTGCTGGTATGTGCCACAAGAAAGACATCTAATGAATTAAGCCTTTTAATATCATTAACAAACTGGCCTTTTATATGCAACTAAGCATAGCAGAAAGCTTGAATTTGTGATCATGATTTGTAAACTTGACAATTTTACACACCACCATAAAAATACATGCATTTTGAAGACCAGCCAACAAGCCTGAAAAACAATAGCAGCCAGCTAAATAATGGGCTACAATATCCTTGCCTATATTATCATGTACTGTATTGAATATAGACTACAGAAACATGCAGTAAAAATCGGCAAAGCAAACAACAGGCTCCCTCATTTAGCAGCATCATAATAAGAACAGTTAGGCATAAAAACAGTAACAACAATATGCAAACACAAAACCAACCTGCTACAATAAACAATCAAGAAGAAATTAAATCAATAAAATAAAATAGTATTTCTACATATTTGTCTAGCACTAACATTGGCAGACTTGGTGCTCATGCTGCTCTTGGCAGAATCTTCACTGCTTAGAATAGTTCACGTTGAAAAATGTCCAGTTGCTTTCTTTGCTCATTTCTAGGCTAATTATTTGCTTGCTAACACACAATGTAAGCTAAATCTGACTAAATCCAACATTGCCAACAGAAATTATGTTCATGCAATGACCTATAACGAGTCATCGGCTTTCAAATGTATTTGTGTCATAACGTGAGTGGACACAGTGAACACAAAAAATGCATCTCATTCTCAAGCACCTTATTCAATAAAATTTTAATCCAAAGACATGATCTGCTGTTGTCAAAATTTTTATTTTCAAGATAGAATGTTAAAAATATTAACAAAATCATAAAAAAAAAAAAATGCCTGGCCCAGATTCCCTCCTTGACATCTGATGGACAAGGACATTGTCAACTAGAGTTGCATGAATCCCTGCAGAAACTATTTGTCACTTTCCTCTTCCTTTTTTTCCTCCTTTCCTGTGTCCTCTTCCAATACCTTCTTTGTTTCAAAACAAGTGGTCTGATCCATGGCCCTTTTATCTATCTGATTGGTGTGTGAGCAATTTTAAATTGTGCATTAACTTGGTTTGAGCTATGATGACTTGAGCTAATGATTCTGAATGCCAGTGTGTTCTAAATGACCAAATGCTTGCGGGATAATCAGGAGTTTTCTTCCCTCTCGTTGCCATTATTCCAGTGAGGAAAAAAGCAGTTTTCAGGTGTTTTTAGAGGTATGATTTCTTACCATATATGATTAATTGGGGGCATGTCTGAATGAAAATGACCCCAAACGTGCACGAGCAAGGTGGCTTAGAACATGTGGGATTTGTCAACAGTGGTGTGATAAATACTGATTTTCTTGTACTTATGCACACTCTAAATTTTATTTGTAAGACAGAATTTAGAACTTTTTCTACAAAATGTTGATAAATGATGGACCTGATCTGAACCCGATTGGGAATCTCTGAAATATCATTGGAGACAACATTATTACTAAGAAACTAGATACTACAGTTACTGAACACTGGAAGAGACCAGAAAAATTAAAAAGATCAATCCAGAGCTCTGTGAGAAATTGGTGATGTTCTGCAGGTGCAAATGTGATAAAGCTATTCAAAGCAAGCGCCTTCCTGCAAAGTTGTGAAATCTGCAACCATTACAAAATCCATTTGTAAGCTTCAATTTTGATAGCTGTATTTTCCACAGTATTAAGGTGTTGGTAAATTGCTTTTATACATTTCTGTTATAAGTATTTATGAATTGTTCTCTAATTTAGACCTCCTATTTATTTATTTATTTATTTATTTATTTATATTTATATTTATATTCATATTTTGCCTATTTCTGGCTGTCTTGGCACATCATGTTCTAAAACACAAAGAAACCTCCAGAAAGCTGTGAGCAAGAAACCTCCCATATCTTGTGAGAGCATATTTCCTGTAAGAGCACGTGAATCTGCATTCAGTTGCGGTTTATAACCAGCTGAAACCAGAAATAGCACAGACATCACCATGAGTACATTTGGTAAGCAATTATGACAATTCACAATTTTTTACACTACACATTTATTTTTGTTGTTATTTTGTACATTAAAAGAAATATAAAAATATATGAGATTTTGTGTTAGAGATGTTGTAGGTTTTGTGTTAGAGACACAACGGGTTGCTGAACAAACTAAGAAAAAGTAATATTTATAATAATGACTGAAAACTGAATATATGGAATGAAAATTGAGAATATTGAATGAAACCTGATATGAGCCATAGGGCCATGTTGTGGTGTAGGCTAATATTATTCTGTACTGATGCTTTCGTGTCTTTTCCACTGTCAGCGAATGGCATCGTGGGGAAGTCTGGTGTTGACATAGGAAAAAGCGTAAGAAAATAAATAAATGAATGTAATTTATTACCTATGGTTTTGGGGTAATTTCTTCCCATTTTCTGAATTCAGAAATCAGCACAATAATAATAATAATAATCATCTTTAAAATTCATGTTTTTTTGTCCAAGTACAAAGTTTTTATAGCAACATGTTATTGCATCATTATGGAATGATATTGTCCTGCAACAACATGGCTTTAGTGTCATTCTGATGATGTCAGATTTTATTCCATATATTCAGACTTAAATTTTTCATTCCATATATATGAGTTTTCAGTCATTATACATATATAAATATACAGTATATATAAATTTATTTTTATTTATTTATTTTTTTTCATGGTTCATTCAGCAACCTGGTCTGTCAATGAAATTGCATTATGGTTATTACTGAGGGTGGGGCGGTGGGATATCATACCCTCAAAGCTCCCACAGCTGTGCAGTATGTTTCTGATGGAATATACCACTCTGTTTGTTCTCAGAGCTTCATGTTTGGAAAAGGGTGTAGCATGTACTCAGCAGTGATTCAGATACATTGCTCTGGCCTCCCTGCCTATGAGGTAAACCATGCATAAACCTTGTCTTTTAGAGTCAAGTAGTATTATGAGGTGTGCTGGTCCGATGTCTATTTAATTCAATTTTCAGTTAAATTATTATTTATATAGAGGTTTAAACAATGGACATAATAACAAAGCACCTTTTCAGAAATTTAGATATACACCGATCAGCCATAACATTAAAACCTCTGTATAGCATTGATTATCTAGTTACAGCGGGACCTGTCAAGGGTTAGTATAGTGGCACCTGTTACAGGGTTATGGGTGCCCAATGCTCATTGAAGCTTGTGGGGAGCAGAGGCTAGCCCATCTGGTCTGATCCCAAAGAAGTGCTCCTGTAGCACAAATTGCTAAAAAAAAAAAAAAGTTAAGGATTAAAGTTTCTATGCTAGAAAGGTGTCAGAACACACTGTGCATCACAGCTTGCTGTATATAGGGCTGTGTAGCTGCAGACTGGTCCGAGTGCCCATGCTGACACCTGCCCACTGTTAAAATTGCCGACAATGGGCACATGAGCATCAGAACTGGTCCAAGAAGCAATGGAAGAGCGTAGCCTGGTCTGATGAATCACTTTTTCGGAAGTGGAAGTGAAGGAAATGGGCAGGGGTCCATGCTAGGCTAATATCTAATCCCAGGTGGCCATTCATTCCATTCATTCTGCTCTCCAACATCTGCCCCCTGGAGAATAAACTGGACTGCATGCTACTTCAGCAGACTACCCAGCATAAGTTTAGGGACGGCTGCGTCTTTGTTTTCACAGAGATATGGCTCAGCAACAGTTCTAGATGTCGCTGTTCAGCTTGATGGACTCAGCACATTTCGTGATGACAGAAATGCAGCTCTGTGTGGTAAGACTCATGGTGGTGGCTTATGTGTTTACACCAGCACGAAATGGTGGAAGAACTCTGCTTGTTTTTTAGTTATTGCTCATTGCTGGTGGAGTTTGTGACTGCTAGATGCAGACCATTTTATTTACTTCAGGAATTCACCAGCATGCTCATTGTGCTAACCCATTATGCTAATCCAGACACAGACTCCTTGTCAGATGCTCCAAACCGGTTCTGAAGCAGGTGTGAATCTGGCCAGCAGGAGCTATCTTTGCTCTTTAGGACTGCTTTGAGCATACTGACTAGCATATGTTCAGGGAGGCTGCAACCAATGATGACAGTGCCAACTTGGAGGAGTACACGTTATCAGTGACCAGTTACAGCAGGAAGTGCATAGATGACATCACTATCAGAATGTGCAGACCAGCTGGCAGATGGTCTCAATGATCTTCAACATATCCCTGAGTACTGCAGTCATTCCAAAGTGCTTCGAAGCCAGCACCATCATGGCTCATCATGAGGCACATCAAGACCTTGCTGTCCCCCTCACTTTACCCTCTGCAGTTCGCCTATTGTCCCATCCAGTTGACTAATGACACCATTGCCTCCACCCTACATCTGGCCCTCACCTACCTGGACAATAAGGACATGTATATAAGAATTCTGTTCATAAACTTCACTTCAGCATTCAAAACAATCATTCCTCAACACCTGATTGGAAAGCTGGGCCTGCTGGGCCTGAACACTTCTCTCTGCAACTGGATCCTGGACGTTCTGGCTTAGAGACCTCAGTTAGTCCTGATTGGGAACAGTATCTCCAGCACCACCACACTGAGTACTGGGGATACCAGGGCTGTATGATCAGTCCACTGCTGTTAACTCTGCTGACTCATGACTGCAGAGCAATACACAGCTCAAGTTTGCCGATGGCACGACCGTGGTGGGTCTCATCAGCAAGAACGATGAGTCAGCATACAGAGTGGAGCAGCAGCAGCTAACGGACTGGTGCAAAGTCAACAACCTGTCTCTGAATCTGGACAAAACATAAGAGATGGTTGTTGACTTCAGGAGACCATGGAGTGACCACTCTCCACTGAACATCGATAGATCCTTTGTGGATATCGTCAAGACCACCAAATTCCTTGGTGTTCACCTGGCAGAGAACCTATCCTGGTCCCTTAACACTGGCTACATAGCCAAGAAAGCCCAGCAGCTTCTCTATGTCCTGTGAAGTCTGAGGAAAGCCCATCTCCCACCACCCATCCTCACCAATTTCTACAGAGGGACTATCAAGAGTATTCTGAGCAGCTGCATCCCTATCTGGTATGGAAACTGCACCATATTGGATCACAAGACGCTACAGCAGATAGTGAGAACAGCTGAGAAGATCATTGTGGTCTCTCTACCCTCCATCACAGACATCAAAGACAAACACTGCATCCACAAAGCCACCAGCACTGTGGATGACCCCACACATGCCTCACACAAACTCTTTACCCTCCTGCCATCTGGCAAGAGGTATCAAAGCATTCAGGCCCTCACTGCCAGACTGTGCAATGGTTGACTTCTTTTACATCATGTGGACAGCTGAGTGCATGTGCATTACTTACCTGGGGAAGAGATGGCACCAGGATGCACTATGGGAAGAAGGCAAGCTAGCAGATGCAGTGTGATGCTCTGGGCAATGTTCTGACAAGAAACCTTGGGTCCTGGCATTTATGTGGCTGTTACTTTGACATGCAACACCTACCTAAACATTATTGCAGCCCACTCACGCCCGTTAATGACAATGGTATTACCTAATGGGATTGGCCACTTTCAGCAGAATAATGTGCCCTGCCACACTGTAAAAATTGTTCAGGAATGGTTTGTGGAACATGATAAATAGTTCAATGTGTTGACGTGGCCTCCAAATTTCTCAGCTCTCAATCCGACCGAGCTTCTGTGGGATGTGCTAGACAAACAAGTCCGATCCATGGAGGCCCCACCTTGAAGCTTACAGGTCTTAATGGACATTATTGCTAATGTCTTGGTGGTTGTTCTACAGTAGATAGCTGACAGGGTTTTTTTTATCAGGGGTTTCATAACTACTATTTTAAATTATTTAGGTACATAGCCAATGATAAGGGAAGAGCTGATAATTTTTAATAAAGGTTTGATTGATTCTGAGATCATCTGTTTGAGGAACTTTGTAGGTGAGAGCTCTTGTATACAAATCGATGATTTTGAAGAAGTAGTTAGTGAACTTGGTTGGTCTGATGGATAGGAATGTTTCTAATCTGATTTTTGTGTGGTCTGTTTTAAGTCAGTTATACCAGGATGTTAGTTTTTCCTCTCTAGTTATTCTTGTTTTAAGTGTGGGTACATTATCTAGAATGTAGCGGAATACTGAATCTAAGCATTCAGTCAGCTGATACAGCTGATAAAGTTTTTCACAATAAAATACCAGCTTTCTCCTCAAAAGTACTCCAATTATGAATAAAATTCACATTGTTTTTGTTGTATCACCTAGACATCCATTTGGTCTTCATTTGAATTGCTAGTGATGTCTGAAAAATTACATACGAACCTACAATAGTAGCCAGTCAGCCTCAGGAAATGGGCCTTTTGGTCTCTCACAGCGCATACATTAACAGCCAGCCAGATCCAACGACTCTCTGACGTCATTTTTGGTCTTTGGTATAGGCCACAATTCCTGTTGATTTGCCAATTTGGGTACACACTCGCCCATGACCCAAGTTGAAGCCCAAATACCACCTGTCTAATTGCGTACGTCTTTGGATTTGCTAAATCCTGCCTATCTCAAGGTATTTAGGACAGCCCTTAGGTGGCACTGTTAATCATTAATACAAATGATTATTTAAATAGGCAATGGTATATAATTTGCACAAGCATGACAGTCTAAAAATGATTTGTTGACTTTGCAGAATGTCTAAAAGAGGAGTATCCAAATAAGGTTTCAGCAATCTGAATCATTTGCTAAGGTTTTTTGTATACAAAATGATTTTATAATGAATGTAGTGGCATTAGTGGCAAAGTCGTACAGTGGGTAGAATTACCACCTAAGAGCTCTGGGCTCCCTATGTGCCCTGTGATAGACTGGCATCCCATCCAAAGTGTATTCCTGCCTCATGCATGCTGTTCCCAGGATGGGCTCTGGATCCACTGTGAAAATGTCAGTGATAATGAGAAATAAACTAATTAGTGACTTCATCTATTTTTCAATAACTGCTGAATCTCTAAGAAACACTTCTTTGGAATGCAACACAAAATAGTTTAATGCTTTAGCCCTGCATACATTGTATTATATTATAGACCTTTACATAAGATGTAATACATCAAATCATGTTCTGTTTTTTCTCTGCAGGTATTTCTGACCAACTAACAAATTTCTGATGAAGTAACATCTGTTGATACAGATGACACAGATTAAAGTATGAACTACATACAAAATTGTTTGAGTATTGAATGCTCATTTTGATTAATTACATATCCAACTATACTTCACTTTGATTAATAATAATTTGCAACTGCAAGCCAACGATCAGTGCCTAATTAAACATGTTTCCTTTAGTAAAAGGCTAAAGGTTCAGGATCAGCACAGATGGAGTCGAGGCAGCTCAAAGGTGAGTAAAAACTCAGGCAGTCCCAATAATGCATGAAAGGGGAAAAAGATGAACTTCTTCTACATTTAGTTTCGGATTAGTACATGAATGGAATATGAGACCCATGGAAGTAAAGAAATAGAAATAAAATAATTAAATATGAAAATAGTTCAAAAAGATCAATCTAATTATCATAGCATTATATTACATTTGCATTTATTCATAATGGCATAAAGAAGCAATTCTTAGTTGGAATATAGAATACTTATCACCTAGAGTATTTCTCTTCAAATATACTTACAAATGTTACAACATAATTAGGGGACATCCCAAATTAATATACTAAAACTGTGTTACAGTATATCAAAATTAAACAGTACATCTCTCAAAATATTCATTAGTATTTTTGTCATAAACCCGGTATCATATTTGAATGAACTTCATTTAACTTAGAAGATAAATTAACTCACTAGATCTGAGAGCAAGGTGTTACTTTGTTGAGATCTCATTAAACTAAAGAAGAAATGAACTTGACGATTTTGAATAAGAGACAAGAGATTTGGGCATAATTCACTCATTTATTTCCATTTGGTCTCATTGCTGTCTAGAAGAACCTATAGCGATAATAAGGAGGTCTGTGTTTATATTTTCTCTCTAGGGTGGGGGATATTTTTTTTAAATAATAGTGATATTAACACTGATATGAATGTATCTATACTTTCAGATGATTTTCTTGCATTTCTGAAAACACTGGGACTTGAAAAGTACTACCCAAACAAGCTGACTCTGAGGACTTTGTTGGAGATCAACAGTGCCAGTGTTTCTGATGAAGAGGTTCACTCACTGCAAGCAATGCCATGGGCTTTCCTCCGCAAATTACTGATGCTTAATTCAAATTCAAGATCTTTACTATGTGTACCTGGTGAAAATAATGAAACAGGTGAATTGTTTGCTGAGCAGGGCTGTGATGCTACTCCAAATCTTCTAGATCTTCACTCTGCCCTCTTTGTCTGTGCAGACAGTTTCCTTCAGCAAGAAATGTCTCTGAAAATGTCAATGTGCCAGTTTGCAGTACCATTTGTGTTACCTCAGACAGTAAATAATCAGTGCATGCTCATGGTATGGGCTCTTAGAGGGATCCTGAAAGAATGGCGCCCCCATTCAATGTCCGAATCTAAAGGTTTTGTTGAAGACAGTGTTGTTCATACAGAAATTCCCTTGATATCATTTGTGAGGTTAAGCAACTGCAGCTTGTCCAAGTCACAAGTTTTGAACCAAGTACTGAACAATTCACAGCAGCACCATGATTTTTTTTCTCACCGAGAAATGATTGGAGGATCTGCTCCCAGGGTAATCGCTAATGGCATGGTTGAAATATGCTGGAATCTGCCATGTGGAAACAATAGCATTGATGTCTTTCCTGAGCCAGTGGCTATTGCTAATTTAAGAGGAGATGTTTGCACATTTGAAACACAATTCAGTTTCCTTACTCAGGTGTCAACAGCTGTCTTTGTGTTCCTGGACAGTGTCGAAGAAAAGGAGCAAAGGCTGTTTGCCTCCTTACAAGAAATTAAGTCCAAACTCTTCCTTGTGGTCAACTCTCAGAGAAATATGAGCCAGAATGTGAAGTCATCTATTAAAGCAGCAGTTGATACTCTGCAACTGGAAAAAGATCACATCATTTTCAAAAGCCAGAACATAAATTTGGCTGCTTTCGCAATGATGATCAGTTCTGCCATTAAAAAAGTGCTAAATGAGCATCACAGTTCAAATGAAATTGAGGCTATGAAGAGGGTTGCTCAAGAATTAGGTCTTTCCATTGACGAAAGTGAAAATACAGCCTGTGTGTCATCAAAGGGAACAGCTGAGAAAATTATGAAAAATATTGGAGTTCGTTCCATAGTGGAATATAAAAAGACACGGCTGCCACTGCAAGGTGAAAATTGGAAAAGGTTGGGTCAGATAGAAAAAGAGCAATGCCGATTACAACATTCAGCAGAACTGAGTTTGGAGGAGTATAAGGTCCAACTTCAAAATGAAAAAGATGAAATTCGGAAAAAACAAAGCGAGTATAATGTGTCAGAATCAATGGACATCTTAATAAAGGCATTGTCGAGCTCTGATGACACTGAGCGAGCCTTTTTTCTCAGATGGCTGGGACTAAAGCTGGACATGCGATCACGCAAAGACATGTCAAAACTAAGGTACAAATACACACAGTGTGAACAACTGAAAGACAAAGATGGCATCGCTCGATTAGACCAGGAGCTTCTCGATTCCTCTCTTGGCATAGAGCACTACATGAGAGAGATGGGACTAATCTATGAGGCTACTTTATTTGGTTCAAATAAAATGTCTGACAAAATTCTCAGTCTCCCTAATCTGGCTGCCAAAATGCTCCTGGCTGGGTTTCCTCTTGAACTTCTTGATGGAGATGCATCAAATATCCCAGAGAAATGGGTGAGTGATGTTCTCATGGAGCTCCACAGGATGGTTGGGCA
>JAQQZR010000005.1:4387577-4398717 GCA_030068235.1 Notoglanidium macrostoma
CACACACACACACACACACACACACAAATACTGATGCTGCCAACAGAGGTCATGACTTACCTTAGACACGCACACACAGTCTGATCTCTGAGATCAGAGTCTTTGCAGAGGATGTACCGTGTTTAAGATTTCCATTAAATCTCTGCATTGTGCATTTGTTGTTTTTTTTTTGTATCCTGCCTTTATTGTTTGTGGTCTTTAGGATATATGTTGCAGACACCTTTATTGAAAGCGATTTCCAAGAAGGCCATGGAAGAGCGCTCCACCCTCTAATCATAAAGCCGTCAAGCCGACCACGAGTGACGCAGTCTTACGGTAACTTGCAACAAAAGTAATACACAATTACAGCAGCAATAATAGAGCAATACAGAATACGTACAATACATTAACAAAATAGCAAACGACTATGTTCCCTCAGCATTCACATTTTTCATTCATCCTTGGTAAGCACTTGTATCCTGTTCAGGGTCATGGTGGATCTTAAGCAGGATTACATGCTGGATGGGATGCCGGTCTGTCACTAGGCACCATTAACGCATTCATCCCCAGAGGCAATTTAGAGTTGCCAATCCACCTACTACTATGTTTCTGGGAAGTGGGAAACTTAAAGAGCGCAGCAAGAGTGGTGCAGTGATTAGCGCTGTCACCTCACAGCAAGAAGGTTCTGGGTTTGAACCTGCCAGCCTATTTGGGCCTTTCTGTTTGGAGTTTACACGTTCGCCTATGTGGGTTTTCTCTGGGTGCTCTGGTTTCCTCCTACAGTCCAAAGACATGCACGTTAGGTCAACTGGCTACTCTAAATCATCCATAGGTGTAAATTTGAGTGTGAATGGTTGTTCGACTCTGTTTTAGCCCTGCGAAAGATCGGCGACCTGTCCAGGGCGAACCCTGTCCTAAACGGAAGTCAGCTGGGATTGGCTCCAGCTTCCCCATGACCTCATAATGGATGGATAGAAATGGATAATGGATGGAAACCTAAAGAACATAAACAAAACCCTCGCAGCGAAAACACGGAGAGAGCGTGCAAAAATTATATACTCATATCGTTTAAGCCTAAAGATGACAAATGTTTTTGTCTTATTAAATACAAGCGAGGACAAAAAGAGGCTGGTTTGGGAGTGACTATTTACGGCTGCTGTAACAACTGATAAGAGCCGACTTGCATTACATTTGCATACATTAATGATACATTTAATGTAAGCATAAACAGATAAAAATTGCTTTTTATTGTAGTCAATAGATAAAAACTGTAGTTGTTTGCAAATTGCTGTGATATAGTAAGAAGAATTAAATAATCAACTTGGTGGTAAAACTTGCTCGGCATCATGTCAGGCCACATCACACGCATTTCTATTCCCAAGTATTTTATTCCTTAAATAACACACAAGGTTCTTTCAAGATTCTTTAGAATTTCATGTAAATCTGATGACTTTCTTGTTCCTTTGCCTGTCCTATTTCATCTCTGTCCCATGTTTTTCTCCCTCCATTGCTACTTCTGCTTTCCGTCTATCCGTCTATCCATTAACTTTGCTTGTTCTGTCTTTGGCAGTCCCTCTTATCTGCTCTCTACTCATCCCTCTTTATTTCTTCCTGCTCCACTTTATTTTTAGTCTTTTTTAATGAATCTCTGATCAAAACTCTAAATGTTTTCCACTTTTTCCTCTTTCTCTTACTCTCCGTATTATTTCTTGTGTGCCCTCAAGCTGTGTTCTTAAAGTGTGTGCGCAAGTGGGTCGATGTCTGACAAATTCTTTTCTCGGCTTTATGTCTGTACATGTGTGCATCTATGTGGTGACCCACTTTCTTGCTTTTGGCAAAAGTCTCGCAAAACATATCTCTAGCTTCACTAGTGTCTAGTACATTTTGTCTCAGTCGATGTGGCCAAGAATGAATTTGATTGACATAGCAGATAACCAACCACACACATTTCACTGTATATACGCATATACTTCAAATATATTCAACACAGCATGCTCGAACAGCTTTTAATAACAGGATTCAATGACCTTTTCTTCAGTACAGGTACTATATCCTGCTCCAAAAAGTTGTGGTGTTCAAAAGTTAGTTTTTCAACTGCAAGCCAGCGCTCACAAATATGTATACATTGAAGAGCCAATCAAACGGCATCTTTCAGTGTTCTGAAGGTTGGGGCCAGAAAAGTGTACAACTGAAAGTAACTTTTGCCATTTGTGTTCACAAAAGTATACAAAATGTTACAGAATTCTGGACGTCACCTGACTTAAAAGGCACAAAAAAATAGAGACCGTTATTATTTTACCAAGCAAGCGCATTTTATTTAAATATTAGTCCTTTGTGATTTATGCAGCCACAGTAAATTAAGGGTTGATATTGATAATGCCCAAAAAGTGGTGAGTCCATGCATACTGAATAAGGGTAAATTGAATAAAAGCACTGCTTTAGCATAAATAAACCCAACACATTTTTATTAACAAGTCTTACTTAGTTGGAGAAACACTGAATGCCAGTCAGCCATAGTCATATTTAAGGACTGATATAGCAGATAGTAAAGAATACTGAGCAAGTGTCTATGGAGACATGCACAAACGTTAGGAAAATAACTCGCATACAATTATTAATTTTACAAATATACAAAAAAAAAAACAACAAATATTGTAAAAGTGCTGCCGGTTTCTCCTTCCCTGTTTTAGACTGATCCTTCTACAAGGACCTTTATTCACAGTTTGCAATCAGAATAAACATAATTAATAGCGTGTTAACTCCGTGTGAAGTGAGGCCACTTTTCTGCGCGTGTTAACATGGTGTAACATCAGTGTACTATCATACACATCTGGAATAAATGTAGTTAATTAATAGCATGTTAACACAGTGTGAAATGGTTCCACATTTCTACGCCCTACGGTAAACATCTGGAAGCCAACAAAGACAAACAGCTATTCCATGTTAGTGTAGTAAGCCTAGTAACTACAGATTACCTGTTTTTTTTTTTTTTTTTTGGTCTTTTTTTCTATTTTCTCTACTTAAAAATTAATCATAAATAGAGCTTATTTAAATTCATTCTACTTCATTTACCAAAAAAACCACATTTTGTTTATATATCACATACACATTAGAGTAAAAACAATATGTGTGATGAAAAGAATGGTTAGTTTTCCTCTAACAAGCGCTTGGTTAAAAGTTATTTATAAGTTTAAGTACCTTTAACGCCCAATTCAGACTGGATTAGTGTTATTAATATAATTATCACCGGTGTGTCTTTCAAACTGTAGTCCCATCGTAATCCATCACGTCTGTCAATTGTGTGCGCATGCGTCTAGAAAGTTTACTCCATTTGTCACCTTCTAGAAAATGACCAGTAAAAATAACTGTAGAACAATAATATATAAATGATATTTAAGATGACATGTCAGAGAAGTAATGCATCCGGGGAAGTTTTTTTGCGTTCCTAGCACAGCCTACATGCGTATCATGGTAATGTGACCTAGTAATGATTAAGCACTAAAACAAGTGGTTATAATAAATTTCAAAACAATCAGTTTGTATTAAAATGAGATGCATATATCAAATATGGAATGCTTGGCATGACGACCATTTCCTCTAAAAGTATCGGAACAACAAGGCCAGTTCAGTTTGTTTTTGATACAATGAAGACATTTGGGTTTGAGATCAATGATAAATATGAGAATTTGGAAAGAAATATAGAGAAGAGCCCAAAAGTTCTGGAACCAAGATTAACCTCTACCAAAGTATGGAGAAAGAAAGGATCTGCTCATTTTCCGAAATTTACAAGTTCATCAGTCAACCATGGTGGAGATGTGTGGAGTGCCATGGTGGAGATGTGTGGAGTGCCATGGTGGAGATGTGTGGAGTGCCATGGTGGAGATGTTTGGAGTGCCATGGTGGAGATGTTTGGAGTGCCATGGTGGAGATGTGTGGAGTGCCATGGTGGAGATGTTTGGAGTGCCATGGTGGAGATGTGTGGAGTGCCATGGTGGAGATATGTGGAGTGCATGGTGGAGATGTTTGGAGTGCCATGGTGGAGATGTGTGGAGTGCCATGGTGGAGATGTTTGGAGTGCCATGGTGGAGATGTGTGGAGTGCCAAGCCATGGCTTGGGCTTGCATGGCTGCTTCTGGTGTAGGTTCACTAATCTTTATTAATGACATAACTCATGATGGTCGCACCACAATGAATTCAGAAGTCTACGGAAACATTCTGTCTGCCACTTTACAGAGAAATGCATCCCATCTAATTGGGAGGAGCTTCATCATGAAGCAAGACAGTGACCCAAAACGCACTGCCAACACCACAGAGGACTTCTTAGGGGGGAAAAAAGTGGAAGGTTTTAAACCGGCCAAGTCAATCACCAGACCCAATTAAGCATGCATTTCAACTCCTGAAGAGGAGACTGAAGGAAGAAACTCCCCAAAACAAACAACAACTGAGAGGAGCTGTACTACAAGCCTGGAAAAGCATCACAAAAGAAGAATGCAGCAGCTGGGTGGTTCCAGAACATTAATGCAGTTATTACAAGCAATGCACATGCCACCAAATATTAAGTGTCATTTATCTTAAGACCGTCCGTTCCAATACTTTTGCTCACCCAAAGATTGGGTGGTCTGTCAATATTTCTAAGTTGATTAACACATCTAGATGTAAATATCAGGGAAATTAAAACTGAAACTAGCCAGCTTGTATTTATCGTTTGATCTCCAACCCAAATGTCTTCAGTGTATAGCAAAAAGACAAGAATTGGCCTGGCTTTCAGAGGGGACTGTATACACAAAAAACATGCTTGCTTATCCCCTGAAAACTGATGATAATTGTTACAGACATACCCCTTCAACATTACTTTAACAGACAGTTCGAAAATCTTATCCCATGCAAATATTACTTATGACTCTCCGAGCAAATGACCATGAATTTTTGACAAACTGTATGTAGCACGAGAGGGGTCACACCCTGAGAAAAGCAGTTCACCACTACTACAGTCTTAGCTTTAAGACGCGTATCCCAGGGCCCTAGCTCAGAACACGGTGAACACTGACATTCAGAGCTTTCTTCTTATTACAACGTAACATAATCAACTCTGTTATATCAATATCCAGTCTTTTCCCCCTCAATGAACGTGATTCTGAACAACTTACAAAATGCATCGGTCTTGTTCTTTATTCAGTTGTTCATCTAATTTCCTTTCTACAAAACTGGACTTAGACAGGTTAGACCTCCTCCCTGTTACTGCCTAGACTTTTTATTGACCGTATCAATTCTTTTTGAAATGTACTTCAGCCATCCCCTGTGGGCTGATGCTGTTAATGGACTGGTGAAAAACAATCCAAGGCAGTTAAAAAAAAAAGTGGACTCAAATGTAACAGATAAATATGGTTTTTTTTTATATGTGTGTGGACTCCCTGCGGTTTCTCCCACCCGAATGATTCCTGTAGCTGAAATGGACATGGAGTCCATTGACTGGGTGAACGATGGGTACTGTTTGCATGCTGGGATAAGTCTCTGTGGCCAGCGTCCACTCGGCTGTGGCCAACAGCTCCACGCTGAGTGTTTTGAGCACGAGCAAGGCAAGCTCGCGGCCAATGCACCTGCGAACACCACCACCAAACGGCACATAGCTGAACCGACTGTTTTTGCTTTCGTCCCGATCAGTGGCAAATCGCTCGGGGTCAAACAGTTCTGGGCTCGTGTAGGCGGTAGACGTCTCGTGTGTGTCACGGATGCTGTACATGACGCTCCAGCCTTTTGGGATCTGGTAACCCTGTAGATAAGGGAAAGGTGACATCAGCCTCTTTAAAACAGCAACTAATTAAGAATCCAGAATAGACGTCATATGGTGTCTGACATCAAGGAATTCATTGTGGATTCTGAACATGTTCTGATGGAAATAATCTATACTGGCTTTGGCAGATATTTTGTTTCTTTGAAACAACTAAAGTGACCAAATTATAGTTTCCGGACATACAAAGATAAAGGAATAATATCAAATATCACTCTCATGGAGTCATCTGAAGCGTACATTGCAATATTATCAGTTCAAGCTGACATAATGTCCAACAAATTGTCTTGCACTGACATTAAACATGAATTAAATTTGTCTTTTTCAAGTCTGGTGCATAATTTATATGAACTCCTTATATTCTTTGCATGTTTATACGGCTTGGAGTGTTCGTCTTTTATTACCTGCTATGCCAAATGGTTTTTTTAGAGAATTGTTTTACATTTATTTATTTCTATATAATCACTTCTTTTCAAAATCCGGTCTACTTTTGTCTACTCACGTTCAGCTCAAACGTCTGCAGCACTGTCCTGTATCCCCCGGAAACTGGTGGCAGAAACCTGAGCAGCTCCTTCACTACACAATCCAAGTAGGACAGCTGATTGAGTTTCTCCAGACTCAAATATGGGACGTTGATCCATGATCGATGACCTTCTTGTCTGTCAGGTTGGGCTGTTTTATCGAGCAGAGGTTCGGTTTTAAAACGGGGCCGCGGCATGTCATTTGTGCACTTTTCAGCCTCACCGTTTGAGCATGTGTTTCTGTTTTCATTACCGCATAAGCGACAAGAGCTGGAAGCGTCCACGATTAAACCTTCAGCCTCTACTTCGGCCCTTGCGTGCTCTGTGACTTCAGAATGGCGCATCAGCTGAAGTATTAGCGATGTGGACGCGCTCGCTGTGGTGGAATGTGCGGCGAAAATCAATTCCACTGCTGTTTCCTGTAGGATCAAAAATGTATTCGGTTTCTATTGAGCCAAAGGGATCCATTGCAAAATCAGCCAGTAAAGTAAGACCAAAAAAATCATATTTCCAAAATGAAAAGGTGATATCAGTAGTCGTACAATTCACTCTCTCTCATTCATTCTCTTATTTATCTAACGGTGCATGCATCAGCCATCAGGAAGATCCCCTAACATGGAAATTTCCTTTGGGGCTGAATTTCCAATATTGATTTGCTGCTAATATGCATGTAACAAGTAAGTGTTAGTGAGCTATTAGTAGTAACAGAACAAACCATATTGCAGGGCTGTAATGATTAGTCTACACAGATTCATTAACGTGAATGTTGTGTCATCTTTTAAATTTATCAACAAGATAAAATGGAAATATAATGTATTTTTCAGCCTCAATTGCCCTTATCCAGAGCAACTTACATATATCTCATTTATACAACTGAGCAGTTGAGGAATAAAAGGCTCCATGGCAGTGCTGGGATTTGAACTCATGAGCTTCTAATCAATAGGCCAGCATCTTAACCACTGAGCTACCACTACCCTATAATGTAAAACCAATTAACCCATACACAGCGTGTCCTAAGAGGAGCTACATATCACTGGGCATTTTTTTAAATTAATGTTTTACCTTGAGCTCCTGCATGGTCATGTTGTAATCATTTTCCTTTGCAGCACTCAGCATGTAGTCAAAAGCATCACAGTACTCATCTGTGTTCTGCTTCTTCAGTTTCTCCTTGATGATGTTCTCCATCTCTGCATGCAGAATATCTCGAGCTTTTTTCCCCTAAGAGGAGATTTTGAAAGCAAACTTATAAGTGTGAAAGTTGTATAAAGTGTTTTTTCCGTACGTTATGCAGTGTGCTGCTTGGACTTTCTGTCCCACATGTATACCCTTATGACTTTTTAATTGCAGTATCCAAAAACAATCTGCTCCCAAGTCTTACCCTCGCTTCAGTGGATAATCTCACCTACATATTGTAGATTTGGTCCCAAGATCTGCTGCTATAATCATAAAGACTGTCCTGAGTTCATCCCTGGACTCCTATTCACAATCTACTCATAATGAACATCCTTTCAACACTGTTTGTGAACAGCTGTAGACATGTAATAGCTTATAATCGCATCTGGCATCACCTACAAGTGGATGCGTTCAATTTTGAGTACGGTTCCTCTCGAGGTTTGTTTCTTATATCGGCTCAGATCTTTTTCTTGCCACTGTCGCTTCTGTGTTGGTCATTAGAGAACTAAATCTACATCCAGATTTCCGTGAAGCTGCTCGGTTTAAAAATGTATTCAGCTTCATTTTAAGTTGAACAGAACATAAAGGGTAAATAAATAAATTCGTCAGTTTGGTCCATATGCATTTCCACAGCTTGTCTCTAAAACAAGAACATAGGAAATGAGAACTGGAAGTGAGGTGATGTGATGTACAGAGATGTGTTTTCTCACTTTGCGCAGGCCGCTGAGAGGTGCGTCCACAGGCAGAGAAAACAGGTTGTTCATGAGCTGCTCAAAGGTCTTGGAGAGGTGTGTGATGCGCTGCTCGTCGAGCTTCAGGCCGAGCAGGACATGCACTGCGATGCGGAACGTGAGTGACCTCGCAGCGGTGTAAGCTTCCACAGGGCCGGCCTCAGCACACCACTTACTGATTTCACCCTTCACCACGTCCTGAAGGCGCGTCAGATAGGTCTCCAGTGCTGCACGGCTGAACACTCTCGCCAGGATCTAAGAAGAACGCAGAATAAAGTTTTTTAAAAAGGTACAATCAGTTTAACCTTTGAGTTGTGTTTGTCTGAATGGTTCTTTATTTCTAAAAAAAAATGTAACAACATAAGCTAGTTGGCATTGGCACAAATAAATGCTTTTCTCTAATGGAGATTATTCACATTCTAAAATCTATATTACACATTCTGTATGTCCAAGCGGGTGATTTGACATTTTAAACTAAAGCGTTTTAACTGGCTGGTGTTTATAAATCAAATGGTGGTTTTAATTGCTGTCGTCTTCCCTTCATTTCTTATTAACACTCCAATTAGGAACAGTAAATAGACACCCACATGTGCCTGTTTCTAAACCGTGGACATTAACACAGACTTGGCTCCCCTTCTGCAGGCCCCCGCTCTCCACTAGGTGTTGAAGCATGGCTGTGAGGATTTGTATTCATTCAGCTTGAAGAGCATTAGTGAGGCTAGACACTGATGTTGGGTGAGGCGGGTGGGGGTTTGCTGATGGTCAGGAGTCCACATACTTTTGGCCGTAGTGTGCATATCGCATACTTTAAAATGAAGTGATACAGATGTTTACATGTTACATGTACAAAGATAACCAGGGACATGCATTGCTAAGTACAGGATTTACACTTTACATACACCTAAACACACATCTGCCATCAATAGGATCTTCAAGAATAGGAAGGACTTTATGTATTTCCATTCATAAAGGAGTTTGTGTATTTGCGTAAATAAAGTCTATAAACTATGAAATAGTGGTTATTTCAAAATAAATTTGAAAACTGGCATTGTCATTATCAGAATCTTAAGATGGCCTGAGAAAATTAGGCCAAACTTTGCTGAGCAATGAACAGAATAACTACATCATTAATGTTTGCCATGTCATACAACAACTTAATAAATTACCAAAGAGAGTTCTAGAGTAACTTGGATACAGTTTTCATCCATGTAAACATTTAGGCTGTATCACCAATCAAACTCATTTCGTGTACGGTCATTACTAGCTTTTTACTCCAGTAACTTTACTTCAAGTAAGTTGGGTCCAGGATCCTCTATGTTGGTCCTTATAATTATTATTATTATTATTATTATTATTATTATTATTATTATTATTATTGCTACTACTACTATTTCTTATAGTGGAGGAAATCACAGCCACCCATTATGAAAGTTATATTTATTCTTGACTTCTTGCATTTATTAGCTAGTTTGTCTGGTCACTTGAATTGAAGGCATCCAAAATCAAAAATCCAAAAATCAATAACTCAAAAACAAGTAGGCTTTTAGATAATGTCAACTTGAACCTAACGTGTGGCAAATTTGGGAATACAAAATCTCAATCTCAAAATCTCCAATACATTATGCTGTATATGAAATGTTTTGAATATTTGTGATTTGTGATTCTTGAATATTTGAATAATTAGCCTTTAAAATTTATTTTACAAATAAAAGGCTCTCTTTTTTTTTTTTTTAATGTTGAGAACCCTTGCTCTCACGTTCTCTGGTCAGTTTGTGCTGAGGTTAAAATATTGCTACCGAACATTATTGCTTACTTTTCTTTTCTTCTTGTGCAGCTCACCGACCGAGTTGACGAGCGTGTTTGGCCCAAGGATGATGCGCGTGCTCTGTGGCCACTGCGTGCTCACCAGTGTGTGTTCACCGAGCAGGATCTTACGGATGTTTTCAGCGCCGGTCACGCGGATCACAGGTTTCCCCAGGAGGTGAGTCTTAAAGACATTACCGTGTTTCTCTCGCCTGGAGATATGGAAGCTGGAACCCTGTGAAATCATGGGCAGGTGGAAGAGAGATGGAGAGAGAGGTAGAGATGGTGAACAAGAATAAAATAGGGAGGATTATTTAATCTTTCCAAATGTAAAAACTATATCAGATACTTTTGACATAAAGGAGAGATTTAAAACAAGTGATCCAAATCACCAAAAAGACAGAAAGGAGTGAGAAGCTTATTTTAGGTTAGCTTTGATGTTCTGTAAGTGCGTTGGTTAAGTCGAACCAAACAAACCCAGGTTAAATCTCAGTTTCCTGCTCCCTAACTACTCCCTATTTATCCATTGTATTTGAAAATCGTGAGCCTCTTGAAATTGAGCTACGGATTTGCCTTGGCAGAGTACTGTGCCTGGAACTTTGGGAAATTCTGTATTTTACTTTCAGGTCTGCACATGCAGGGAAATAATTTCATACGTGTATTAACAGAGCAGTAGACTGAAGAATAATTTTTTTGTGCCAGAGATGTGCCAGAACTTTACATGTCATAAAATTATAAAAATGAATGCCCTCATACGTCACAATATAAAGTACACCATTAAAACCCTGTAGGTTTCTTTCAATGGTGTTAAACTACAGAGGAAATTTAAAGAAGAAATGTTCTAGATTATTGGACAGTCTGCAATAACGTAACGCACCGTGACGTCTGAAATTAATTCAGCAAACTGCTAGGGACTCAACCGATTCTGCTAATCTCTCTCAGACTGTTGAGCCATAGCAATAATCCAATCGGTGCACTCTGATGGGATCATGGCCAAGATATGAAGTGGATCTCATAGCTAAAAACACACACTACCAGTCAAAAGTTTGGACACCACTTCTAATTCAGTTTTTTTCTTTATTTTTATGACTTTAAAAGAGACTGGATAATGACGGACTGTTGTTTCTCTTTACTTAGTCGAGCGG
>JAQQZR010000005.1:4434846-4447298 GCA_030068235.1 Notoglanidium macrostoma
GTGTGTGTGTGTGTGTGTGTGTGTGTGTGTGTGTGTGTGTGTGTGTGTGTGTGTGTGTGTGTGTGTGTGTGTTCCCAGGCCCCAGTCATTAACACATCGCTCTAATTGCCTCCATTAGAATGCATGTGTGTGGGGCTGTTTGGAAGGACACAAACAGGGTCAGCTGACCTGTGCACTAACTACACGACCCCCTTTTCTTTCCCAGCGCCGCTGATTACACGAGCACTAATGAGCGAGTTTGGCTTGTTTGTTCTGCAGCGTACCGTGCTCACTCACACACCTTACTCTCCCTCTTGACCTCTGTGCTCTGTATTGTTCTGCATTACACACTTGACGTCAGTGGAAGTGGCATTTTCTTGCATAAGAGTTCTGGTGTTATTTTGAACAGGTTCCAGGGTGAAACTTTGCCTAATGGCATTGTGAGAGGCCATCTCTTTTAGGATTACAATCCATAGAGCTGAGAAAAAAACACAAAACATTCCTTCATTAACAACAAGAGTCAGTATAGACATGATGCTCGTGGAAACACCACATTATTGTAAAAGACTTTGTTTATTTTTTGGATAGCTACAGCGTAGCCTAGTGGCAGACAGCACATAGACCATGTTTGATCTACATTCAGGTTTGCAGTCATTTGAATCTTTTAGAAGTGTCTGATTACAGACAGCAGAAGTAATAAACTTTACTGGATAAATGATAAAATGCATATAAAGGCAATGAAATGCAAATAAAGCCATGAGGTTTTTCTGGTCTGAGAGCAAACGTGTAATGTGTTGAGGAAATTCCAGAAAAGGAACTTAAGAAAATGTATGACTTTCAGTGTAGTGAGACTCCATAGCTCTGCATGGATCCGTATGTCTAGAAAGAAGAGTGTAGAAGACGTCCAGCTGCCCTGACTTAAAGGAAACCTTCACCTTGAAACACATTATATGTGTTTATTTTGAATATTTGTGGTGTGTTCAGGAGTTCTGGTGCTAATTTGTTTGGTGATTCTCTATTTTTATTATTCCCACAAGTGTGCCGTGCTGCTGTATCAAGGTTACAATGTTATTGCTCGAGCAGTTACAATGGCATTTAATAGGAGAATCTCAAATATGCGATTATTGCTGTTAGGCCGTAAAATGAAATAGTAACAGTTTATTTTCTCACTCACTGGTTTCCAACATTGTTCAGTGTCATATTAATGTGATATCCAATATACGATATGGCGAAAAGTGTGTGGACCCCTGACCGTCATACCCATATGTGCTTGTTGAGCTTGCCTTTCCAGATTTATTCCTCCTTTGCTGTTAAAATAAGCTTCACACATCTGGGAAGGCTTTCCATGAGAATTCGGGTGATGTTGGCGGATGTTGGGTTGAGGAGGTGGGGTGCAGTCGGTGTTCCAGTTCATCCCAAATGTGTCCAGCGTGGTTGAGGTCAGGGCTCTGTGCAGGAGTTCTTCCACTCCAACCTTGGAAAACCATGTCTTCATGGAGCTTGTTTTGTGCACAGGGGCATTGGCATGCTGGAACTGGTTTGGGCCTCTTAGTTCCGGTGACGGAAACGTATTAATGCTACAGCATACAAAGACATTCTATACAGTTGTGTGCTTTAAACATTGTGGCAACAGATTGGAGAAGAACCACATATAGGTGTGATGGCCAGGATGGTCCACCAACCTTTGGCCACATAGTTTAGAAGTAGTGGAGACAGAAAATGTTGATCTACCACTAGCAAAGCTGTTAGGTGGTCATTTGGATACCACCAAGCTGTTGCGTCTTTGAGCAAGACCCTTAAGGCCCTTTTGTTTTGGCAGTGTATTCTACTTGAAATTGGATTTCCTTCATCAAAAACGAAAACGTTAATGCCTCAGTGGCTGACTTTGCTGTATTCCACCAGGCATGCAGTAGAGGAAAGGAAGATGAGAAGGAATGATATTAATGCTGTATAGAAAAACTCCCTCATTAGGAAATCCCTGCTGTCAGTGTCTCTGAAATCATGAACTCACAAGACCCAAGCCTTTCTGCCCTGCTGCTTCATTAGAGCTGTGATTTGATTTTATGAATGATATAGTTTGAGACCTTGTGATCACCGGGACACTAAGAGGGCACCCTAATCGCACCCGACAGCCCCCTTTTCTAACAGATTCAGCAAGAAATGTGGCAATTTTTTTCCGAATCCTGTCACGCAGACTAAGCTCTTTGACCCAGTTGAGCAGCCGAGCCCAATCAGCTCCATACTCATTGAGCTCTTTGCTAATTACTCTCTCTCTTTCTCTCACCATGCTCCGTATTAGCTTGGCATTATTAGCAGGGCTTGTGGGCAGGTCTGTCTGTGTGTTGGTGTGTTGGTGTGTGGCACCCCCTTGCTTTTGGTTAGGTCATTAGGACAAAGGGCACTGACTGGTGAAAAATTGGGCCTCATTAGCACAAAATGCACACTGTCAGAGACATTTGGACAGCACTGATGGACAGTGAGCTAAAGACAGTGTGATTGTATACACATACACAACACAGCCACACAATTGAACAAAAATGCTTGAAAACATGCAGGTCCAGAAAGCTTGCAGCATTGCTCACATCATCATGGACATAAAATCCACAAAGCCAAACCACCAAAAAGAAAAAATAAATCCAGGAGAGTTCAGTGATCCAAGGCTTTTAGAGCTAAGTAGTTGACAAAGAAGTTTGTGTAACAGGTTCTGCCTCAGAAGAGGATTCTTGACCTCAAAATCTGTAAACATAAATCTAAATCAAAAAGGAAACTACTGTGGGATGCAGTTGGAATTATGATCACCCCTGGTAACCACATCCAGATCCAGTGTTGCATATACTATATGCTGGAAATGAAAGTGGTTTTTCAATCAGTCAGTCTGAATCTGGTTTGAGAATCAGGTAGCTGTGGATTTCTTGGGGTTACTCCTTATTGTCTGCAAACTACAATTATCAATTTGGAAGCTAACAGTGGAGCAAACAGACCATCCAATGTTGTCAGTCTAAACAAATTTTAAGATATTTTTGAAGACGCTAAAAGGAAAGCTCTAACTGCACTCTTCCGTCTACATGAGCTCACCGTTATTGGTTTGTGTCAGGGGAGAAAGCAATGCCATCCTTACCACCAATAACATGACCCATGTTGCTCTCTGGGACTCCTGGCCACTCCTATGACTGTGGCATCATGAAGATGTGAGCACTCTTCCTCATGACTGTGTGTACTTGTAACCATCATGAGACCAATAGGGTTATGGTGGGGTTCTTTTTTGTTAGGTTTTCTTGAGGTGGATGGGCTACAACATCAGAATACCACATCATGTTCCACTTCTGTCAGCCAAGAATAGAGAGCTGAGGCTGCATTGGGCACAGGCCCACCAAAACTGGACAGCGGAAGACTGGAAAAACACTGATGGGTCTCAATTTCTGCTGAGGCACTCAGATAGCAGGGTCAGAATTTGGCACCAACAGCATGAATCCATGGATCCAACCTGCCTTGTGTCAAGGTAGAGGTGGTGTAATGGTGGGAGGAATGTTTTCTTAGCTCACTTTGGGGTAGTTACTACTAATCATTCATCGCTTGAATGCCACAGCCTATTTAAGTATTGTTGCTGACAATGAGATGTGCACAATTTCCCCATCTCATAATCGCAAATTCCACCATGATAATGCAACATGTCACAAAGCAGAATTCCTTTCAAACTGAATTCACAAACATCTCATATCTTAGCATCTCAAACCACCACCAAGCGCAGATTCTACATGTAACTGAACATGTAATTACCAGTCTACTTCTGGTTCTGAGCGACAAGTGAAAAAATGTTTGTGCCAAATTAAGTAGCCACCATCTGCGTAACAAAAGAGAGACGTCTGGGACATTAATACAGGTAAAGCATTGATACCATCCAGCTATACCAAGAAACTGCCAAAAAACTTTCTGGTCTAGCATTCTTGTCTTTTGGCCTTGCAATGTTGTCATCAGTTGTCATCAGTTTTGATGCAGCAGCCCTTTCTAAAGCCCAGTAGAGTATCCATACACTTGTATAGACAGCATCCAGTAACTGGGATGCTTTTCTCATCCAAACCCACTTAGTAGTTGCTTTTCAGGTCCACCGTCCTCAGTATGTGTTTCATGGAGGAACTCCATTTGAGGCATCTCTAAATAGATCTTGAAACTTACTCCAAGGTAAGCCACTATCATTTTTCTGGCCGACGTACATTCAAAGAGGTGCACAGATAGATTTAAGGCCTTCAACACCCTGTATACTTTCTTTCTGCACATGATCATCTATAATAATTTGATTTTGTAGTATAGTGGTGAATTCCAAGGCATCAGTATACACCTGAGGCCTTTGCTGTAATAACAAGATAGGTCTGATCTTGTTTGCCACACTGACATCCACTTTATTTCTCAATAAATCTAAATGCTGCAGCATTTGTTGAGAAATAATAAGCAAAGCCAGGAGTATACACAAATGTAATGTATTGCATAGTGGTTGTGGTGTGGCATGGAGTAAATGATATCTCTTTAGGGATGTGCTGTGTTTCCACCTGGGATTAAGGACACATAACTGAAATGCAAAATATAAGGCTCTTGGTTCTCCCAGTTCCCTTCACAGGGTCATCTATTATATTAAATTTATCCATAAGAGACATTTAAGAAATACCTTTCTGAATTGTGACCAACCGCATCGCCAATACTTAGTGTCTTCTTTCACAGCTAATGTTGAGATAGTAAACAGCGCAGGGTTAGTATTTCATCTTCGAATCATCTCCACAATGACGAAAAATCAATAACCCCTTCTTTCCAATACTTGGGAAAATCCAAGCACAGCATAAGCACACGATGATGTAAGAATGTAAGTAAAGCTGACCTTTGACCTTGGCCTTACCTTGAATCTTAGTAGCATCAGTTTGGGATGCACTCCACAACACTGTTGAATGGGAGACAGCAGTAAGAATGGGATGGTGGACAGGTAGAACAGTGGCTAATCTTTTGTCATTCTGTCTTTGCATTTGAGGCAGTAAACCTGCCCCTGATCCCGGGGCCTAAGCCCTACTGCAGGGGTAGAGAACATGATCCCGAGGGCCGGTGTGTGTGGTGGGCCAGTGTTGGTGCAGGTTTTTGGGATGGCCTCTTAATTAGCCAATAATAAAGCAGTTCAGAGCTGTGGGAGGAGTCTTTATTAATTGCCATCCCAAAAACCTGCACCAGTCCTCCATGGATCAGTTTCCCCATTCACTTGCTGTACTACAACCATGATATGCCCGTTTCGAACTTTTAAAGTTCAACAGCACAATCAAGCTTTTTTTTTGCATCCTAAAAAGATTTCAACTTGGAGTCAGGTAATGAGCCAGGCCAATCCAATACTTCAGGCTGGGCATCCACCATGATGGATGATTGTTTATAAACGTCTGTAATCTAACAATGAAGAGCATCATTCATTCTTTCATTGCATTTGTGGATTTTATTTTCTCCCCTTCTTTCCAAATCATTACAGACATACACAAAGTCTCAGAGCCACAAAGAAAACACAATCTTTCAACTTCCTTTTTTCCATCTGATTGCTGTTTATCTCCAAAACCCACACCTAGCCTAAATATATATTCATATGAACCCTTCCTGACTGGACAATTATCTTCAATAGATGCTCTTCTCTGCCAAAAACACAGTATCATTACAATGCAATGCATCTTTTGGTATATCTAGCTGTCTTATATTTAGCCGCAAGTACTCACCTAACATTAGCCCATTGTTGCTTGGCCTAGATGCAGAATACATACTACATCTGGCTCTGTGGAAACGAATGAACTTTCCCTAGATATAAATATTTACAGCGTCTAATCACGAAACATGACTTTAGCAAAGTGATTGAAATGACACCTTGAGAAACTACCCCACTTGGCATGCCATCCCATCCTACTCTGACAGCTTCAGAGACCATGTCTATGCCTGAACCCCCTGAGTCATTAATGACAGCTCTTGGAAAATCGGCCTACTAATGTCCACTTCATTTCCCAGAATACTCAGCCAAACTATAAACCCAGTCACATCATGCTTCAGATGATCTGCCAGCTTATTCTGGTTCCTCAGACGTCTGATCGTAACCATCTGTTTCCAGTCAGCAACATAGCATTGCATAGTTAAATCTGTCTGATGATCTTCTGACACTTTGCTAATCTACTTATTCTATTGATTTTGATTTGCCCTTTTGGATTTATCCACACTGTTTAATAAAACCCTGCATCCAAATCCTGACAGCAGCCTTGGTTATGGTTTCCCACTTTTGGCCTAATTTGGGCAAACCAACAAAACAAAAGCATGTGCAGGTTTCAATTTGGAGTCAAAAGTGGCCTAACTAAGTTCATGTCTGAGATATGGGTTCATCAGGGTTGAATTGTGGCTTTGTTCTGACAGCTTGCTTTTGTGCAAGATGAAGGTGGTGATTGTGGGCTAGCACTCAGCCTTCACTTTATGACTGGTTATGCAGTGAGGTAGGACATTGAGTTATTTTATGGCCATCACAATATTTTTGTGAAACAGCGTCTTGTGCTGTCATTTGGTAACTAGCCAGGTTTCATTTTTAGCCACAAAAACACTCTCTCTGGGAGCTAAATACAAACAATCTCCTGGCCCTGTCTAAAAGCTTTTTTCCTTGCTATGGATTGCTGTTAGTGAAGTAGCTCATTCCAAGTCCATCTCTGTGGTCTTTTTTTTTTTTTTTGCGTGTGTGGGTGGTGTGGTGACTCTTTTCGGTACAATAGCACCTGTGTCCCGGTTATAGGCACAAACACTCATATAGCGTTCTCTTTCAGATCCTGCCTGCAAAAGAAGCACCTTCTCCGGCTGCGTGTTTTGTTCTAATTTATTTCCTTCGCAAGACTCTTTTGTTACAATCACTACCATTTAGTCCCGTTTTTAGACTCCTTTAAGCTGTGTGAGAAAGAATGAGCTTTCACGTTCTACGCATTAACGTCTGGGGTGCGGAATCAAGGCATTATGTTCTTCTTTGTGTCAGTCAATGCTTCCTCATTTGCCCCCCATTGCTAACCTATTCTGGATAGAGTGGTCCAAAAAAATCCAAGAGAACCTGGAAAAAGGGGGACAGAGGTATGAGATAAAAAAACGAAAAATGAAAAGGAGGCCTCGGGAATCCGATCGCGGGTATGTGTTGGGGGTCCGGACCTTTGGGTATTAAAGGAAGGCCAGACTGAAGAGCGGCGTGTGAGTTGCGCAGCAGGAGAGATGGAGGAAGAGATTCAAAGGCAGAAGGAATGAATGAGGCGGTTAAGGTCAGAGAAGAGTGACTGAAAAAGGAAAAAAAAAAAAACGAGGGAGAAGTCTGAACACATTCCTTAGGAGGACAAATGATGGTAGATGATAGACTGAGACAAAGGCAAGCCGAATGGATAATATTAAGGAAGTATGGAGATGACACACACACACACACAGACACTATACTCTTACCTTGTACAAATCCAAACCATTATGTTGTTTATTTAAGGTTTCTGTTCAGCTTAGAGTCGAACTATATATCGTTTGTTATTCGCTGTCGCAGTATTGCTCTTTTTTATTCCGATGTCTTGGGTGAAAATGCAGAAAGAAGTTCTCTAACTTCTCCGTAAGTGTTTTAGCACTCGCACACTCAGTTTGTTTCGTCTTTAAAGAAGCAGAATCGAACACTAGCGCCTTGTAATAGTACGTTTTCTGCTACGGGGACGCCTTCAGGACAAAGGAGTTTCCACTTTCTGGTAACTTTCTTGGTAACATTGGCAACAATCTGCATTTTTTTGTCTTATTAACTTCAAAAGAGTGGGAAAAAGAGAGGCTGGTTAAGGAATGACTTTATAGCTGATTTTAATGCAAGTGACAACAGGAGCTAACTTGTCTCTCAGACATTCCATGTAACTATTCCATGTAAGCAGTTAAAAAGAACTATGCGTTGTCCTTTCATGAATTAAAAACCGTAATTGTTGGGAAGAGGAGTAAAACACGTTAGGATGTACATACTGTTATAAGAAAAGCAGCTAAGGGATGGATGGTAAAAGTGCTCCGCGTCAGGACACATCACACCACCGCATCGGCTATTTTGTAGTTCTTAACTACCCATAATCCGTTTCAAATCAGCAGGACAGAACAGATTGGCCTTCTCTCTCAGCGCTGCCTCTTTCCGTGCTTGCTCCGGAGATCCTGCCACACTTTGACCTTCGACCTCCGCACAGATAAGCCTCGTCTCTTTCATTCCGTCTCTCGTTCCCTTCCTCTCCTCTCCTCTGATGCTGTCTGAGACACAGGACGTCTTCAAAGTGATGCGATGAAAGATTGAACCATGTCCTTTTGACAGGAACACAATAAAACGACTGCTGTCGGACCACACACACACGCACGCACACACACATGCGCGCATGCACATGCAACAACAACTTGCTGCTTATTCCTATAAGCCCAAGGCACTGACATGATTCATTGATATGTTCTCTTTTCAATAACCGTTGCAATTATATTTCCCTTTTTTTTTTTTTATTTGAACATTCGTACATTTCCAGCTGCTACGTGCGTCACTCGGTAAAGCCGCACATTAGCGCTCATAATGGAACGCATCAAAACAACAAAGACGAGTTAATTATCAGTGTTGTAGAGTGAGTCATGTGTCCTCATTACTCATTGTTCAGAACTTCAGCAGCCCTCGAGCATGTGCGAGCTTGTGTGCGAGGGTAAACCTTGCTTTTTTATGGCCCGGAGGTGCGAATTTTAAATTGCAGTAACCCTAACCAAAGGTCAAACACGTGGAAAACACACAAGACTGTAAACAGGGTGGTGCATCTACAGCAGGGTTCAAAAGGCTAAACGTACAGTTTATTAATTGGTTATGAAACACTAATACGAAATCTGAGCTTGCGGAAAAATCACATGTAAATTTCCATTTTTGATTTGCTTAAAAACTCCCACTTTCAACGGTATTTCACTCTTTTTTGTTTCTTTTTAATGGAGTGGAATTTCCATATGGGTTTACTCCCGCTTCTGATTTTTCATGTATTTTCGTATGAGAATTCCGTTTTCACCTCCGCTAAGGAGTTTACGTGTGTTTGCGTTGTTGTTCCTTTGTCTGGCTGACTGTGAGTAGGATTGCACAAAGGATTGAAACTTGGTGGCGAGACGTAGCATTGGCCAAGGAAGAACATTACGTCTTGTAGCGGATGCGAGTCACGGGACGGCTCCACATAATTAGCTTTGTCGTACGTTGCGAGATGCGGCATTTGGTCTTGCGCTCAACAGTGCCCTAATCTTAAATCCAAGAAAATGGCAGTAAAGTGCAATAGTGGCAAAACATAGCCGATGTAGAAATACGTCGACTCCTTTGGAACTGTATCCAGACATATAAAGCGGTTGCGTATCAAGATGAATCGACTGTTGTCTAGTTTACCATGTGATTTACTCACTTGAACAATTTTTTTCATGTATTGTTCACATGATGCCACGTAAGAGGTGCGATCGAAGCGCGCCTACACGTTTTCCACATGCTTTCACATATTACTCGTTTTATTGAAAGGGATTTAAATTTGAGAGACCTTTTTTTTCATTTGTTGTTAAATTGTTAACACGCTTCTAACTGATTATGCAATGTTGTTAATGCTGCTTCCAGGCAATGAGAATTAGATTATATTGTGCACTGTGTTTAAACAACTGATGAAACTGATGATAACAGGTGGTAAATTTCAGGCCCTGGTCAGGAAGACGTTTTTGAGGTGAGAGAGAGTATTAAACAAACACAAAGGCTCCATCTAGTGGTGGATTCAGAGCATGGCAAGTCTTGCAAGTAAAGGGCACATTGTAGCAGAGGTGTGAGCAGGACTGTGGGGTTTCGTTGTTGTTTTGTATTGTTTTCCCCAACTGTATTTTTTTAACTTTCATTTTAACCACATTTTGTGTAATCATCCTTTTTTTGTGTCAGGAAACTTAAGTTACAGCTTTATACCTTAAATGTTAATACTGTAAACATCACCTTATTAACAATTGTACATTTTAAAGGTGCATGACGTAGGATTTAGGGGGATCTGTTAATATAATATTCATAAGTATGTTGTCATTAGTGTATCCTGTAACTATGAATCGTTGTGTTTTCGTAAGCTTAGAACGAAAGGGAGCGGGTCCACCTGTACGGAGCCGCCATGTTGCGCCGCTACAGTAAGCCAGAACGGACAAACCTCTAGAGAGCGCCCTCTGTGTTTCATGGTTTTACAAGCAGCAGCGTGAATTCAGAATGAAGCACTAGAATGATGACAAGGAGGAAGAAAGAAGAGGAATCAGTGTTTGCTGGTGCTAGATAACAAGTTTGAAAAATGGAGGATCAAACGTATTAAAAGCAAGGGAGTGTGAATGTAAGTACTCAGAAGTACGCTACAGGCACCTGAAGGCCACCGTACACTCTGATACACGCTTGGGGACAGAGAGGGGCGTTCAGGTGGTTGAATCCTTCATAGTGGACCTTTAATATCGACACAAAGACACGACAGTTCAAAGCATTTGAACTTTATTTAACAAACTATGCAGAGACATTCAGGCTCGCTCAGACAGGATGTACCAGTGTAGATCCAGGATTAACCACGGCCTTCAAACCAGCTGCTGGACTTTCTCTCATCAGAGAGTATGTATCGTGTTAGTGTTTCCTCTCATTAACCACACTGCTTTAACTCACACAACAAAAGCAATCAATCAATAAAGCATAAAACAGTGCATATATATATATATATATAGATCTACAGTCCAAATTTTGACTGTTTGACATTTTAACATTTACAGAATGGATACTAAATAGGCAAATTTGGGACAGGAAGCTTCACGTACACATTTATACACACACATTATGTGAGAAAACAAAAAAACACTGTAGTGGCAAACTGTAACAATAGAACACACATTCACATGCAATTTTTGGTCTTCTACACAAATAAAACAAACATTTCTTCTGAAGGAAAAAGACTTTGAGTCTAGTTTTCAGTCTGTCCGTGAATTTAAAATTAAATCATCTTTTTCAGGATATTAATTAAGCCTAATCCAGGACCTAAACGGGATTTCAGTGAGCGGTGACGTCCAGGACACGACGCTCCTCAAAATGGTGACTCTCAATCGCCAATGCAGGAATACACGACTTTTGAAATGAAAACGATACAACGTTATGTTGATAATTAAATTATCTGCACATGCCCTAAACAAAGCACTGTTACAAGACAAAAAAACGCACAAAGAATAAATTGTAAACAAGCCGCAGAGCATTACGACTTCCACTCTAATGCATTTGAGGGAAATACGTAGGTCAGTGTTGGAGAAGTGCTATGGAGAATGTTAAAGCAGGAGACCTGACACTCCTGAAAGCCCACCAAGGAATTAAAGGCCACTTTTTGGTATTGCAACAAAACAATCTAAACAATATGATGACTAGTGCTAGAACCTAGCTAACTGTTGAGCTAACTAGCTAACGTGTATGAAGATTATTACTTCATGGATGTTTGTCGTTTTGCCTACCATCTTAATGAGTAGTGGAAATGAATATAAGATACAGGCAAGCTATTTTCAATATTTTGGTTCTTGGATTAAATACAGTAAATAAATAATATCTGTATCTGCAGGTGTCTGATGCTGACCTGATACACACTTTAATATATGTATAAAGTGGTTTAAAAGCCATTGCTATGGTGATTTCCCATTATATTCTTTTAGGTAAGAAAGTGCTTAAGATGGGATACAATGATCCTAAGAGACATAACTCTGCATAAATTAAGAAAATTCTCAGAAAGTGTCTTACACACACACACACACACACACATTCATAGTGTGTTTATATCAAATGTCATCTTATACCAGTCCAGCATTTTAGGCCAGTATTGATCTGATTCATTACCTAGCACTAAATCATGCAGCCTTGCATCCAGAAATGTAAAGAGGGAAAAGGGCAAAACAACTAAGGGATTAATGCACACCTGAGATAGGTCTAGAGCGTGTTAAGCAACAACCAAGTGTTCATCAAGACTCCTCAGGTGTGTCTGTTACATAATCATGAAGCTCATTCATATAGAGGATCCTCAAATGTGTGCTACGCAATCACGGAGCCCATTCATATAGACCCACATATAGATCACCCACAGGGGTTGTTACACAATGATGAAGCCCTTTTATATACAGTAGAAGGTCCTCAGGTGTGTGTTTTATGGAATGACAAAGACCTTTAATATTGCGGATCCTTGGGTATGATATGGAATGATGAGGCCCATTCGTATAGAGGATCCTCAGGTGTGTGTTACGGAATGACAAGGCCCATTCGTATAGAGGAACCTCAGGTGTGTGTTACGGAATGACAAGGCCCATTCGTATAGAGGAACCTCAGGTGTGTGTTACGGAATGACGAGGCCCATTCGTATAGAGGAACCTCAGGTGTGTGTTACGGAATGACGAGGCCCATTCGTATAGAGGAACCTCAGGTG
>JAQQZR010000005.1:4464053-4479852 GCA_030068235.1 Notoglanidium macrostoma
GCGTCTCTTCTCCTTCTCCACTCCAGCGTCTCTTCTCCTTCTCCACTCCAGCATCTCTTCTCCTTCTCCACTCCAGCATCTCTTCTCCTTCTCCACTCCAGCGTCTCTTCTCCACTCCAGCGTCTCTTCTTCTCCATTCCAGCATCTCTTCTCCTTCTCCACTCCAGCGTCTCTTCTCCTTCTCCACTCCAGCGTCTCTTCTCCTTCTCCACTCCAGCGTCTCTTCTCCTTCTCCACTCCAGCATCTCTTCTCCTTCTCCACTCCAGCGTCTCTTCTCCTTCTCCATTCCAGCGTCTCTTCTCCTTCTCCTTTCCAGCGTCTCTTCTCCATTACAGCGTCTCTTCTCCATTCCAGCGTCTCTTCTCCATTCCAGCATCTCTTCTCCACTCCAGCGTCTCTTCTCCTTCTCCACTCCAACGTCTCTTCTCCTTCTGCACTCCAGTGTCTCTTCTCCGCTCCAGCGTCTCTTCTCCTTCTCCACTCCAGCGTCTCTTCTCCTTCTCCATTCCAGCGTCTCTTCTCCATTCCAGCGTCTCTTCTCCACTCCAGCGTCTCTTCTCCATTCCAGCGTCTCTTCTCCATTCCAGCGTCTCTTCTCCTTCTCCTTTCCAGCGTCTCTTCTCCATTCCAGCGTCTCTTCTCCATTCCAGCGTCTCTTCTCCACTCCAGCGTCTCTTCTCCTTCTGCATTCCAGTGTCTCTTCTCCATTCCAACGTCACTTCTCCTTCTCCACTCCAACGTCTCTCCTCTATTTCAGCGTCTCTTCTCCACTCCAACGTCTCTTCTCCTTCTGCACTCCAGTGTCTCTTCTCCATTCCAGCGTCTCTTCTCCTTCTACACTCCAGCGTCTCTTCTCTATTCCAGCGTCTCTTCTCCGCTCCAGCGTCTCTTCTCCTTCTCCATTCCAGCGTCTCTTCTCCGCTCCAGCGTCTCTTCTCCATTCCAGCGTCTCTTCTCCATTCCAGCGTCTCTTCTCCGCTCCAGCGTCTCTTCTCCGCTCCAGCGTCTCTTCTCCTTCTCTATTCCAGCGTCTCTTCTCCTTCTCCATTCCAGCGTCTCTTCTCCGCTCCAGCGTCTCTTCTCCACTCCAGCGTCTCTTCCCATTCCAGCGTCTCTTCTCCGCTCCAGCGTCTCTTCTCCATTCCAGTGTATCTTCTCCGCTCCAGCGTCTCTTCTCCATTCCAGTGTATCTTCTCCGCTCCAGCGTCTCTTCTCCATTCCAGTGTACCTTCTCCGCTCCAGCGTCTCTTCTCCATTCCAGTGTATCTTCTCCGCTCCAGCGTCTCTTCTCCACTCCAGCGTCTCTTCTCCACTCCAGTGTCTCTTCGAACGCTTGGATGCCATATTGTGAACGTGATGATAAAACCGTATGACGCAAACATCTGGGTTCGTGAAAAACACAACCTACTAGGAACTCAGAAATGTCACCTCCATGAACAATACAACAAGTCAGGTAGTTAACATGAGCCGCATCCTTGGAAGATGCTGTTGTCACACAGCGCGTGTCGTCGCCTTTAAAACTAAGATGTCGCTGATCGACTGCGATATATTTATAGGATGCCCACGGGTATCTTAGATTTGCATACTGGTCTGCGTTCTCGCCGAAAGGTCACATGACCAGATATGCAAACGCTTGTGAATGCACTGAGACAGAGTTAATATTACACTGTTAACCTGGAATTACTGTGTTTTAATTCATCATTAACCACACAGTCATTAGCATCTACTTTAACTAGTAAGAATAATAACAATGATTATTTGTTTTTCTTACTATTCATTTTCACCTTACGTACAATTTCCCGTGTCTGACCGCGCAGGGAATTCTTGTATGCGTGCTCGGACACGACGATGCTTTTAATTCCAGGAATGCTTTTAATGATCTTAATAAGCCAGGCTAATTTGCATCGGGGTTCTCTGGATCTTTACCGCGGTGCATTTTAAACATTGTACTACAGGATGAAATGATAACCTTTTACCAGGGATTAGAAACATTCCGAACGGAAAAGATATTTTTACGTTTCTGCTCCAGTGTTCCTCGCCCCCTTTTCAGTTAGACACGGGATATAAAAGAAACAAAAGAATCACAGGAAAGCAAATGTGCAACATGGACTTTCCTGCTGCGGCTCCACTGGAATCCCAGCTACAGCGACAGCTCGAGGAAGATGTGTCTCGCTGTTACCAAATCAACCACCGCGTCCAGCATTAATGGCGCATTTTCCTGTTACGTCCGTGTTGCGGACGCATCGGCGTATACACTACAGAAGGTATGTGGTTAAATGCGTCCCAGACCACCGGCAAGTGGTTTGAGAGAATGCGTCTTGAATTGAGGTCGTTTACACTTGTATTTAGCGCCGTCCAGTTGTGATCAGATCGCCACAAGACGCATTTTAATACCAAGTGTAAACACCAACTATTAAACTTCAGCTATTTTTCTCCTCAACCATGTTTGGAAAAGGGAATAACGTGAGGGAAGACGTGCAGCCAAAAGCGCACAGATGAACCATGTTTGCTGCTAAGCTAAGATTTGAACAAGACACACCCCCAGGGGCGGGGCATATTCCTCTTCGGGGCATTTAATTGGACGATCTCAAGAATAGTACAGAATGAATCATCAAAAAAAAAAAAAAACATTTTCCTGTGAAAAAAATACATCCACAACTATTTTGTCCATGACATAACATACATAATGGACAGGTAGAAAAACACGCAGGACTGTTATACACACCTCATGTGTATGAAGACAAAACAGCCATGCAGGTAGACGAGTATCTATTACTATTAATAATATTACAGGATTTTCCAGTCCTGGTCTCCCACTAAAGCCTAAAGTGCACATAGTTTACTCTTTCTTCTCACTAAGACTAGTTTAAAACCTGACAGGTTTGTTTTTAAGATGTTAAAACACACAAAAATGGGGTGTAACATTACACAGGGCCACAAGGGAAAGCCTGGGGCAAAACTGTCAGTGCTTTTCATCAGAAATAAACCGTTTATTACAGCCTTATAACATTTGCATCAATATGCATTGAATATATACAGATATAAACATGATGCTTAAAGCAATGTCAATGTTAGTTATTTAACTTTAAGTTCAGGAAACTAATTTATGGTTTTGTTTTTTTTGTTTTTTTATCCAACATATACTATGCACATCCGAAATATGTATGCAACTGCAGAACGTGTGATGGATTTTAATTATAAGGATAAAAACAAATGCATATTTCCTATAATAAAAACAGCGTGTTTATGTTATTACGTGGTCGCACGAGCTCACTGTTATAACTACTGGTTAGCCAGCTGCTAAGTCACAAAAAATACTTTCTCAAATATGTGAAAACAGGATAACAGGACAGTTTTTACTCACACAACAACTCTGGATATAATCCACGAAACCATTTTATCCTTCTATCGCCTGCCGGTTTAATAACTGATCCTCTTTCTTTCCCGAAGCGAGGAACAACATTTAAGGTGGATGAGGGAAGTTTAACTGTGGCTATGTTCCCAATCACATCAGAGTCCCTACGTAGGTGCCCTACATGCACGGAGAAAACAATCAAACTCTACACACTACCTAGTGCGTGTTGTTTATAAACAGAGCCGTTTGGGATTCGGATTCAACTTTCGTTTACTGCTTATCCGGTCAGCAAAACCCGAATTAACCCGAATTGTTTATCATATCGTGACAACATTTATTTAATATAACAATGACATTCGGTGTTTTATGTCTCTGCATCCCAATTCCTAAAACGTTTTTGTCCGTGTTGTTGCTTAAAGAAAGAAAAAAACGTTAGGACTAACTGATAGATATTGTGTCCAATCAGAACCTAGGATTTAGTCTTATCCCCGCCTCTTGAAAACGCTGATTGGATAGATTGAATTGTTTCTAAGTGACGCCTACATGCCTAGTTTGTTTCCTGATGTCTTCTTGCTTCACTGGACATGTTATGTTCTAACGGGAGTGTTTTAATCTTAATACTCTCATGAGTTTTGTTAGATTATGAAACAAAGCAAATACTGAAATGCTTTTAGAGGGCAACATCCGGGTTAGAGCTGAATAACAGTATTATCACTACAGTCACTGAATATAGTATAGTCATATAGTATACAGACTAGTGTATATACAGAATATAGTAAAGTATACTATAATATAGCATAGGCTTACTCATGTAACTTTATTTTATTTTGTTTTTTACCTGAGCCATTTTGCTCTGCACCTTCTTCCAAATATCATTCAGCAATGAGACTCTACACTTCAGATTGCCAGAGTTTATTACACATCTACTGCCAAAAAAAAAGAAAAAAGGGCAGCAATGATCCCTTATTCTGAACATGTATAATGTATTATTTATATATCTGCTTATTATTTGCAGTATTTATGGAATCCTTTCATTGTCATGACCAGGTGCAGAACTTCAGGTGAATGGAAAGTCAATGCAAATAATGTCAACCACAGCATCCCAACCCTAGTCCTGGAGTACTCCTTTCTGCACAACTTGGTGTTTTCCCTGCTCTTACACACACCTCAACTCAGAATATGCTGTACAAGCTGCTAAGTAGCTGAATGGGGTGTATTCGAGCCATGAAAACACAGGACAGAGGGTTCTTCAGGACTGTAGGGTTGGGAATCTGTGATTTAACCTACGTGGTTGTAGTGAAAGTCCACTTCCTGTAGTGAGCAGATGAGGGTGCTACTTCACCAGTAAGGTCCTGAGACCTGACAGAGGCATCTACAGCATTTACAGTTTCTCCAACAATCTCATATACAGTGACTCTAATCAATGCTGATCCAAACAGAACAGATGGAATGATGATAAGCATAAACTAGGGTACTATTCTATTTAATATGATAGGAATATAGAAGTCCATGAGGGAACTAATGTGGCTGATTCACCCAAAAGTGAGTTTAATTCAAGAAGCAAGAATTGTAATAAAGAAATTCAATCTGTTTTCAAATTGTAATGTAATATGTAAGGCTGTTGTTGTATAATAAAATTAATAAATGTTACTGCGACAACAACAACAACAAGACAGTATGTTGTATGTATGCTGTTCCAGGTCCTCGAGTCAATCCTGAGCTTGGGTTACTGTCTGTGTGAAGTTTCATATGTTTTTATATATAATAATAAAAAAAATAATAATAATAATAATAATTATTATTATTATTATTATTATTATTTTATTAAAAAAAATTTTGTTGTTTCTTTTTTGTTTTTGTTTTTTGTGATTTTTCTGTCACCTCACTGCAAGAAGGTTCAGGGTTCGATCCCTGGTGCCTTTCTCCTTTCTGTGTGGAGTTTGCATGTTCTCCTCGTGCCTGCATGGGTTTCCTCCGGGTGCTCCGATTTCCTCAAACAGTTCAAAGGCATGTAGATTAGGTCAACTGGGTGCTCTAAGTTGCCCATAGGTGTGAATGTGAGTGTGAATAGTTGTATGTCACTGTGTTAGCCTTGCGATAGATCGGTGGTCCGCCTAGGGTGACCCCCGCCTCCTGCCCAAAGTTAGCTGGGATTGGCTCCAGCTTCCCCTGTAACCTGCAATGTATAAGTGGCATAGAAATGGATGGATAGAAAGATAATTATACTAGTAGTAGTTGTATTATTGTTTTAATGCCTACTAATAATCATAGACAGATAAACTGAAACTAGCCAAATCAACATATTATAGGCATACTATTACTACTGCTACTACTGCTACTAATAATAATAATAATAATAATAATAATGATAATAATCATCATCATCCTAAGTTTAATTCACATACCACCTTTCCCATCCCCAAGGTTTTTGGAAAAAGAAACACAAGACACGATATAAACGATAAACAATCGAATGTTCATTTTTATATCCATATATGCATGTATAATAATCCTGTACACACAAGTGTATAATATCAGCCCTCATTGCATGCTGGGTAAAACCTGGCTGTGGCTCTTTCCAGTCTGTGTGCAGCAGGTTACAGAGCAGTATATCTCATATTTATCACTTTAAATGTCCCTGGCTCTTTATGAAGCGCAGTCTCATTCTCTCTCTCTCTCTTTCTCTCTCTCTCTCTCTCTCTCTCTCTCTCTCGGTGCTGGAGGGCGGACTGCGCGTGCGGATTGAGCGTGCTCGCGTACGTGGTGCGCGCGCCCGTCCTTCAGCAACACCGCTGTCTTGTCTCAATCGAGCTGCAGATTCTTACGGCTTCAAATGCATCTTCCTAATGCCCGGTTTTCCATGTCGGCCAGCTGACGGAATCCCGACTTCCTCTGGCGCTTTGTGAGGTGAGGACTGCATGCAGACACGTCAACACACGTTCTGTGCTTCATCTCAGAGGCTTTATTTCGCTCTCGAGCCCTGTATCCCGGGATGGAAGAATGAACCAAAGCGGGTTAAAACGCTGCGGGGGGTTTGGAGCTGTCTGAGGTGCTGAAATGGTGAAAAAAAACAAACAAACAAACATCGGGGCCATTTTGGTGCTCATTTGAAGGGTTGCGTGTTTTATGCACATGTAGACATCTGTACTGTATCACTGGTTCTTCATCTGGAGGCTTCGCAATGAGCTGCAACATGGACAAGGCAGGAATGCTTTATGCATTGAAGAGCTCCTCATGCATCTGTTCATCTCCTCAGTACTGGTGTGTGCAGGGTGGATGATTTAATCCTTTTAGTCATGTTGACCGGATTATTTTTTTTAATTGGTTGTTGTTGTTTTTTAATAAATTAGCATTTTCTGGAGGATGTCAGATGTAAGCAGGTCATGGGGATGGAGATTAGAGGTTTATTTTACAGGCTACAGAAAGGGTCCTAATGAGGATCGACATTCTCCTGAGGTGCACACTGCAGAAATGTGTCATAGTTCATATATCAACCATGGTAGATGTGTACTGAATTAATTGCTATATTTGTTGCTATCTCAGTAATATTATCCTTCCGTTCTTCCACAATCTGCTCAGACTGCATTTTATTGAGTCTTACAGACTGCCTACGTTACCTGTTGATTTCAACCTTTAAAAATAGGAAATTTCACAATAACTGTTTTAGGAAGTGTGCTTCTTGGTTCCTTGATTAGAATTGATTTCACAAAATTTAAAAAATTTTGGTAAAATGATAAAACGATAGAGTAGTCTACGTCGGGGAGCAATTGTATATTTTCTTATTATTATTTACTTTTATAGCAAAACAGAGAATATTTACGTATATTATTTTGTATACAATACACTTTTTACATAAAAATGGAGTGTTTTATTGGAGTGTTCTAAGAAAACAATGTTGCGTACAGCAATCAAACAAAATTGCACGAAGTGGCTTTTTAGCCGTACCTCACAGAACACACACACACACACACACACACAAGCAAAAAACCCAAAACCTTCCAAGACTCCGAGGTCCAGACATTGGTGTCCTCGTAGCTAAATATGGCCATGGATACAGATGTGAAATTAGTACTTTTGCACTTCCTATCTCAACCCTTTTGGGCTGCAGGACTTAAGTCTGGTCTTGAAATATTTTCTCTATTCACTTGGACTTGTCTCGGTCTTAGCCATTGGCGTTACCAAATATGGACTCTGTCTTATCTAAGAGTTTGTACAAATAATGTTCTTGTTGTCTTTTCTTTTTGCATGCACGGTTTGACAAGAAGTAATTCCTTCTTAGCCAAGGGTATATATCATATCTCACATAGTGTACCTTTAAAAAATCATTTAAGATACTTAAATTGACCATAATTAGTTTTTAGGGAAAAACTTTAAAGGCACACTATGTAGACTTTTCCAGGCAAAACATACTAAAGGTACTTTATAGTATACTATACCTTAGTGTGGTACCTTATATACCTTAGTTCCAAGGAAAGGAACAGTTTAGTATCATTTTTCTAAGAATGCATGCTGAAAAATTAATCCATTAAACTTTCGAAAAGCCACATTCACTATTAAAAAACACTGACCGTTTTCCTAATGGTTTCCACAACTAAGCTGAACATTAAGTGTTAAGTGCCTTTTCTCACGGTTCTCTGATAATCCTGAGATTCAAACTCACACCCTTCAGATCGCTACCGAGTCTGTAAGTTCCTCGTCTCTCCTCACTAGGTTGGCTGGTCTTCTGGAGAAGCTGTTGAGAACAGGATTTTGGCCAACATGGCGCAAACCAACAGCGTCAACCAGAACACCAACGGAGAGATGGACGATTCTCCCAACACGCTGGTCTATAGAAAGGTAAGACTGAGCATTTCACATGTTACATTTGAGAAGGAAGCCTGAGAGATATAGAGCCAGAATTATGGAGAGTTCTCATTAGAGCTTGGGTCGAATCTGAATTGTTTTGCAGTTTGGGAGAATGAACATTTATTTCAGAGATGATTATTCAAGCTGTGGAGCTTTTATGGATGCTTCAGTTAAATTTTTCTCATTTAGGGCAAATTCTAATTGCATTTTAATGCCACGTGTAAGATTTTCCACACAATTAATTTATTCTCACATAAAAAGTTCTCCCGTGTAAGGCATGCGTTATTTATTTTTTCCATTGATGAGAATTTCTACACAATTAATTTATATTCACATGCTAATGATTTTTTTTTTCACCTGATTTATTTTCATGTGCGGTACAATCTAGTTCAACGGACAATTTTTCCCATGCAATAATTTTTTTATTTACTATATTTTCACATATAATTTTTTTGTTTGATATTTTTCCACGCATTTAATTCTTTTCACACGTTAACATTTTACATGTATTGCACATTTTTCCTTAATTTTTTCCCACTATTCATTTATTTTCACAATTTTTGCCACGTGCAATTTTTTTTTTCCACATGTGATTTTATCACATAACTTTTTTTTTTACAGGATGATTTTTCACATTTAAGGCATGTGATTTTTCCCCCATGATTTCCACTTCACAGATCACTTGATGTCTTGTGATGAAATGATAAATTGCACCTTCACGTTTTTATCACATATTACTCAAATGTATGTGATTTCTCCCTAATCCTTGACTTAGCGATGGTTCCTGGGAATTTAAGGGGTTAAACACATTGAGGGCAGCTTAGTAAAAGGCCAGGAATGCAGCTAGCATAATAAATTTCATTCATTATTAGCATCAGCGTGCCTTCATCGTTACTGACAGGATAAATAAATTAATGCCTACTGTGTTCTTTTAAATCTTTTTTTATTTGTTGATGTCCTCAGGAAGCAGGTGGAGTGTAAGTAAAGTAGAATAGAGTCATGTAGAGTAGCAGGTGCATTGTGGGTAGGGAACACGCAGCCTGACAATCTGAGCGCTCTGGTTTAGATGTGTTAAGATTGTCTGTCAGGGAAACAAGCTCAGCTCTTTGGCTGTCAGCCAGTGCGGAATCTTTTTGTTCTGACTCATTGTTGTGACTCTATGTGACGTGTCGACTCTTTCGAATGAATTTTCATTCTTTCTCTCTATTTCTATCCACGTTTTCCTCTTTTCAGATTGAGTCATTTGCCTTAGTGCTGTTTAATAACGTCCCAAATGAATGCACCAAAGAAGTTGTCCTTGTCTTAGTCATAGATTTTTGTAAGCTGAATTATTATTATTTAATCCGTCAGGGAAGGCGGCAGGCGAGAAGTCAGCTGGTGTTTGAGCTGGTTAATGAGTTTTAATACTTCTTAGGCAAATGCGAAACTGTTTTTTATCTATTTTCTCTGATAATACATCAAATTCTCCACAATATGGTGATCACAAATTGAATCATGTCATGTTTTGTTTGGTGTCAGATAGGAATTTGTAATCAATTGCTATATTAGCCATCTTTCATATATCTGTAGGCTTAATAAACACTCGGAGCAAAGCACTATCGACCCTGGTCCACATGCGTGAGCTCACAGATGTTTTCAGTCGAGTGGGACCATGAGTAGAAACGAGTAGGACCATGAGTAGAAACGAGAAGGACCATGAGTAGAAACGAGTAGGACCATGAGTAGAAAGAAGTAGGACCATGAGTAGAAACGAGAAGGACCATGAGTAGAAACTCGTAGAACCATGAGTAGAAACTCGTAGAAGCATGAGTAGAAACGAGAAGGACCATGAGTAGAAAGAAGTAGAACCATGAGTAGAAACGAGAAGGACCATGAGTAGAAACGGGAAGGACCATGAGTAGAAACGAGTAGAACCATGAGTAGAAATGAGTAGAACCATGAGTAGAAATGAGTAGGACCATGAGTAGAAATGAGTAGGACCATGAGTAGAAAGAAGTAGGACCATGAGTAGAATGAGTAAGACCATGAGTAGAATGAGTAGGACCATGAGTAGAATGAGTAAGACCATGAGTAGAACGAGAAGGACCATGAGTAGAATGAGTAAGACCATGAGTAGAATGAGTAAGACCATGAGTAGAATGAGTAGGACCATGAGTAGAAACAAGTAGAACCATGAGTAGAAATGAGTAGGACCATGAGTAGAAACAAGTAGAACCATGAGTAGAAATGAGTAGAACCATGAGTAGAAATGAGTAGGACCATGAGTAGAAAAAAGTAGGACCATGAGTAGAAACAAGTAGAACCATGAGTAGAAATGAATAGAACCATGAGTAGAATGAGTAGGACCATGAGTAGAATGAGTAGGACCATGAGTAGAATGAGTAGGACCATGAGTAGAAACGAGTAGAACCATGAGTAGAAATGAGTAGAACCATGAGTAGAAATGAGTAGAACCATGAGTAGAAATGAATAGAACCATGAGTAGAAACGAGTAGAACCATGAGTAGAAATTCACTGAATTTGACTAACAGTGTATTGGATTGGAATCGATGATTGCACCTTTAAAACATTAGAATTTTCCAAGAATCGGATCTGATCTAGGCTTCTCCTTTGACAATCCCTTTGAAGGTTTCTTCAGTTGTCCTTCTGGGAAAATCCTTAAAGGTAATATGAAGAACCAGACAACAGTGTTTTTCCTTCTTTTTTTTTTATAAAAGCAAGCTACCAACCTTTCATTTTCAAACAAACCCTTGTAGAACCCTTGAGTCCTCGTTTTCCTCGATATCCTCAGCCTGATCATTACACACCTCCTTATGGAATAGTATGATGAATAGCTCAATAATCAGTCAGGTGTTAAAGGGTTAACTAGAAACTACACTACATTATGTGACCCGTGCATGAACGGACGTGTTTGTTTGCAAGGCGTTTGTGTGTTTCATGCCTATTGTAGTGCGTATTGTCTTTTATTAGACACGACAGGCCACAATTACATCTGATGAATGACTCGTACACGTTCTGCTTTTTTATTAAGCTTCTTAGAAATAATATCAAAACAGGGTTTAGTGTGCCACCTGGAATGCGAGGTGTCTCCATCAGGGATTCATCTTCAGTATGAAACGCTTACTAACAGTGACGCAGAACCGAGACGTTCTCGCTGGATCTGGTCTATACTTCACACCTGATTGTGTTTAGTTTTTCTTGAGGCCTCCATCCAATTGAGTTGCACGAGAAAGTGAATAATTTCCCCGTCTCTCTCTTCCGCATACACGTTCTCTCTCTTCATTTCACCCTTCAGTTGGTTTCTGCAGTTCTCGTTCCCATTTAGACACACACACACACACACATTAGGAAGAGCAGTCTGAGAAATCCCCTCTCCATCCCAGTAATGAATACGCAATCTCCATATCTCATCAGACGTGGCACACTCAGTGACTGGATCAGTTATGAATCCCAGACCTCTGGGTTTTTACGCCACCACTGGATAGAATCAAGTATGATTGGTTCCTCATTGCTGTTGTTAATTTCCATATAGTCCATCAATACTACAATCTCCTTCATTTGAAAAGGCACTAAAAGAGGATGCTATCGAATTCTCGAGTCTGATTAGTCGGAGCGTGTGCACTGTTTTTGTATAACCAAACAGAATTTCAGGCTGTAACATAAATGATAGGGTTATATTAATATGCTCATTCTAAAATATTACTGTTTCTACAATAACCACTCATTCACAGCGAAACTCCATATAAACTAAAGCTATTAATAAATAGATTTATAAATATATGTACGAGAGGCCAGAAGTTTGGGCCCACCCTCGGATTTAAAACCATAAATAAACGATACACGAAAAAATATTACAAATACTCAAAACACATGTAACTGAGTGTTTTTCAATATTTTATAACATGTAGTAACACATTATTTAGCCACAAAGGCTGAAACTGTTGGTTTTGAATAAGACATATCAGGTCTGTCTTTAGTGCACTGGCATTCACTTTGTGTTGGAATTCTAGTTACTAATATCAGAACCTGATTGGCTCTTGGCCTCTTGATTGTGTGTTACTGAAAAAAACGATGGCTACCTGTCTGCCTCGCCCCAGATCAGTGTGTGAGAACATTAATGCACTTCCTGCTCCTCGCTTCAATCTTCTGCTGTACCGTATTACAACTGATCAGTCAGAGCTTTGTTCGAATCTGGCGGCGGAAGGGGGATGAGGGCGAGCACAGAATGTGTCGTTCCTGCAGTGAAACATGGAGGTGGATCAGGACGGTCTTTAGGACAGATGACTTTCTTATTTCTGGTTTCTCAGTAACATTGGCACACTAATTTTTTTCTTATTAACTTGAAGAGAGAAAGAAAGAGAGAAGCTAGTAAGGAAACTACTGTTTATAGCTGCTGTAATGTAAGTGAGAACAAAAACAAGCTTGTTCTCAAAGATGTTCCATAATATTAACAGTAGAAAGTGCGACGTGGTGCTCATTAATATATTTAAAATTGAAATTGTTGGCAAATTGTTGTGGTATGGGTTGAATAACGCACATCAGACTGTGCGGTTGTAGGGAAATCATCCATGTTGGTGTGGTTTATTTCCGTATAACTGCACAGTCCTAATAACACAATAAGCATGTTATTGCTTATGTAATGTCAAACCAACAAGGTGATGTCAAATGATGTGTGTCTGTTAAATAGGAGGTTATACCCTCCTGTAAAAAATGTGTCTAGTGAAGTTTTAATACTGAATTTGCATACGTCGGCATTCAGACCTCAGACGTAATTATGAACGTAAATCTGTTCAGAAGTTACGTGAGAGTTGCGTACACAGAATTTAAGTAAAATAAATGAGATGTTCATTTAGTATCTCTGGAAGGAGTCTCTGATATCAGTGCTTTGTTAGAGTCTAGGCAAATCTGGCACTTTAACGTTGGAAATGGTCCGAGGATTCTAGGGAACATGACATGTTGTATTTTTCTGCCTTATTAAGCTCAGGAAAGAGAGGTTAAGAGAGGATGGTGAGGGAACGGCTGACTGATTTATACCGACTATATTGCAAGTGATAACAGGAACTGACTTGTTTTATAAAATTAACTGTAACTTTAAATGTGTAAAAAAAAAAAAAAGAACCTTATTCTTTAATAAAAAAAAAATGGTTGGCTTCGTTGAAGCGTTGGCTTCATCACACCACCCCAACGTTGACTGTTTTCCCCTCCGAATGTTTTATTCATCATCATTATTTTATTCATTAAATATCATTATGATGAAGATTATCTCCATGATGATATTCATGTTTATTAAGAAAGGCACAAGTTTTGTGTAAGACAAATCAACTTTAATGTTCCACTGCTGTTTGAAATTTTCATCCAGCTCATTTTGCTTTTGTGTTCGTCTTTTTTCAAACTGATAAAATGTCGTGTGTTGAGGACAAGAGCTGAGCTGTGTTGTGAATTTCAGATTATTTTCCCCGCCTCCCTCAGGATGGCTTATTGAAGCAAAAAATTATGACCTGTAGCTTGGAGGAACAACAACCACACACACACACACACACACATAGACACATACACACACACAGACACGATACTCCTCATTCTGGGCTTGTTCGCCATCAATAAATCAGAATACACACACTGAGGCACATTGAGTAGTTCGTCCCTGAAAATTTGCAGAAAATGAGCAATTCTGGATTGGGTACTAGCAGAACATTAGCTAGCAGGTAGCATTCTTTGCAAGGTGACTAAACCATGGAGTCTGTGATGTCATGTTCTATGTTTAGATTTTTAAAAGTGCTGACTTTATCTTTTCCAGCATGTTAAACCGGCTAACTGAAATAAGAGGTTAAGCGCTTCGCAGTAACACGCAAGCAAACATTAGCAAGCTAGCTTTATAATGAGCTAACTACCTGCAGATAGTGAAAGTTTTTAATCAGCTCAGGACAGTAATCTGATGCCTTTCAGTAAACAGTCATAAAAGCTAAAAGCTGATTAAACCTCAAATTATTTCCATTTTCTCTCAGATCCCTGACGTTTACTGCGTTTAGGAGATAAGCATGACTTAAACTCCCATGAGCTCCCTGAGCTCCATCATGGACATTTCTCTGCCTGTTCAGTCATTTATCTCTAATGCAATATATTATTACGGCCACTTCCTGGAGAAGATGCTGTACTCACATTATAATGTACATTAACCAATATAATCTTAGATAGTTATTCATTGAACATAGCTTAGGTCAACACTCCTATTTCATAATAGTATTCTATGGACTACAGTTTTGTCCCAGTGTTTTTTACTTCATTAAAACCTTGTTACCAAATTAAGTGCCATTCAGACAACTGGAACTCAAATGCGGTCCCATAAACATAACCAGAAATCATGGTGTTTGAGTGTTGCTGTTGGTGGTGATTTTTAAAATTGATGTTATTGCTGGAGATGTTTTGCTGTTGTCGTGTTGAGGATGTTCCTGTCTGGTGATGTTTGTTTGTGTTGAAGGTGCTTGTTGACGTTGTTGCTGTTGTTGGTGGTGTTGGTGGTGGTGTTGATGTTACAGCGGGAGGTGCTCTTGAAGCTTTATTGTATCATGGATTTGGTGGTGAAGTTGATGTTGTTGGGGTTATATTAGTGGTGGTGTTCATGCTATTGGTGTTGTATTGATGGTGGTGTTGATGCTATTGGTGTTGTATTGATGGTGGTATTGATGTTATTGGTGTTGTATTGATGGTGGTATTGATTCTACTGGTGTTGTATTGATGGTGGTGTTGATGTTATTGGTGTTGTATTGATAGTGGTGTTGATGCTATTGGTGTTTTGGTGGTGGTGTTGATGCTATTGGTGTTTTATTGGTGGTGCTGTTGATGTTATTGGTGTTGTTTTGGTGGTGGTGTTGATGCTACTGGTGTTGTATTGTGGTGGTGTTGATGCTATTGGTGTTGTATTGTGGTGGTGTTGATGCTATTGGTGTTGTGTTCATGGTGATACTGTTGATGCTGGTTTGGTGGTGGTGATGATGTTTATAGTGGGGTATTTGTGGTGGTATTGATGTTATTGGTGTTGTATTGATGGTGGTGTTGATGTTATTGGTGTTGTATTGATGGTGGTATTGATGTTATTGGTGTTGTTTTGGTGGTGGTGTTGATGTTATTGGTGTTGTATTGGTGGTGGTGTTGATGTTATTGGTGTTGTATTGGTGGTGGTATTGATGTTATTGGTGTTGTATTGGTGGTGGTGTTGATGTTATTGGTGTTGTATTGATGGTGGTGTTGATGTTATTGGTGTTGTATTGATGGTGGTGTTGATGCTACTGGTGTTGTATTGATGATGGTGTTGATGCTATTGGTGTTGTTTTGGTGGTGGTGTTGATGTTATTGGTGTTGTTTTGGTGGTGGTGTTGATGCTACTGGTGTTGTATTGGTGGTGGTGTTGATGTTATTGGTGTTGTATTGGTGGTGGTGTTGATGCTATTGGTGTTGAATTGATGGTGGTGTTGATGCTATTGGTGTTGTATTGGTGGTGGTGTTGATGTTATTGGTGTTGTATTGGTGGTGGTGTTGATGCTACTGGTGTTGTATTGGTGGTGGTGTTGATGTTATTGGTGTTGTATTGGTGGTGGTGT
>JAQQZR010000005.1:4504868-4518706 GCA_030068235.1 Notoglanidium macrostoma
ATGGATGGATGGATGGATGGAGGGATAAATATTTGGATGGATGAATGGAGGGATAAATATTTGGATGGATGGATGGAGGGATAAATATTTGGCTGGATGGTTGGATGGATGGGTGGATGGATGGAGGGATAAATATTCAGATGGATGAATGCAGGGATAAATATTTGGATGGATGGATGGATGGATGGATGGAGGGATAAATATTTGGATGGATGAATGGAGGGATAAATATTTGGATGGATGGATGGATGGAGGGATAAATATTTGGATGGATGAATGGAGGGATAAATATTTGGATGGATGGATGGATGGATGGAGGGATAAATATTTGGATGGATGGATGGATGGACATACTGAATGATGGATGGATGGAGGGAGGGATAAATATTTGGATGGATGGTTGGATTGATGGATGGATGGTTGGATGGATGGAGGAATATCATCTAGGATAGATGGACTGAAATGACTGATTTCACAGATGTGTGAGGAAGCGAGTAGATTGATGAACTGATTTATGAACGGTGCTTTCTGCAGTGGAGGCTCTGCACCTGGGCACTCTGATGGCAGCACACGGTTATTTCTTCCCCATCTCAGACCACGTGCTTACGCTCAAAGACGACGGAACCTTCTACAGATTCCAGGTGTGTGACTCTGACTGCGCACTTACCAGTCTTTTACAAAAATAACTGAAATCGGAAATAGACTTCAAGTGGAGCGCTGTACTACTATCATCAGTATCACTGTGTGTTAAAACCATGTGTGTGTTACTGTTTAAACCACTGTACAGGGTTACAGCATTTAATAAATATTCAGCCAATGGTGTGTGATTGGTTAAAAGGGGGAGGGGTGGGGGCAGGGGCAGGTACAGAGATTTAGCTACGGAGAGAATAAATTACCAAAGAGCAACAGTTAATGAGGACGATGTGACCTCGGGGACAGCAACTGTGTTTATTTATTTCTTTATTTTTATCCCAAATCTTCACAGTATGACAGAGAGCAATTGTATTAGCATTTTAAATGAGTCCTGGGCAAAAAAAAAAATGAGGCAAACCCAATATTGTAAAACATTAAGCTTTTAATGGGCTCAACAGCAAATCAACAGAAGGCCGAGATCTCAGGAACGCTTTTTTTACTCCTTGTTCATTTTCTGACCAGTGATTTTTGTTGAGCCCATTAAAAGCTCTATGTTTTGCAATATTGGGTTTACTTCATTTTTTTTTTTTTTGCCCAGGAGTGTATATTCTAGGCAAGGACTTCTGGGTAATGTTGTTTCTAACACTACATTGGCCATGTCTCTCTTAGACGCCGTATTTCTGGCCTTCGAACTGCTGGGAGCCAGAAAACACAGACTACGGTGAGTATAACTAACGCTGGACCGCTTTTATTATTCTCTTATTAATGTTATGTGCGAATGTTTGCATAAGCCAACATAAGCAGTTTAAACTCCACAGTAAGTGCAGAAATTCATCGAGTCGATCAAGTCGAGTTTTTCGTTAGTTAGTCTTCTTATACATGAATTTACACACAATCAGGAGCATGAGTAGGATATGATCTTCGGATGTTCTTCGGAAATTATGCGACTTGCTTGTGTAAATGTATGAATAAATCCATTTGTCTCCTGCTTGATAAACAATGCCTGGTGTTAGCAGTGAAAGGATTGATACACAGCAACTCGCTAATCATTGTGCTTATTGGATGCAACAGGATGATAAACTTGACCATATGTATTTCCAACCTATTTTTCCTTGGGATAAATCATTTAAAGCACAGCGCTGGTGAATTCGTCAATCTGATTGGTCAGAGGGTGATAATTAAAAGCAGCTTTGGTTTATATTAATGCTTCTTTTTTTTTTTGTCTTTAAGGAATAATAAACAAGGGAATATATAGTGACTATAATGCATGTTTTCCGATATTACAGCTCATTCTATAATGAATAAAATGCTTTTATAGGAAAATAATTTAGGAGTGGGAAAAGTATCTCCGCTTCATATCATTTATTTTCCTATAACAGCATGTTTTATTACTTACATATACTGTGTAACTGTTTTATTATTACCATGTCAAACTCGTAATTGGAACTAAGCTGAATATCTAAAATATGTGTGTGTGTGTGTGTGTGAGAGAGAGACTTCCTCCTCTTTCTATGCTAATACAAGATTAATCAAATCTCTCCAGATGGTCACAGATCAGCTGGATATGGAAGGGTGTGTATGCATGGCTGTGTGTGTTCACACATCTCTGTGTCCTAGGCTGACAGGACTCACAAGCTCAGGTCACTGTAAATGTGCACACTCCGCTCAGAGACGAGTGTGTGTCATGGGACGAGTTCAAGGAAATGTGTGAAGAGCCTGAATGCTTTTGTAACACTGTCATGACAGTTATCAAAACCAATCAAGTGTGTGAAACATCAGTGGCACCTGTGAGTGTGTGTGTGTGTGTGTGTGTTCACTCTAATTCTCACCTCTCTGTATCTCATCATGCAGCTGTGTACCTCTGCAAACGAACGATGCAAAACAAAGCTCGTCTGGAGCTGGCTGACTACGAGGCAGTAAGAAATTACCATATTCATATTGGCATTTTCTGAATGAATGAACCTCAGTGTTTACGCAGTCATTAGCAACGCACGCAATCAAAACGTTTTGGTCAAAATTACAACTTTTTTTTTTTATCTTTTGTTGTGGCACACACAGGAGTTTCGTACATCATCTGCTGTGAAATATCCGCCCTGTAAATGTGCAGTCATTGATTCTTTCTATCAGGGAATAAATTCAGGAGAAAGTGTAAGAAAGGGAAGCAAAGAAAAAGCCGCACAACACCGTGTCAGCCAATCACAGGACGGGGGGAGGGGAGGGAGGGACGGGAGCGTCTTTGTTAGTGTTGTAGCCTTGGCGATGCATGTTCATGAATTTGGGGGCGGAGCTTCTGAAGGAGCACTGAAGGGAGGCGTGTATTTGTCTGGTTGTTGAGTTCAAATATCAACAATCTTTCTCCAGAATCGATGACTGCAGTTTTTAGGTCGGTCACAGTAATTATCTAGGCAGTCAACACAACTTCCTTTATCCATTAATGATCTAATTTGAATCATTTTCAGTAAAAGAAACTTCAACCGAGTGCTTATGTTTAAATCTGATGGAATGGAAGTAAGCTGTGCATATTCAAGTTATTCATTGTATCGTTTAATATCTTCCCCCTATTTTTAAACGTATCGTTTCTAAAGTCAAGTATATCCTTCTAGCCAATCTCACCTCGTTTGACCTTTGACCTCTCTCTCGATGTGACGCAGGAGAGTTTAGCGCGGCTCCAGCGTGCCTTCGCCAGGAAATGGGAGTTCATCTTTATGCAAGCAGAAGCACAAGCTAAGTGGGTGTCCAATTCATTTAAGTCACTCAGGTCAAAGGTCAGCCTTGTTGCATGATTATACAGCGTGAGGCACTTTCAGGTCAGTCAGGGTCAAAAGTCAGTGTTTGCCACCATTCATTTTATAAATCTATAAACATATTTCTCATTTTTCTCTAATATAAGCCCGAAATAGTCCAACTGTGTGTTTCCAGCTTCCATATCTTATTTCAGATTAACTTGTAATTCAATAATAAGTATAATTGATAACTAACTATTATAAAGCAAGTTATGTGCAGTTTAATATTTAAATTATTTAGCTCTAATTATGATTAACGAATAGTTCTTTTATCGTGTCTAAAATATATATTTTTTAAGATAATGTATTTAACCCTTTCTTCAATTAATCATGCTTTTATCTTTAATTGAAGTAAATAATGTTATTAACAATAGGAAGAAATTTTGTGAATTTCGGACAAAAACTCTCAAAACACGTTTTTGCACCCGCATGACGATTCGATAAAGCGATATTTCAGACAATTTAAATGGTAGCACATTTTCTGCATTTAAGTCACACGACATGAAATGGAAATGCGCGTCTTTCTGAACAAAAAAAAAGAGCGCCCTGTAAGAGCTGTCGCGAGAGGAGAAAACCCAGCTTTAATCACATAACATCGCTCGGTGGAAACACAGACCGCTCGCAATATCTCTTGTATTTGGTCCAAAACTGGAATGGAAACCTGGCTAATGATGAATGATGTATATTTTCCTTCAGTGAACTGAACAGTCTGTGTTATGGATTGAACAAGTGAATATGTCGGTGTTGAGTGATCTTCTATTTACAGTGTATGCATTTAAAAATAAAGAAGTGTTACTGTGTTTACTGTTGATGCTGTGAGCGGCCATGTTGAATCGATGTCACATGTGCGCTCTAGAGTGTCCAATGAGGACTTCTGAGAACAGAGGGCTCGTTTTCTTTGTTTCTTCCTAGTTGCAGCTCGGCATTAGTGAGCAGGAATGATGTGAGTCATGATGATTAATTAATTGTTGTCCTTTCTGTCCAGGGTGGATAAGAAGAGGGACAAAATCGAGAGGAAAATTCTTGACAGTCAGGAGAGAGCATTCTGGGACGTGCACAGACCGGTGGTAAGGGGACAATTCTGTGTGTGTGTGTGTGTGTGTGTGTGTGTGTGTGTGTGTGTAGAGGAATTATTAGAGTTTATCTATGCCCGTGGGAAATTTCTTAGCATACATTAGTTCTTAAAATATTAACAATTGTTGCATTAATGTTAGATTTCATTTTTTTAAATTATTGTGTGTATTTTTAAGTTTTAACATCGTTCATGTCAAACACTTAATAGGTTATAATATACACTTAATAATATACTTAAACTATCACTAATGATCCATGTGAGATCTTCATTGTGATAGCTATTCTTTGTCATGACTTTTCGACATAAAACTAGTGTAAATGTTGGACTCAAAGTCCCAGAATGCAACGGAGCACATACAACACAGTTGCGCTGAGTTACAGCAGAGACTTGGCTCAGCTAGTTAGCGAGCGAAAAGAGAGGACGGGCAGGACAGTGTCGACAGACGTATTAACAAGAAATCCGAGGCTTTGGAAGCTGATCTGTTTGAGCAGAGTGTACAGATGTGGAAGGGAGAAAGCTGGACAGAGTAAAGGACTAAAGTGCCGCTGCATCGTTCTCTTCAGCTAGAGAAGAAGCAAGGGCTAAATCCAACTGCACCATGAATAGCAGGTATTCAAACGGCATTGTGGGTAATGTAGGAAATGTTTAAAGTGAAAATAGAATGAAATATTTTTTGGCAAAATGTTGAGAAACATCATATTTTAAATATAAAGATGAACATGCACGTGGCTCAGGGTGGATTGGCCTTGGTCGAGGAGTGACAGGAGTGAGAGGAGTGAGAGGCGTCGGCCATGATTTCCCTGCTCTCTCCTGCACGGAGGCTGCTGAGGGATGGGATTTGGCATCTAATGATTTTCTCTGCACAACACACAATGAGGTGTAATTTCCCCTCGGAATGTGCTGATCAGAGCAGGAGCAGATGGCGGTAGAGGAGAAGCTCGCTGTTGAGCTGAAATTGCACATTTGCAGCAATTTGAAAGCTGCATGGCTGCTCACGCGCCTGACTTGTCCTACTCGAAATAAAAGCTCTCGTCGTTTCGTCTGTCTTCATCTTTAGTCAATGACGGGACTCCTTGACCTTGACCTTGACCTTGAACTCTGCTTCAAAATCTGTGTAGCGATTTAAGATCTGTCTCTAATTCATGTCTCATCAACGTCCTTACAGTACTAGGAATGCTGGGAAAAGTGTGTATTTGTCTTACGCGGTGATGACAGGGCAGAACATGGGGAAAACGTCCAGGTGGCAGCACAGAAAAGCATTCGCTCGGTTATACAGAGAACAGAGAACTGATACTAACGATACGACAGCCGTCTGACCGGCGATATCACTGATTTGATACAATACTCTGGCCAGGAGTCCAGTCTGTCTGAGTGATGAGGATGAAATACTCCTTCTCTCTCAATATCTGTCAATCACAGTGACACTAGCCAATCATCATCCCTGAGCTAGTGTATGCGGAAAAGGGTAGATAGCACTTTCATCTGAGCAAAGGTTTGCGAAGATGCAGTCGGCGTGATGATCTCGGGCTCATGATGTCCTCTTCTATCGTAACTCGTCTTTCTGGACTCAAAATTTGTATTACATTTTTTTTTTTTTATTAAAATGAGTTCTAATAACAAATCACTTATGAAACACCAGAGTTTGGGATACACCTTTAGATATATTTGCTCACTGACCCGAGTCACGATATTCTGCTTTCTCCTTTAGGGATTTAGGATTTTTGGATTATTTATTCACTTTTAGCGAGGACAGTTTATGCTAATCGCGATCACAGCTGAGCGACTGCAGTTCCTGCTTTTAGATTAGTCTTTGTCCTGTTTTGCTGAGTCTTTTCTTACATATCGGCTCAAATGGCTTCCCTTCTATAGCAAAACAGCGATTTGTGCTTCAGTGGCTCTTCATCATTAGTAATTTCATGCTAACTTTGCTAATCTAGGCTAATCTTTTAAGCCGCTGAAAGAGCCGTGTTTGCTGTCCGCGTTTGTCCGGCATGTGTTTAATGTCACAGATTTGAGAGCAGTTTTCTTCCTTGTTCAGTCAAACTTATTTATGATTGTTGGTGTGGATACTGCAGCTCACACACACACACACACACACACACACACACACACACACACACACACACACACACACACACACAGCTATGGAGCTCTGAAATTCAAGAAAATTATCACTGTAACACCTTTAATAATTGGTTAAAGGGTTCATTTGCATAAAGCAGCATTTTGTGATGTCACTGGATAACTAATATAAAAATAACTATAACATTAACAAACCATGAATCATGCAACTTACAACTTAAAATGTGTGCATGTCTGTGTGTGTGTGTGTGTGTGTGTGTGTGTGTGTGTGTGTGTGTGTGTGTGTGTGTGTGTGTGTGCGCGCGCACTGTTTCAGCCAGGGTGTGTCAACACGACGGAAGTTGACATCAAAAAGTCCTCCAGAATGAAGAATCCTCATAAAACAAGAAAGGTACCAGATCATATCATTCATTTTAATGTCATTTCAACACTAAAAGCAGCCGATATGACGGATTCGATACAATACGGAGATTAGTATCCTGATACCGATACTTCTCATACTGAAAAAAAGGCAAATTTCTGCAAGTTTTTACAGGAGCAATTTGCATAATTTGCAGAAACCACACCATGCGCCATACATGGATATTAAGATTTATGTGGAAATAAATTACTTGCGACATTTCCGTTACAGAAAACTCCCGTATGCGATGTTTCATGTTTCAGGCTTGTCATTTTATATGATGTTTTATATGATTGTGTTCACATAATGTTTTTTACATATGGATAATTAGTTTTTGCATGCAAAGGTTTCATGTTAGGACGTGGTTTTACACGTGATTTCTTTTTTTTTTTAAGTTAAAATTTCATGTTGTGCATGGAGTTTTCTTTTTTTTTTTTTTTTTCAAATGATAGTTATTTCCACATGTTAGTTTTTCATGAGTATCGCATGAGGATTTATAATTTTTTTTAAATTATTTATTTATTTAAAAATATTATTTATTTCCTTTATTCCCACATGATAAATGTTTACGTGTTTACTCGAATTCGGAACATGACATGATGGCATTCACCTTCATGTTTTTCACGTGATTACATTTCACTCAAATAATCACGTGGAAGCTCATGTGAGCGCATGAAACACAGCATCACTTTTAAGAGGATCGGAAGTATTGGCACTTCGGTATGGATCCTCCCTTCCCTACCAAATACATCATGCATATTCATGAGGTTAATTAGCATATCGGAAACCACTCCATCAACCACTGAGATTATCTTACTCACTAGTACACCATTAATGTGACTGCTTTACTTTCTTTTTGTTGACTGGATTCACACAGTCCACGTTGCTTCAGTCGCTGGAGTTCTGTTATGAGTCCGGTTCCACTCAAGGTTTCTTCATCATTCTGTCTCATCTCGGAAAGATTTTCTTCGCAACTGTCACCTTTAATTTGATCATTAGGGATCTGAATCTTCATCTGGATTGCTGTGAAGCTGTTTTGTGCTCTACAAATGACATTGCATTAAAATTACATATAGAATTATTACACAAATCCTTCGTACTGCTACAGTGCTAGACAATGAGTAGAATGGGAAAGATGTTGTCCATGTATTTGCAGTTACATATACAGTTTTAAAGGTGTAGGATTTAAGGGGGATCTAGTGGCAGAAATGGAATATAATATTCTTAAGTATGTCCTCATTAGTGTATAATGACCTGTAACTACGAATCGTTGTGCTTTCGTAAGTTTAGAACGAGCCCTTTATATCTACACAGGGAGCGGGTCCACCTGTACGGAGAGCCATGTTGCGCCGCTACCTCTAGAGAGCGCCTTCCACGTTTCATGTTTTTACAAGTGGCTTCGTGAATCTGGAAAGAATGACAAAGGAGAAAGGAAGACAAGAAGAAGAAAGAAGTGGAATCAGCGTTCGCTGGTGCTGATAAGTTTGAGACCCCAGATTTCGAAAAATGAAGGATCATATGTATAATGTAGCACGGAAAAATCTAGAGAGTGTGAATGTAAGGACTTAGAAGTACGCACCAGGCACCTGACGGCCACCGTACGCTCTGATACACACTTGTAAAGGGAGGGGTAATTCAGGGGGGAGAATCCTACAGAGTGGAGCTTTGGCTTGATGATGTTTTATGTCCCTTTTAGAAATGTTTTTGTAGGTACACATAATATAAATTGTAGTGACGTACAGCGGCGTAAAAGAGTCTTGGACAACATTGTAAATCTGAGCTTGAGAAGCAAAGCAAGGTAATGTTCAATATCCTGAATATTTACAAAAGGTCCGATTCTCCCTCATATCTAATCTCTTCTATTGAAGCGCGTATTCAGACGGGCCTCTGATGGATCCGATCTAAAGTGGATCAGAAGGTTTTGTACAAACTTGTGGAGTCCATGCCAGCTCGAGTGCACACCGTGATTAAAGCGCAAAGTGGACAGAGCAAATACTAAGCGACTCATGAATATTTCACAGATTCAACTTTCCACTCAAGTCGTGGTCAATAATATCATCAATAATGAAAACTGTTGTATTAAATAATAAAAGAATGCAGAACAGACGTCACCAGCGCGCAGGTTTGGACCCCTCTGCATGTCTGCAAAACCTTAAAAGTGTGACACGAGTTAGAGAAGCAGACTGTACGCCGCGGTAATTTCCGTGAGTCGTCAGCGATCACTCGTCCTGCATGCGGTCCGGACTCGTCCGTGCTGGTGTCGTGCCGCGGCGTGAAAACGGACAGCCCCATCACACTGCGCGTCACATCCTCCTGCGGTTTGTGTGTCTGGAACATCCTGCGTACTCGCCAGATCTCCCTCTGACTGATTTCTCTGTTTTTTGGATCACGGACGGAGACATCGGGTGGAAAGATCTTCCGGTTGGATGAAGGAATGCAACAGATGGTGCATCGGTGGCTGCTGCAATCTGGACAAGTGCTGGAACGCTTTCTTTGAACAAAACGGAGATGATGTAGAAAAATGATACAACTCTAAAACGATTTGTTTAATAAACAATGCAGAGAAAAAAAAGTTTTCATAAGGTTCACCCTTGTATACAGATATCGACTGGTTTAAATGTAGCACCAGTCAAGAAACTCTGAATGTAATGGGGTTTCTTGTTTGTTTGTTTGTTTGTTTGTTTGTTTGTTTGTTTAGTCGGTATACGGGCTTCAGAACGATATCCGCAGCCACAGCCCCACCCACACGCCCGCCCCCGAGGCCAAGCAGCCAACCGTGGAGGAGCTTCAGGAGCAGGTACATTCTGATCGGTTCAGTGGTGATTTTTGCTGCGGGTTTCTTCCATACAAATAGCGGCACATTTTTATGCAAAGGTCTTAATAATCAGAAAAGAAAATCCAACCGAAAGAGCCCAGTTGAGACTTGAGCATATTTACGCATATTCTAGTTTTAAAATAGAGTAACCCATGCAGATTACACGATCTGAGGCCGATACGGATGGTTTTCTGTTCGGTTCGTATCCATCTTAATAAATGACTAGCAAATAAGCATGCAGCAGTCCATACCTTCGAAGAAAGGTGAAGGAGATGCGGGTGTTCATGCTCAGGTTTATCCAGATTCAGATACACTGTTATTCACTAAGTACATCGCGTAGCATGAGTGAGTTACAGTTGATGATGAATTGCCATGATTTTTTTCCTACGTTGATGAACTTGATAGGATTGAATTGAGCTTGAGCCTGTAGTCACTGGAAGAAGAGACCTCTGAGATTTGTGAGGCCCTGTTTACACTTTGTGTTAAAATGCGTCTTCGGGTCACAAATGGACTTCATCCTTACCGTCTCCAAGGTGTCCAGCTGAGCGCTTTTGTTCAGATTTCATCACATCACGTCCGCAAGAAGGTCAAAGGTCCCCGTGCAGAATGACATTAAAACGTTAAACCTGCAACACACCTTCATTATTTTCTTGCACTCCAACCATGTACGTCGCTTCTCCTCTCTACTTTTTTCTAGCGTGTAAACGACCTCCACGTCCAGCATTAATGATGTAGTTTCCTGTTATGTCCGTGTTGTGAATGCAGAAGGTATGTGGTTAAATGCGTCCCAGACCGAATGAGCCTTGAATGTGTCTTGGAGGTCGTTTACACTTGTATTTAGCGCCGTCCAGTTGTGATCAGATCGCCCAAGACGCATTTTAATACCATGGCGTATGTTAAATGTCTAAATAGAGTTCAATGTTTTTACTTAAATATAAAATATATTAAGTAAAATATCAATTTGGCCAAATAATATTTACGTATAGTCACAAAGTACAAGCCACACACACACACACACAAAATCAACCTCATGATGAACTCTTTACTGTCTTTTCAGATCAAATTCTGGCAGGCACAGTTAGACAGGCATCGATTGAAGATGTCCAAAGTTGCAGAGAGGTAAGTGTGTGTGCATTTTTGTCTACGTGTGTGTGTGTGTGTGTGTGTCTATTTTGATCGACCCTTTGATCCTCGTTACTGTACAGTGCTTAAACCACCTTGTGTTTTTCTTATTGATCTCATTAATGAGCCGCGTGTTTATGACCGCCGCTGTAAGACAAGCGTTATCTCTCCGGATTTATGCTGACTTGCTTTTAACGAGCCTGCGCTAGATCTTTATTCTGACATATCGACCTGTGTAGAGCAGACTGCAATACGTCCAGCATACGGCTGCGCTTTTATTTCTATCCTTCATATAACATAATGGATAAATCGCAGGCTTTATTGCGCACGCAGCGCCTTTCTGGCGCTCTCTTCCTGTTCCTCTGATAACAAATTGCTTTATTGCATATCCACTAATGAGGGATTTCCTCAGATCGTCCCATCGATGCATTACGTGCGTTATTGGCACGCTGGTTTTGTGCTTATACTTCACTTCCTGTTCCAACTTTTTTTTTCCCCTTGAATGAGAGTCCTGTCCCTAAAGTGCTCCTTTACCGAGACCGCAAAACTTTATTTAACATAACTGTGATTCAGCGAATCTGATGACTAACCAATTAAACAATGTGAATGATTTATTCTTCATTAAAAACTAAAAATAGTACTTTAATATATAATAAATATCAAACATATAAAGTAATATTAATACTAATACTACTAATAATAATGTTATTGTTGTATTATTGTTTTCATTGCGATTGTTATTTATTTAATTTAGTTTATTACTAAGTTTCTGCTTTCTTTCTTGCTACATCATAAGTGTTATTATTGTTGTTGTAGCTTATTAGGCTACACAGAACAGTATGCAGATTACGATCCTTTCCTCTCTACTCCTGATCCCACAAACCCGTGGATCTCGGACGACACGACCTTCTGGGAGCTGGAGGCAAGGTGGGTATGACTCACACACTCACACACACACACACACACACACACACACACACACACACACACACACAGAGTCATGAGACTTGGTATATAAATATGTAGTGCATGAGGTGCTGTGTGTGTGCGTGTGTGTTGCAGTAAGGAGCCGACGCAGAGCAGGGTGAAGCGTTGGGGTTTTGGGATGGATGAGGTGCTGAAAGATCCTGCAGGAAGAGAGCAGTTCCTCAAATTCCTCGAGTCCGAGTTCAGCTCAGAAAACCTCAGGTAGTGTGGGCGCCCTCTGCTGGTGTGTGTGCGTGTAAGAGTGAGACTTTGGAATGTCAGAATGTGATCCAGTGTCATCTATTTGAATGAATCTATTGCACAATGTCTTTTTGCTCCATTTTGTCTCTCGTTCTGTCTTGGACTTTTTTTTCCTGATGACAAATCTGTGCCAAATTATAATCGCAGGATCGTTACGCAAAATAAAAATGTACCACACTTTACAAAGGAATTCAGCTAAACCAGTACGCCAAGGTTATTGTGGTCAACCGTGGCTTTTTAAAAATCCCAAAAATTGGTGGTCACAATTTTTTTCTTGCATGTGCTATGAGCAGGGTTGCCAGATGGGTGTGAAACAATCAGCCTAATTGGCAAGAAATATGAAAAGACTTTCCCTAAATAGATACTTTACCAAAGTAAAACATTGTTACATTATTTGGGGGAAAAAAAACATGAATCAAAAAGATTCTGCGCTTTCAATTAAAAAATATCACAATTTTTGTAAAACCGCACACCTGACACCCTATAAAGCTCAGAGCAAGACACATGTAGTGACACAATGTAGTGCACCTTTCATGAAGGTGCAGAAAAAATCACATGCAAAAAGGCCTAAATTGTATGCTAAAAAAATCCATCCTTCCTTGTCGCACTTCTCTTCTTTTTCTCTCTCTTTCAGGTTCTGGTTGGCTGTGCAGGAGCTGAAGAAGAGGCCCATTAGGGAGGTGCCGACACGCGTGCAGGAGATTTGGCAAGAGTTTTTGGCTCCCGGAGCTCCCAGCGCCATCAATGTTGATTCCAAGAGCTACGACAAAACCACGCAGAACGTCAAGGACCCCGGGCGCTACGCTTTTGAGGATGCACAGGTGCAGAGAGCACAGTGTCTGCCTGTGACTCTTAGAAGTCAAGTTCATTTCATTGATCGTGCTCCGAGATCATTTAGCTGAAAAGATTCTTTTAGCTCTGAAAGAAATTTAAAAACTGAAAAAAAAAAAAAAGATTCACCCATTATGATGCTTTATGTACTTCTTTTTTTTTTTTTTAATGTTATTGCACTTCATTAGAATAATCGGTTTGTTCGCTTGCAATATTTTTTAGAGACAAAATAACTTTATAGAGACATAGATAACAAAATATTTTGTATGTTAAAATACATGTCGCAAATATATAGCAATAAAATATGAATGAGATGATTTGGGTCAACAGGACATCCATTGCTCAGTACATGAGTGTAAAAGTAGCATTTTAAATGATTTAGTCGATACATTACTACAAGCTACACGGATGAAGTGTGACTGTGTGCGTGTTTTTCAGGAACACATCTATAAGCTAATGAAAAGTGACTCGTACAGCCGTTTCATCAGATCCAGTGCCTACCAGGAGCTCCTGCAGGCCAAAAAGAAGGTAGAACCACAACTATTCCACTATACTACAGCTAACTTACAACTGTTCATTAACTATACTAAAGCGCCTGCTTATTCTGCAACTATACCAAAACTGTTTATCAACTATACTGCAGTTCTATCACAGCGGTTTATTGACTATACTGCAACTATACCAAGACTGTTTATCGACTGTACCGCAACTATACCAAGACTATACCAAGACTGTTTATCGACTATACTGCAGTTATACCAAGACTGTTTATCAATTATACTGCAACTATACTGCAACTATACCAAGACTATACCAAGACTGTTTATCGACTATACTGCAGTTATACCAAGACTGTTTATCAATTATACT
>JAQQZR010000005.1:4519553-4538136 GCA_030068235.1 Notoglanidium macrostoma
ACTATACTGAAGTTATACCAAAACTGTTTATCGACTATACTGCAACTATACCAGACTGTTTATCGACTATACTGCAGATATACCCAAACTGTTTATTGACTATACTGAAGTTATACCAAGACTGCTTATCGACTATACTGCAACTATACCAAGACTGTTTATTGACTATACTGAAGTTATACCAAGACTGTTTATCGACTATACTGCAACTATACCAGACTGTTTATCGACTATACTGCAACTATACCATGACTGTTTATCGACTATACTGAAGTTATACCAAGACTGCTTATCGACTATACTGCAACTATACCAAGACTGTTTATCAAATATACTACAACTATACCAGAACTCTTTATAAATTATCATGCAGCCACACCAAAACTGTCCATCAACTACACTGTAAATATACCAAAAGTGGTATACTGCAATTAATTCACAGCTGTTTACCACAATCCTACAACTAATTCACAAACATTTATTAACTGTACTAGAACTAATTCCAAACTGTTTATCCACTTTAATACGCTAACAATTATTTATTCACTATACTACAACTAATTCACAAGTGCTTATCGATTATGTTACAACTAATCTATGACCATCTATCTACACAATAACAACTTAACAATAATGTTTTTAGCAACCATAATTGACAACAATTTAACAACAGTTAATGTAGCTTTCCTAAAAGGCACTAGACAAATATCCTCATGAAGTCCAAATTGTAATGTATTTCTATCATGTGAGCATTTGATCCTCACAAAGGCAAACACACACACACACACACAAGTCTGTTTTTGTCTTTACTTTCTCTATCTCTTGATTTATGCTAATTGAAGTCTGGATGCGTTCAGGACCGCAGAACATCATTTAAAAAATTTGCTCATTATGTGGTAAGTTGGCGTGCTCCTTCAAACGACCGCTAACTAATCATGTTAAATCTGCTCCTGGATAGGTGACCCGTATCTGGTGACCTTGCCCCTAAACCTCTCTGATGTCACATTCAACTAGTGATGAGACAGATATTGACTCTCTGTTCCTATCCTCTCCTGTAAAATGTGTGTTTGATTTCTCTGCATGTTGGACATTATCCCTGGTGAAGGATCCGCGGCTATAAAATGAGTTTTTATTCATTTGTTGCTCTCTCTCTCTCTCTCTCTCTCTCTTCTTGTCCACAGAAAAGTAAGAACTTGTTTTGAAGGACAGCAATGCTTCCAGGTGAAGTAAATAATTTCCTATCATTCCTGCCTTGGTATGTGTAATTGAGTGATATAGTTTGCAAAGTAAGGAATAATACACTTTGGGTCATGGTGTTGTGATGTTGCCCAATGTGAAACAGTGATACACTCCAAAATGTTTCATTCATCTTCAATAAATGCCAAAATAGCACACGATCCATTCCTCCAGCTCAGCTCTGACTTATTATGTTTAATTTCCTCATATTTCCTCGTGGTTTCTGTCACGTGTCCCTTACCCAGTGTGTTTCTCTCCAGGCGAAATCTCTGGCGTCTAAAAGACTGCCTGCCGTCTGAGCCTCGGCGAACCAACCTGGGACGAGGACTCTGCCCCTTCATCCCTGCCGTTTGATTGGTGTGGACAATGAGTCATTGGCCAATCACGTGCATGTTCCACGGACTGAGTTTTTACATCACTCTTAACTTGCTTTGATTTCTGCCTCATACAAGAGGCAAATAAAACAGGCATGGCATTTCAGGCTTCCATAGGACACTTGTGGAAAGGAGGGATGCCTTGAATGAGAGAAACAATGTCCAAGTTGTCTTCATTTCTTTGTCCACATGTAAACTATGAAAATGATGTCAGATGCAAAAATAAATAAATAAATAACTAAATAAGACGACCAGTTAAAAATGTAAAGCCAATCCTTTAAAGAATAAACACGAAAACACTTTGTACACTTGTTCAGCTGCTTCTAGTCCAAGCGTTTGGAGACGCAGAGCCGATGTCATCGTGGTCACCTTCCATCTTATAGGCATTGATTTTATTGCACTATTAAGCAAATATGTAGAAATTTTGCCTGTTACAATTGTATGGCCGTGCAGCAGACGTTCGCTGGCCGTGTCTATCGTCTGGTCTATTCCTTTTGTCCACTTCCCTCCTGTGTTTATTTTTATACCATATTTAATGACACTTTGACTTAAGAAATGTATTAAAGCCAGTCGTTTATCTGAAAGTGCCGTAGTGAATGATTTCAAACGACAAGTGCCAAGAACATTCAGTGCAGTAATGAAAACTGTATGTAACCTTCTTCTTTATACCTGCACACATGCACATATCTAAAGCGAACAACATGTTTTATACATTATATATATGTATATATAACACATTTATATCTACTTATACATTTATGCGCACATACTGTCACGTGTAGCTTAAAGTATTTGTTATAGTGCAAAAGGTATTACTATTGTTCAGAAGTAATAATTAATGGCATATTTTGTTAGTCATTAAAGGGTGAATGAAAGATATTTGGAAGATCATTCATTCATAAAAACATACATGCATACACACATGCAGAAATACATACATCCATGCACACATATATACAGTATATACAGTACCAATCAAAAGTTTGGACACGCCTTCTGATTCAATGTTTTTTTCTTTATTTTTATTACTTAAATGACACTTCATGTCTTAAAGTAATGATGGACTGTTGTTTCTCTTTACTTAGTTGAGTCTTTGAATAATATGGATTACTAAAGTGGTCAAATAGGGCAATTTACTGTATTTTGTATTATTTATTATTTACTGTCAGATGCATTAAGAAGGCAAGAAATTCCCTTAATTCACTTTTGACAAGGCACACCTGTTAAATGAGAAGTATTCCAGGTGACTACCTCATGAAGCTGGTTAAGATAATGCCAGTAGCGTGCAAAGCTGTCATCAAGGTAAACTGCCTACTTTGAAGAGCACTGATTAATACATTATTCTATATATGTGCTTTATGTGTTAGTTCGTAGTTTTGATGTCTTCATTATTGTTCTGCAATGTAGAATATAGTCAAAATAAAGAAAAAACAAACAAACTTTTGATTGCTACTGTACATACATGCATGAATACGTACACGTTTTCATCATTCATACATACATATATACATACAGGGAACGCTTCCTTTTACAGTCCCCTAACTAGTAGTTATTTACTCAGTAAGTATATGGCAGATAATAATACATTATTGGGTAATAAACACAGGTAATAAGACGGTAAATATAGAGAAACTACAAATGAAATAGTAGTAGAGATTTTCTAAGTAACACATACATATATGTGTTCATGCATACATTAAAGAGTGAAGATATTTTGAAGATGAAGATCATGCATACATAATCATACAAGTTAGATGCTTACATAGGTACGTACATACAGTACATGCTTACATACAGTCATGCACACGTACATGTACATGTTGAATTGCAGTCTGCAGTTTGTGAAGATTAAAATATTGGTGCAAATATTTCATAATTTGTTAGTCATTAAAGGCTGAATGAGTGAAGATTCTTAAATACAAACATGCACACATCATATATATATATTTATATATATATATAAAATTCTGAATGAATGATTAATTAATCTTATTAAAGAAATCTTTATATAAATATTAATAATTGTATTAAATAAATATAAATATATTTATAGATAATTATTACATAAATATTAATAATATTTTCTTAGTTATTAATGAATGAATGCAGGACCCCTTAATGTTGCTGGAATTTCTGACCCCTTAATCATTTTTTATTTAATTCATTAATTTTAAGTTTAAAAAAAGCATCTACCTATCCTTCATCACTAGATGGCGTCAGTTCTGTTCAAATGATTGTTAGGGTCACATGAGGCCTAGATGACTAGTTGCACAAGACTGCATCACCTATCACTTTAGTTAAGAGATAAATATTTACCTGTGAACATTTTATTGAACATATATACCAATGTATTAATTCTAGGAACAGCGGCGCCGTGTGCATTGTACAGGTACAGAATCAATATATAAGTGTGTGTGTGTGTGTGTGTGTGTGTGTGTGTGTGTGTACGTGTATGGGTGTGAAACAGACAGCTTAATTATTTTTAGTACAATTACTAATAGTGGTGTGTTCCTATTACATAAACGAAAGAAGGTGAAAAAAATGAGAAAGAAATATCATAATTTTAATTCTTCTGATCTCTTTTTATTATTTACACATAGAAATGTTTTCTTGTGACTGATCTTAAACAAAATTACATTTTGTGTGTGTATGTGTTTGGGTGTTGGGGCGGTAATGCTTACTGCTCTATTTTCTTGTATTGTTTGTGCAGAAGTGACACTTTGTTGAAGTGAGTGCAAGGCAAAGCAAAAACAGAGTGTGAAAGAAATACGAAGAAAGCGTGAGAACAAACAATTGCAAGTCTGAGAAGGAAAAATCATAAAGTGTCCGCAATAGATTTCTCAACTGAATGTAATGATGATTCATGGGAAATTTAAGCTCTAACAACGGGCAGGCTCTGAACAATAGAAAAAGTGAAAAATCAAGTCTTTCATGTTTAAACTTGTGTGCTATTCTGCAGAATATCATGGTTGTGCAAAAAATTTCACGGTATAAATAACATTTTACAAGAAGCAATGAATGTTTAACCCGGAGCTGGCACGCCATAAGAATGCCAAGAAAAATAGAAATATTGCAACAACAACAAAAAAAAGTGTGGGTATGGAATGAAAGAGAGAGCAAAATATGCATATAATTGCCATAATCTGAGAGAAAAGGAGAAAATGGTTAATTAAGTCATTCTGATGAAGCTTTTTGAACTAGCCAACTTAAACTCAAGGGAATAGCAAGACAGTAAAAGAAAGAAAGGAGAGGAGAGATAGAGAGGGATACAGAGAGAAAGAAAGATGAGATCAAGAGGGACATGAGAGAAGGTGAAGAGATGGAGATGGAGAGGGATGCTGTGGGAAAGAAAAGCGATAGAGAGGGACTGAGAGAAAGAAAAGCCATAGAGAAGAACTCAGAGAAGGAAAAGAGATAGAGAGGGACTCAGAGAAAGAAAAGAGATAGAGAAGGACTCAGAGAAAGAAAAGCGATAGAGAAGGACTGAGAGAAAGAAAAGCGATAGAGAAGGACTGAGAGAAAGAAAAGCGATAGAGAAGGACTGAGAGAAAGAAAAGAGATAGAGAAGGACTGAGAGAAAGAAAAGAGATAGAGAGGGACTCAGAGAAAGAAAAGAGATAGAGAGGGACTCAGAGAAAGAAAAGAGACTCAGAGAGAAAACAAAGGGATAGAAAGAGAAAGGAAAGAGAAAGAGAGGCAGTAGAGAGGGACACAAAGATAAAGAGATAAGAAATAGGGAGAGAGAAAGAGGGTAGATAAACTGAGAGAAAGAGATAGAGTGGGAGGCAGCATAAAAGAGAAAAAATAAAGATGGACACAGAGAGAGAGAGAGATGAGAGAGGGACAGAGTGAGAGATGTGAGAGAGGGACACAGAAAGAAAGAGAAATAAAATAGAAAGGCACATTCAGAGAAAGAGAGATGAGAGAGACAGACACTAAGAGAAAGACAGATGATAAAGAAGCAACATTTAGAGAAACAGAGAGAAGGTTGAGAGGGACTCCAAAAGAAAAAAAAAAGAGAGAGGAGATAAAGATGGATACTAAAAAAAGAAAGATGAGAGAGTTGGGAAACTGAGAGAAAGAGAAATGAGATGCACTGGGACACTGAGTGAAAGAGAGAGGAGATAGAGAGGAAAGCCGATAGAAAAAGAAAGAGATGAGATGGAGAGGAACACTGAGGGAATGAAAAGAGATAGAGAGAGACAAATAGTGAAAAGGATAGATAGATAGATAGATAGATAGATAGATAGATAGATAGATAGATAGATAGATAGATAGATAGATAGATAGATAGGGACACTGAGAGAAAGGGAATAGATAGAGAGGCAGACTAAGTGAAAGAAAAGATGTAGAGAGGGACACAGAGAAATAAAGGAGATAAAGAGGGACATTGAGTGAAAGAAGTGGCAGAGAGAGACACAGAGAGATAAAAGAGATAGAGAGGTGATGAAGAGGGACAATGAGAGATGTAGAGAAGAGAAGAGAGATGAGAGAAGATAGCATGAGACAGAAAGAGGAAGAAACATTGGGAGAAAGAGAATGAGAGTGAAATGATGAAGATGGACACTGAGACAAAGAGAATGAAAGATGATATCAAGAGAGGAGGACAGGACACTCTGAGACAAAGAAAGAGAGGGGAGATATAAAGGGACATTAAGAGAATGAAAGGAGATAACAGATGGACACTGAAAGAAAGAGACAGGAGAAATGAGGGTAAAGAGAGAGAGAGACGAGAAAAGACACCGAGTGAAACAGAATTAGATACATGGAACATGGAGAAATAGAGACAGAGAAAAATAGACAAAGAGAGATAAAGAGGGACCAGATAGTGATAATATTACATATACTCCAGAACTGGGTGTGGGGTTCGGGGGACGAAGGGGGGGGAGGGTTTAGGGAGGAGCAGCACATGTACATAGAAAAGGAGGGGAGAAAGAGAGAGAGAGAGAGAGAGAGAGAGAGAAAGAAACAAATCAAAAAAGAGAGACAGAAAGACACTGAATGCAACTGAGACACTTCTGCTCTGTGCCTGATGTCCGTCAGATACTGTGCTTTTAAAAGGATTCAGTACAGCATGATTTGTCAGTGATTGTGAGAGGAGATCCACTTAGAGTTATGGAAGACAGATGGAGTCAGACGAAGGAACATCATCTGATGAGTGGGAGAGAAGAAGGAACCATTTAATATGAACAATGAACTATTTAGGAGCCAGGAGGGAATTGAGAATCAACAAACATCAAGCAACAGGATTCAAGACAACTCTGGGACATTTAGAGGAAAAGGTCTGTCTCTGCAGTGCGTCTGAGGGCATTGGGTTTGTCTCTGAGGGGTAGTTAGGAGAAGATATCTGTCCCTGGATGGTATTTAGAAGAAGGGATAAGTCACCAGGGGGTATTTAGAGAGAGAGATCTGTCTCTGGGGGTATGAAAAGAAAGAAATCTTTCTCACTGGGGTATTTAGATGAAGATATCTTTTTCAGGGGGTATATAGTTGAACAACCCTTTATTAGGAGATACTTAGAGGAAGATGTCTTTCTCTGTGTGGTTGGGGGTAATTTAGAGGACATTGTCTTTCTCAGGGGGTTATTTAGATGAAGAGATCTTTCTCTGGGCGTATTTAGATGGTGACATCTTTGTCATTGGGGTATGCAGAGAAAGAGCTCTTTCATGGTAGGTATTTAGATAAAGATGTCTTTCTGGGGGTATTTGGATTGGGATCTATCCGAGTGGGTATTTAGATGAAGAGGTCAATTTAGGGTTGTAATTAGATGAAGAGGTCTTTCTCAAGTGGGGTACTTAAGATGAGGATGTCTTTGTTGGGGGGTGGGATATGTAGAGGGAGAATTATTTCTCTTAGTGGGGGTAATTAGAGGAAGGTTTTTAGGGATGCAATTAGATAAAGGGGTGTTTCTCAGGAGGTATTTAGAAGAAGAGGTCCTTCTTTGGGGTATTTATAAGGAAATGTCTTTTTTAGCAGGAATATAGATGAAGAGGTCTTTCTTGAGGGGTATGTGTATCTCTTAGGTGTCATTTAGATAAAGCAGTCTTTATCAAGAGGTATTTAGATTATGTGATCTTTCACATGTGGGATTTAGTTGGGGAAGTCTTTCTCAGATAGGGTGTTTGGATTAAGTGCTCTTTCTCATTGGGTATTTAGGAAGTGTTCTTTCTCGGATAAGGTGTTTAGAGGAAAATGCTTCTTTGCAGAGTTCCAGGGGCATGGTGTCCATCTGCAGGGCATTTAAAGAAGAAATTTGCTGACAGATGGTATTTAGAAGATCTCTGTCCCACGGGGGCATTATGGGGGAGAGGTCTTTCTCTGAGGAGAAAGCCACCACTGGGGGACCACTAGTTGCAAGGTATGGGTTTACGAAATCTGAGAAAACCTCAGATTCTGGGAGGTATTTAGAGGAAGCTGACTGTGCTAATGGGGCATTTAGTTGGATAGATATGTCTCTGGGGCAGATTTGTGTTTCTCTGTATGGAATCTAAAGGAAAGCACTTGTTTATCTTTGAGGACTATACAGAGTATTTTTGTAATACTGTTTATCTCTGGGGTATCTAGAGGAAGTCGTCTGCCCCATTGGGCTATATGTTTGTACAGCATATGTAACTGGAGGAAAGAGTCTCTTAGTGGGGTATTTCTGGGAAATTATTTGTGTATAGGTGTTTAGGGGACAAATCTGACTCTCATGAACAGTTAAAGGACAATGGTTGTATTCTCTCCGATAAACTTCGAGGATGAGGTTTGTCCTTTGGGGAGTATTTAGAAGAAATATTTGTATTTGTGAGATTTTTAGAGGAAGTGGTCTGCCTCTTTGGGAAACGGGGTTCTGTAGGGTACTTTGGAGATGGTATTTGGATTATTTATATGAAAAGGTATTGCCAAGGTATTTGGTGGATAGAGTTTGTTAAAAAAAAAAGAAGAAGAGAGATGAATCCTATCTAGTGCCAGTATGTGGAGTATTTAGACAAAGTGTTCTGTTTCAAGACTGTAATTAAAGGAACAGTTCAAACCCTGAAATGGCATTTAGTGAAAAGATCATCACTAAAGCATTTGGATGTTGTGATTTAACCACAAAGTATTTTGAGGATGAAGTTTGTCTCTAGGAACTCAGAAGGTGAAACTTGTCTCTCAGGGGTATTTATGAGATTACCGTGGGGTATTTGTGGCTAGGTGTATTTAGAGAAAGTTATCTGCCATTAGGGGAATTTTGAGAGACAGGATCCTGTGAGGTTTTTCTAGAAAAGATTAGAACAGCAAATCTGTTTCTTAAATGTAAATAAAGTCTAATATTTAGACTTTATAAGGATATACAAGTACAGATTTGTTTGGGGAGGTATTTAGTGGAACAGGAATTACTCTAAGGGGTATTTAAAGTATTTGTGTCTCTGTGGGTTAATTCTTCTTCTCCTCTCTGGAGCAGGTCTGCTTCTCCTGCCTGGAACCAACTCAGTATATAGGGGCAAATCTCTCTCCGGTAGTATTTCGAAGTACAGATTTGTTTCTGGGAGGGATTTAGTAGAATAAGTCTGATCCTTAAGGGGTATTTAGAGGAATTGTGTTTCTTTGTGGGGTAATTATTATCTCCTCATCTCTAGAGAAGATCTGCTTCTTTTGGCCAGAACCAACTGTGTATTTAGGGGCAAGTCTGTCTCTTGTAGGATTTAGAAATACAGATATGCTTCTTTGAGGTGTTCAGTGGAAGAGCTCTGACTCTAAGGGGTATTTTGAGGTATCTCATAATCTGTATCTTTGTGGGGTAATTTTTATCTCCTCATCTCTGGAGCAGATCTGCTTCTCCTGTTTGGACTGGCTCCTCTTTCTGAATGGACCAACTTTGACCTGACCATTGACCGTCGACCTGTGAGTGACTTTTTGGGGGGGAATTGGCGCGAACCAAGACCTCGACTTTTGTTGAGCACAGACCTTCTTTACCCACAGGTACAGTGCAAGAGAGTTGTCACACAATTTACGCAAATAAAGAAAGCCTTTGTCTACATTTGTCTAGTAATGAAATCCAAATAAACATTCTTTTGGACTGAATGAAAGATGTACAATATTGCCTTTCAAATTCAATTCAAATAATTTATACCCAAGTTAATAGTTATTAACATAAATCCCACAAGATAGTTATACAGAAATGCACACTTTTCATTGGCAATACAAACAACAATCTGCAGAAGTAACAAAATAATTACTACAGCAGGATTTAACATTACAAAACAAACAGACAAATAAACAAACAAACAAACAGGTATTATTACTAGCATTGACTAAAAGATATCTTGCCCTAATAAATCAATTTAAGTTCTAAACCTTGCGGGAATCTTGGAAATGTTTCAAAACATTTAATGTCACTATATTGCATTTATTAGGCTTTTACATATGAAAATGTTTCTGTGAAGTATTTTTTAGCAGTGGGGGGGGGGCAAATCTGTCTCTGGTAGTATTTAGTTGCATGGTTTTTTGCTTGTGTAGCTAGATTTTTAGTGTCTGCCAGGATGAAACCGGTCCCCCACCCTGTTATTTGGAGTCATCATACCCCATGACAATTGTTTGCAATTTGACCACTGAAGAGTGTGTGTGTGTGTGTGTGTGTGTGTGTGTGTGTGTGTGTGTGTGTGTGTGTGTGTGAGTGAGAGAGAGAGCGAGAGAGAGAGAGAGAGAGAGAGAGAGAGAGAGAGAGTGGGATAGATTCTGCAAATCTGTTCAAAGTTGCTTCGTCTCAGATCTGGCTCAGCCAGGAGGATTAAAACCACAATGCTTTGGGATTTTCCCTCTTTAACAAGTGATTCAATCAAGTTATTAATGATTTGATATTAGTAAGTAGCAAAATATGCCTTCATTTGGGAGTGTGTGAGTGTGTGTGTGTGCGCGTGTGTGTGTGTAGATTCAGAGGACAGCTTGACCGGTTATCTGAGTACGACTGAACAAATGGTTATTAAGTGTACGCAGCGCTGGATATGGCAGGCCCGTCTGCCCACAGTCTCGGCCACAGCTATGTACCGTAACCCTACACACTCTGTCAAACTAAGACCATCTGAGAGACTTACACACTGTTGCTTTATTCGCTTACACTCTGCATCAGGCTGAGTCAGAAGATCTGACAATGAGAACACACCGGCTTGAGCTGTCACCTCTTTAACTCTACATGAATGTTGTTTTTATTTGGATTTCAGATTTAACTACAGCGTAGACTAAGCCCTTAACGGGTTATCAGTCCATTGACATGCAGTATATACAAGCTGTATGATGGTCAAAAATCACTGGTCATCTCAAGGAATTGTATGGAAAGGTTCTTAAAGCAATACTGACTATGGCAGTAGTATAAGCTATAGGTCACTATGCGCCACAGGTGTTCACACACGGTAAGCCTGCTCCTGATACAATGTAAATACTCAAATGTAATCATGACCATCATCACAAATATCTCTACACACCATGCCATGGGTCTGGAATTTAGTAATTCTTTGTCTAAGGTTGAAAATTCATAAATATTTACACGACACATGGTATAACACCACAATTAATAGCGGGAGCAGTGTGCGAAAGAACAGCAATTGTGTTTCTCATTGTCAATTTTTGATATGAGTAGAACAAGAAAGAAAAACACTCCTGTTGTCATGGCGACGACGATTTAATGGCCTGATATCCCGTCTACTTTGGCGCCTCCGATTCTGTTTCCAGCATTTTCTCAAGATACACTTCGTCAACTCCCTGTTTATCTTGTTGTGATGTGTGAAGTATAACCTCAGCCGTAGGTGGGAGCCAACACTTACATCATGGTAGTGTGGTTCAAACAAATTTACATCCATTTCTGTTTCACTTTATGTACTTACAGTTGGGTGGCCAGGACTTTTGGTCCCAAAATAGACCATTAGGGAAATAAAAGAAATTCTTTTTTTTTTTTTTTTTTTTTTACTGGCAAAGATAACGGGTGTGAGTAATATGTTATAAGTCATCCGGATAACAGCATCTGTCAAATGACTAAATGCACTGGATCAGCGGCTCATCTGCGCCTCTCTGACGGTATTGGATATGTAAATCATAGTATTATCATAGTATCATTTGAGTCGTTATGTTACACAATACATCCAACAGGCTGCTGAATAAAGTAGGCTACTCGGTATAAAATGCCTGCTTTACCAAAGTACTGTTTTTTTATGAGCCGATATGCTAGTATACTAGCATATTAGCATATTAGCTCAAGAGAAACAGCAATGGATTTGGTGTGTAGTAAGCAGGAGCTGAAAGATTCTCCCAGATCATTAAGGTCTGGTGTAAGGGAGCACTTTGGCTTCCTGGTAAGTTAGGATACAGTTGGCTACTGAAATGTTACACCAAATATTAAGCGCACTTTACAATACACTGGAGCTAATACCCGTCCGTCAACGAGTTAAACACCTACACCTATCATTGACCACACACCATCCAGTTACTACACCAAAGTTTTTATTCCTCTTATACCACAACAGCAATGACAAGTCATACTTTTTATCTGTTTATAGTTACATTTAATGTAGCCGAAATCAAGTTATAGAAGTTATAAGCATCTTTTTTTCTCTTTCTAGTAGGTAGACCTGATAAAATAGCCATTGAGGCAGAATGCAGAAGAAAGCCGTTGTCTACATACCTCCCAGTCACGGCTTATTTTCCTATAACAGCTCACTCCAAGTGTTACATAATACAGAGCCATTGCGCTGATGGTGGAGTTTGATGAAAATAGTAGGAAAAAGGAAATCAGAGGACGGCCGTTCGAGTATCGGAATTTCTGTTAAAAGTCATCATGATTTTGTCTGATTAACTATTTTTTTAAAATTTAGTCACAACTTCTTCTTCTTTTAGTCTATTCCGCATTTCACATTGTTTTACACTAAACATCATTTAAAAAATATCACGATACAGACTTCACTTTTCGAGACACTTTCCGTTTTCCACATTTCTCAGTCGTATTATGGTCAACACGTGAGGAAGATGTTCAGGGAAGATATTTAGGAAGGATGTCCAAATCGCCCTCAGCACACCTCGCACATTTTGTCATAAGCGTGAGATTAAGGCGGCTGCAGGGGCATCAGCACTCGTCGGAGCAGCATCCCTGAGAGGAGGTAATTACATGGTGGAAGGATTAAATCTAACTCTTGTTGATGTTTTTTTCCATTCGTTGCTAATTCAGTTTGTTATTTTCCTGCATGTGTGTACGCATACTTGTTGAAAAGCACTCAAGTGCTCATACCACTTATTTGCGGCTTTGCTTCAAAGTGCTTTTTTATGTTCGCCCTGCATGTGTTATGCCAGTAATAGGAGCTCGGAAGTGCTAACTTGCATGCCGGTATCAGCTTTCGGAGATGTGGGCTGTATGCACGTGCGTAGGACATGCTGGTATTTGCGGCTTGTGGTTTCCGAGCTGTAAAAAGTCAAACAGTTCCTGGTAATGAATTTCCGCTGGGTTTGTGCTTAGCACTGCATGTGTTTATTATCATGGCTCATTTAAATACAGGAGATTGCTTAGTTCACTTTGTTTTCTACTGACTTAGTCATATTGGATTTTCCAATAGTCCCGTCCGCAAACACACACAGCAACGCCGCCTGCATGACCCTCAGAAAAAAACTAAAGCTTCTATGTCGGATGCTTAAAATCTCCGAAACTCAAGTGCGACTCATGTTGTAATAGGACCTTTTTTTTTTTTTAACCTAACCTGTTGCTTTTACATGAACTTTAAAGTGACCTCTCGATCCGTTGCCCTATCCATTTTGACATTATAAATAACCTTAATTGCATTCATTTGTCATTTTAATAATAAAACCAAATCATTTTTAATCATGAATTCGACTTCAATTATGTAAGTGCTGCCAAGGAGACGTAATGAAGACACATAAAGCATGACTCAAGAACTTTGCTCATAATGTTAACTAATAAAATTGAATGAAATAAGTTAAGATTAATCTAATGACTTGCTGAGGTATTACAGGATGAGATGAAGGACACAAACAGAAGAGTTGGCATGCTTTCTAAACCTAAGCCAGATCTTTCTTTCTTTTTTTTTGTGCATGACTATAAATAATGTTTGTGATGATTTCCAGCCCTCGGTCAATCTCTGTGTGCTATTCGACTTCAACCTGAATGACTTTCCCTGAGAGAGTTGCTCGCAGTTATTAAATTAGTTGATAAACCATGCACAAGAGCTAATTAACCCATAAAAAGTCTATTAAAGCCCCCTAATGTCTCGCTGTGGTTTCTGTGTGTGAGGAGTCTCTGCTAAACTTCCCACGTCTGGCTCTAACACCATGCACATGGCTCTCTCTCTCTCTCACTCTCTCTCTCTCTCTCTCTCTCTCGCTCAGACTGTTTATATGTCCGTGGCATATCTCGGCGCTGGTGTAAGCAAAGCACTAATTATTTTTCCCTTTCACGCCACAGACAGAAAAGCCCACTTCCTGCTGATCTCACGGTTCCGAGCCCGCTCGGCTTTGATGGGTGCGCATGTTTATTGGCACAGGGAACGCTAGGGCTTCTGAGGGAGTAAACAGCCGTAATGCTGACTGAGACATGGAATGGAGACACAGCTGATTACTCCGCCACTGGCACACTCGGAGACCTGAGCAATTGGATGCTGCTGTTGTTTGGGACAGGAATATTTCACCCCAAAACATTTTGACTGATCAAAGCAAGCTTAAGCTTTCCTTATGGAGCTTATTAATGGACTCGAGCTTTGTTTGCCGGGTTTCAGACATTTATTTTCAAATGCAGTTCCAAGATACCAAGCTATCAACCGGTCTCTTACTATTTCTGACTTTTCATACAAGTTGAATAAAGTTCAGGAATTGTGTTAATAAACTTAAAGAATATAGGATATAAGTAACAAATGAATATTTACAGGCTGAGGCTGTACAGCAAGCACAAATCCTACGCATCATGGTACTCTTTTTGTCATTTTTCAAGCTACAGTTGAAACAGAAACAGCAACAACAACAAAATTAAATCAAATGAAAACAATAAAAAAGAAACCAAAAGGAAAAGAAGCAAATAATGTTTGGTGTGATGAACATGTCTTAAAGTGTTTTATGTTTCTTATACCACAGCAGATTTCTGGATTTATAAAGGAATGACACGGTCACTCCTTGTTTTGACACAGTCACTCCTCTTTCCATTCATAGTCATCCATTTGTAGTTATATTTAATGTTATGGAACATCCACGAAACAAGTACTGAAACTGGAGACTCCTTCCATAAGGTTTCAGAATTCTTCATCGTGTCAACCGGGTTTAATTTTTGTTAAAAAATGCTATTTTGTGTTTGTTCATGTTGTGCAAACTACTACTACTTGCAAACTACTGTCAGAGCCGCTGTTATAGAAAATTAATTAACACGTTCTGACCAATCAGAATTGAGGATCCAACAGCACTCTGGTATGGAAGTTAAATGCTTAAGAACTAAATGTTTTGTGTAAAGGCAATGTTTTTTTGTTGTCTTTTCTAACTTGCTGATAAATGGAGTCTGACGAATGCTAATTGGCAATGTGTTCCAGATGTTTTGGTGCATAAAAGCAAAAAAGCCACTTCACCACAGTTTTGAAGGATTATATGTGGGTTATGGAGAAGATTAGCACTGAAAGATGTTTTTGGGTTTTCAGTTTATCAGACATTCAGAGAAGTACGAGTGTGTTCTTCCATTAAGAGATTTTTTTTTTAAAACTATAAAATGTTATATATAATTCTAAAAGAATGATCTCAGTGCTTATTTCATGCATTATAAGTATTTAAATGCTAGGAGGTTCTTATCGCTTCTTTCTCTGTCTCTCAGTAGAATGCTCTGGAAACTGGCCTTACCTGCCATTCTGGCCTGCACCCTCTGTGCGTCCATGGAAACCAAGAAGCCCCGCCCAAGGGGCTCCATCCCTTCCCCTTACAAGCTCAAAGGCAATGAGCTGTTGTCTTCTTCTTCCATCACACTATCGTCCCTGTCCCAGCAGCCTCCGTCAAAACGGCACAAAGGCAAACAGGAAATGCTGCTGTCCAGTCGTGAGGCGCTGGTGGTGACTGAGCGGAAGTACCTGAAGAGCGACTGGTGTAAAACACAGCCGCTGAGGCAGACTGTTAACCTGGAGGGATGCGTGAGCCAAACCATCATCAACCACTTCTGTTATGGCCAGTGCAATTCATTTTACATCCCGCGGCATCTGACCCCCGCAAATGGGCGCCACGGTCGAAAACGGGCGCCGAAGTCCAACCACGCTGCTTCGTTCCAGTCCTGCGCTTTCTGCAAACCTCACCGGGTCTCCACACTAACGGTTCGGCTTCACTGTCCCAGGTTACAGCCACCGTACCGGCATCGGAAGGTCCAGCGCATTAAGGAATGCAGGTGCATGTCGGTTAGCGTCAATGACACCCACTGACCAAGGAGGATCGTCGGATATTGTTCTCAATACAACAAACTGAGCCTGTTCTTAGTGAATGGAGATGTCCAAAGAACCTTGAACTGATATCTACATGGATGTAATTCCAAGAAAAGGGATTTAAAGTCTGGCAATGTGAGGAAGCGATATGTATACCATACAAACATTCAGTAATAAAGAACAGTTGACTGAGCTTAACAGAGTGCTATCAATTAGAAAGTGACATTTACATTTACTTATTTGGCAGATGCTTTGGCCCAAAGTGACTTACAACTGAGCTGAGAAGATGAGGGTTATGAGTCCAATAACTTGACAATACCGGGATTCAAACTCACAACCTCCCAATCAGTAGTCTAACTCCCGAGCCTTAGTCTTCACATCAAGCCTGGACAATGGAACGCTGATTATTTCACTGGTGTCATGGTAAATCCTACAGTTTGGTGATGTACATAACCAGATATTGGGATTTCAAGATACTGAAATTTGGGAGAAACCAAAAACAAAAAATAGATGAGATCTGCCATCACACCACTTCCTGGGCACATGGTCTCACCTTGCAAACATCATTGTAGAGTCTATGAGCATATGGACTGTGGAGCGTGAAAATCAAATTCTCAAACAATAACAAGTGATGAGATGAGATTCTAAACAATGACACCTTGAATCAGAGCTAATTATAATTATTTTTCAATTCATGTTAGAAAATTGGTGCTGCCAAACTTTACCTTAAATCAGTTCAGCCCAACAGACGACTGGCCAAGGCTCGTACCAAACCGATGTCATAGCAAGATCTGTACTTTGGTGACATAAATATAAGAACATTGTTCTAGATGTATGGATTTCAGGACACAGGATTTGTCCTGATGGACACGCTGTAGCTGTGAAACCAAAAACATCAGGACGAGATTCTGATCATTATACCACTGCTTGGCACCCTGAGCTGATTTTGGGGCCTGACTGTCAAATGTGAAGATGCACCAATACGATCTATCAGACATTTTAATGATAATAATAAATGACAGTTGCTGGAAAAATAGCAATACTGATACACGTATATATTGGAGTTTATTATAGCTATTATACAAATATATACATAAACCTTTATATAATAATCTGTCATTGTATGTTGTATAGAAAACTGTATGTTTCAGTAAAAACAAACCTGAATTCATTTACATGGTCGTCTGGTCAGTTTGTTGTTTGTGTATATACTGTATATATACTACAGGACAAATGTATGGACTTTCGTATTTCAATGTAATTAACCAACACAACATCTATGTTTGCAATTATTCCCCAAAACATATTTCTTTATATCCACTCAACCTGATGTACTTTGTAGGAAGATTCTTGATGCTCTTGGTTGATAACAGTGTCTAACTGTTCATAATTATTATAATAAACTCCTAATTCAACATTGAATTACCATTGAAACATAACCGTTGGTTAAAAAAACAAACAAACAAAAAACAACCAAGCAAGGTTCATTTAATAAAATAAATACAAATTAATCAAAGATCTTCTCATCATGTTCTCAGGTTTATAGAAAACACTTATTATTATGGAATAGCTACATGATGTCGTTATACAGCCACCACACAGTTAAGACAATAGGTCTTATTTATTGTTATTTTTTTCAAGCAGAGTTAACATATTCAGATTGATTTTTGTACAACACCAACAAGAAGGACATTTGCCCTTTATTAATGTTTGTTACAGAATGTATGAAAAGTTAAAATAAGCTCTGAGGACATGATGATGCGTGGTTACTGTTTACACGCCGACGCTGATTATGTTAATGTTGATATGTTAAAATATAATATCATGTTGATATTTACCAGCACATCCACACACCAGGGTTTTATTCTTCATTATACAACAGAAATTCCGCAAATTACGTATTTTAAAAGAATGATACATTTTTTTATCCATTTACAGCTACATTTAATGTTGTGGAACATCCACGTAACAAGTGCCTTTCTGTTTTAATGTACATGAAAGAAGAAGAAAAACATGGACCGCTTTCACAGAATTCTAGTTCGGAGAAAAGGTTTATTATATCTAGTTCTTTGCTACTTAAGTTGATATAAAATGGCTGCACTCTGAATGTCATTCGCTTCACAGGTCAGTGTTTCTCATTTCAGTCTGGTCTGCCCTCCGGTTCAGCTCGACAGCTAATGATCTAACTCAGCGTGCACTTAATCAGGAGTGTAAGAGGACAGAAAATGTTTAACAGCACCGCAAAGCTTCAGATCTTCTGCCCCAGTTTGGCTTTCTGTCAAACAACAGAAATGACTGGGATGTGTTATTTATATTTAGCAACAGAAGAAAAGATGACCATCTGTGATTAATGATCATTAAAACCCATTTGGCTAATTCATTCAAGCTTCTAGAGAATTTTCAAACGCAGGTCCTGGAGAGTCGTCGTGTTTACTCGCCCCTTTCTGCTCATATGCATTTGAGTGCAAAAGTTTGCGTACCTTACTTTGTATAACATTTCTACATCCATCCATTATCTATAGCGCTTTATCCGTCTGGGTGGCGGGGAAGCTGGAGCCAATCCCAGCATCTTGGGGT
>JAQQZR010000005.1:4540287-4554378 GCA_030068235.1 Notoglanidium macrostoma
ATTTAGAGTAGCCAGTTGACCTAATCTGCATGTCTTTGGACTGTTGGAGGAAACCGGAGCACCCGGAGGAAACCCACTCATTGTGCTAACCACCGCACCACCGTAGGCAGTGGCAAGTATTCAACGGTGAACAATGCATGGTGTGGCTCAAAAAGAAAAAAAATATCAACCACTCTAGTAGCACATGCTGATTGGTTAGTGGTAGATGTGGAATACTCTTAGTGGATAATGCCTAAGGAGAACTCTACCCACAAAAGAGGAAGGCGGATAAATGGATGAAAACCCAACTTTAACCCAAGTGTTGGAATTAGCATAATCCAGCCATCCTAGTCTGTGCTAGTGTAGCATGAAGGAAGCTCACTTAACCACACCAGCAGCACAAGATGCCAAGAGTAAAACCGACCTGGCTCTTTATGGAAAACGCAAAGTGAGTCCCAACACTAAGCATCAACACGGAGCAAGTTCTCAATGAAGTAAACAGTGAAGTAATTGTTGCTAATTATGTTAGCAATGGTGACAAGAAAATATCAACTTGCCGCTAACAGGTGCCAGAATTCTCCAGTGTGTATCTGTAGTCTCAATGGGTATATGAAATACACTCACCATGCCAGAAGAGATGAGAAGATTAGCTGTAGCTCTGACAGATATACAGCTCCGTATTGTGTATATGAGGCATACTGAATTTAATGTATTTGTTGTTTTTCTAAATCAAAGATGTATAGAACATTTTTAAAAAGGGTCAAGCTTAGCAAGGTTTCGTGCTCAGACATGTTCAGGACCAGGAAAATATGAACACAGTTTTTGTTTAATGTAAACGCACCCAAACTTTTGCATTCAATTGTACATTATGTATTTATTTTTCTAGGGGGAAAAAAAGCCAAAATAAAATAAAACGTTTATCTTTGTATCTTTTTATCGATTTGTCTTTAAATGAAATCTATGAGTCTCTTGTCTTGTTCTACAAATATCCAAGGGCAGGATAAATGCAGGAAAATAATATATTTTAGTAGAAACTAGCCCAGATTTCTGAATGAAAAAAAGCCACTCACCATTCCGGAGGCGTGTTTGGGTTTGACGCTGTAGGGCGCTTTTTCACGCGTCTGTCTGATCGTCTCTTCGGCTGCTTTTAACCTGAAAATGCAGCAAATTCAGCGGCGTATTCCTGAAGGTTTAATCATGACATGTCTCAACCAGTGGAAGTGTTTCTTTTTTTTTTAATTGCCACTAAATAGAAACATAGGACATAAGGAATATATCTCAATGAAGTGTTTTAAATGCAGATTAAAAACATACTTGTTTAACTTGGCCTATTCTTTGCTCTTAAATCATTTTGTAACATTATTTTTAATAAATTGTAGTAATTGAACGTTACTTAAGTCCGATTAATTAATACATGTTATAATTAATACATGCTATAGCAAAGTGTATTATTTTTGCATAACAGCACTATAATATCCATTTATCATTAGGCTTAGATTATGTGGAGCATCCACCGTACAAGTTCCAGTGATAAGCTGTTGCTATAGAAACAATAATGGCATATTAATATAATCACTGACGTGACAGACGGAATCTGTCTGTATGGTATCATGTACTTTATCATAAAGAAATATTTAGTTTTGAGATTTGAATCTTTTCTATGTACATGAGACCCACCGTTCCTTCAGGAGAAGTTTGTTCTCTCTTTTCCACAGGTCTTTAAAGTCGGAGGAGAACTCGTACCACACAGAGACGAACGTGCTTATGGACACCTCCTTTTCCTCACCTTTAGGTTTGACTGAGAAAAATGCACTCAGCTCCAGGAAGCTGCAAAATATCCGAAAACACATCACTTCAGGAGTAAAACCTGAACACTCCATGCCGCTCATTATGGGTTTGGGAAACAGACTTTCAGCATGTGAACCGATTTCAAGAATTTAACTGAAAAAAATAAGAGATTTGTATGAGCTATAACAGACAGAGCTGTGGTTACGTGAGAGGTATGCGCACAAAGCCAAAACGATATTCTGTAAGCACATCATGTTGAAGTTCAATTGAGTTCAACTAGTGCTTTATCGGTAGAAGAGGGAAGATAATCAATGAAATACATTCGAAACTGCTTTTCTGCACATTTCTGATACTTGATTAGGCTATACAAGTGCTATCTCTTGGTAAAAAGAAAAAAAAAAAGATTTAGCAATATTATTATTAATAATAATAATAATAACAACAAAAATGAACCTCTATCTTGGTAAAGAAAATAATTATGCCAGGTGTGTCGTAATAAAAACGAGTGGTGTCCTCTGATTAAATGCTGAAATCCCAGATACTCACAAAGTTTGTGATGAATGACAGATTGTTTCTTTATGCAAAATAGATTCGGGGGTTTAAAATTCAATTACGCTGCTTTATTTTAGAGATTTAGTGTTGGCTGGTCATTTTTGACCCTCAGCACAAGAGAAGTATTCAGAATGTTAAGACTACACTAGGGTTAACACACTCACTCTTACACGCGCACACACACACTCAGACAGGTGTGTACCTTTTCTGGGTTTCTGTGAGCTGTTTGTCCTGAGCCTCCAGATCGGTCCTGGCTGAAAGAGAGAGAGAGAGAGAGAGAGAGAGAGAGAGAGAGAGAGAGAGAGAGAGAGAGAGAGAGATCTTTTAAGGACAAATTTTTACATGATGAATTTGTAACTGTAAATACTGTAAAAACTATATATAAAACACTAAGACCTGTTATCCTCGAAATAACATAAACAAATGTACAGAATGACAAATTATCGGTGTTCTTCAGATTACTGATTCCGAATAATGTGAACCCATTTAACCCCAATGACTGGAAATGAAAACGGTTCCACATACAAATACTCAAGAATATAATAAAAAAAGATTAGATAAAAAAAGAAATGAATTATTCTGTACAGAAGAATGCCCAAGATCCCCAGTAAGTCATTACAGGAAGTGGCTCATGCTGTTATTCTCACAAGCATTATTTGTAGGGATGCCAATATTTTTGAAACCAGTGTCAGAAAAGTGTCAGATTCTGCCAGATTTTGCTGATTTGTTGTAACACACAAATTGTAAAGAGTAGCAGACACTTCAGGACATTTAGATCTAGTGATCTAGTGGCCTAGTAGATCACCAGTATCGTACAACGGCAATAGCTAACAAGCTAAATGATTTTAAATCTTTTGTAAATTATAATAATAATGATAATAATAATAATAATAATAAACAACCACCCAGTCAATATATGTTTGTTTGTTTGTTTTAATTTGTGCTTTTTTCAGGAAGGGTGCCAATAATTCAATTGTTGACACATTATTAAACAGCAATGCTTAGTTTGGGATTTCATTTGGTATTTATTATTTAAATATGCATCATTTATTACTGCACAGATAATATTTTAGCTGTTTATGAAGGCTTTTTCCAATTAAATTTTTATTTCATATCATGTCGTGCCACCCTGTATGCTTCGTCCAAATGGTAACACATGTGCAGCCCTTAGCATTTTAAGTTTCTTGTTTGTTTTTGTTTTTTGTTTTTTTTAGTATTTTTTTAAGATCTTGGTCCTTCATGTGATATGTTTCCATGTCAGTTCAAAAGAATTCTGTTAGTGAGGAATTGCGGGATATTGTTTGAGAAATATAATTGGTCAAAACTGCATATAAATGATGGAATCAAAACTTTGGCGTCTCTGCTAGGATCATGGCTGCGGTTGTGTGAAACCCCTTCAAAGCGCTCGCACACAGGAGAATTAGCAACAAAAGAGTTGAATGAGCACAGACCAAACAATACAGCACCACTGAGTCTCTTTCTCTTTATTTCGCTCCATGTCTTTCGCTCTGTGGTTAGTTTCAAGCCAGCGGGACTCTGAGACCGCTCCTCCGACTGGAATATCACAGTCACACATGTAAGAAAACGTTCTATTTTTTCTATCCGTGTGTTCTGTTCATGGCGTCTAATAAGCGGTGGGATAGTGGGTGAAGAGAATCTGGATGAAATGAAGACAATGATGAGAGACGACGACTTGCCCGGCTAGCACGACACCCCGAGCACATGTGGCTATGGTTATGGACAGATGGACAACGATAGAGAGAGGAAAATGAGAGAAGGAAAGAGAAGTGTAATGGTGTGTAATGACCGGGACAAATAAATAAAACAGCACACACACTCAGACTCTCAGATCTTACACTTCCGAACAAAACACACGCAATGGACAATGGTTCAGCACGACTATCATTAATTAACTGTGTTTGTACCGCAGCATGGTCAGATTCTCAAATCTGATTGGTCAGAAGGTGTGCATTATTTTTCTATAACAGAACGGCTCGGACAGTGCTTCCGGCTGTACCATGAATATGAATGTGCTCGTTACCTTCGACAGGGAAGTTATGGTTTTGGGTGCAGCTTGTCTGTCTATCTGACTGTAAGCAGGTTTGTGCAAAACTTACTGAACCGATTTTCATGAAATTTGGTGGTAGGGTGTGGTATGGGCCAAGGAAGAACCCATTCAATTTTGAAGCAGATCCGAGTCACGTGGCGGCGCCATGAAATTCGTTTCACTTTTGCTGATGTTGCAAATTATGGCATGTGGTCTTGGCAGACATCTGCACTCAACAATGCCATAAAATCTGGTAGATGGCAATAAAGTTCAACAGTGACAAAACATAGCCAGTGTAGAAATACGACGACTCCTTTAGAAACATATCCAGATATATAAAGTGGATGCGGTTGCAGATTTGCATATCATAGAAGAGTCGACAAAGGTCAGTACTCGCCGAGCGTCCGTCTAGTTAGTTTAATAAGTTTTGATGATTTTAGGTGGTTCTGCAAGTGTATTAGAGCAATTCATTGGCATAAAGACTAGTCTTATGCTAGTCTTGTATTAGTCTCATGAGTGTGATGCTGTATATTTTCAGATTCTGCTGTATCACCGCTGTTTAAATGAATGAAAACACTGATTCTAAACTGTAGCATGAACCATGAACCATATGATATATTTGATTGGCACAAGTAGCGAGACAAGACGAGGGGAACACCAAAGTGGGGCCAATCTTTCAGGAATGGAAAAGACGAAGGGAAAATAAGGGATAAAACAAGCGCAGGCTGGTCTTCTTCTTAACACAGTGAAAGACTGGATGACAGAAGAGATCAAAGGAATGGAAGCATAGCAGGAGTGATGAAAATGGAGATGGAGAAGAGAGGGGTGAGGAGGACAGGGCTACAGACGGCGCTGTCTTGGGAGGGCTGAGAGATGACAGATAAATAACTCAGGAAGAAACATGCACAAATTTATTAGTAAAGTTGCATGCAGACAGTTTAATGGCATTGGTGAATCTCTTCAGAGCTGATCGTAAGTGTGCACTGAAATGAAAATGTTCATGAGTATATAAGATATGATAGCTAATGAGCTAGCTAAAGACTGAAACTAACAATGGCAGATTTTCCTTTTTATGGAGTTTAGTGAGTGCCACTAAATGTCAGTGATATGCTGATGTTGACACCGAACTCGCTCTCTACTTACTTTCCTCAGACATCCCACAATAAATGGAAAATCATAACCTGAAGCAAGACTCGTCTCCCTGGAGATGAAAGATCTTGTGATCACCAGGACAACCCCCAAATCAGACCACTGTACACTCCTGGGCAAACAAATGAAGCAAACCCAATATTGCAAAATATTAAGCTTTTAATGGTCTCAACAAAAATCACTGTGCAGAAAATGAACAAGAAGTAAAAAAAAGTGCTCCTGAGACCTCGGCCTTCTTTTGCAGAAACTGTCGGGGGTAAAAGCTGGAAACAGGGAAGTTCACTTACATAGTCTTCTGGTACGCAAAGAGAAAATCATGAAAAGATTTAAACGTTTAAATGATATAAAACTGAAACTAACTCATCTGGGGGTTCAAAATGTTCCAAAATCTCTTCTGTTTGAAGACTTTAACATCGAGCGGAACAACACGGACTCTTCTTTCTGTAAAAAGCCGTCTGCGGGTTTACCCACAAGCCTTCAGCATTTAAAGGAGATCGAGGGAAAAGCTCCCACACCGATTTACTTTATCTATCTGTTTCATTCTTGCTCATTTTCCCGACCAATGATTTGCTGTTGAGACCATTAAAAGCTTCATGAAATGCCTCATTTTTTTTGCCCAGGAGTGTATAAAGCCTTGGTGTGGTTCAGCACAACCAGCTATCATTTTCAACTCATGCTGCTACCCTGACTTGGTCATGCAGGTTTCACCTTTCCAACATCAGACGTATTCTACAAAGCCAAAAACAGACCAGCAACCACTCATGAAATCCAACTCTGCATCACACTCTCTTCCAGCCGCAAGCATGGCATGATCAGACTTAAGGTATGAGGAAGACCTGCATCAAGACTCTTATCTGTCCTGGCAACCAGGTGGTGAAATGAACTTCCCCTGGCTGTCCAAATGCTATCCGTCACTCACCTCTTAATATATTATCCCAAGGTGGCACGGTGGTGCAGTGGTCAGCATGGTTGCCTCATAGCAAGGTGTTGGGTTTGAACCTGTTGGCCAACTGGGGGCTGTCTGTGAAAATTGCATGTTTTCCCTGTGCCTGCATGGTTTTCCTCTGGGTGCTCTGGTTTCCTCCCACAGTCCAAAGACATGCATATTTGGTCAAATGGCTACTCTAAATTGCCCATAGGTGTGAATGTGAATGTCTGTTTATCTCTGAATGTCTGTTCATCTCTGCATGACCCTGATGGATAAGCAGTATAGTTAATGGATGGATGGATATTATTAACAAATTAACCCCTTTGTAACAAGGTTTAACCTTGTACAATTTATAGACCATGGCTTGTTTGCACTAGCATTAAGATATGATAAGGAGGCTTCAATGCACATCTGGAATCATTCTGGAAATCATCTGCTAGATGCTGTAAATCTAAATCTAAAGCTGCTGTGCTCTACAAGTGCCAGTATGAAGAAAATCAGTGTTACCAAACCTTTTGTCTGACTGGATTTCTTAGGTTGGTTTGGTCTACAAAAAACCCAGAAAACTGTACTAAAAGAATAATAAACACGGCCATACAACTTCACTACAAATGGGGAAGATGTCAATGTACAGGCAATGTAATCTCAATCTCCTCCCTTTTCCAATGGAATAAGCAAGTCCAAATCAAGTCATCTTCAGGCAAGTTTCCTCCTGTGGTTAATCAACATGACCAACTTTTTTTCAGCATTGTTTATTCAGTAACATACAAAGACCTGGAATCAAGGAACTGAATAAAAATTCAAGTTTTCTAAAGATTACAGTGATCCTTACTGTCAACGAAGTTGCCAAAGTCGTCCCAATTAGTGAACACGACCGATGCGGTACTACTGAGACATAATTCGCACATGTAGGTGCAATATGGCATGAGTGAGCCTTTCATTTGGAATTATTACCCCAAAATACACATAGTACGAGCCTACTTATGTCATGTAGCATAATCTGAGAAACCAGGACAAGTTCTTAGGTAGAACTTCTTTACTAACGGTGTGACTGAGGCATTAAGCTTGTACCATGTAGCTTGTAGCAAGTCGTATATAGCTATGCTAACACTGTTTTTAAAGGCTAATTCTGGTGTAAATATGTGTAAGTATGTGCATAGATTGTTATCTATATGGTAGCTCTAGTGTGAATGTGTATGTACGTGTATGTATGTGTGTGTGTGTGTTTCCTGTCAGCTTCCTACCCTGAGAAAGGAACTCCTCCATTTTGTCCTTAAAGGGCTGTAGATGTGTATCTGAAGACATCACACACACTTTCTCTGTCTCGGATGAACAAGCTGCAGGAACAGAGGTATACATAATAACACATGTCAAGGGTTCTTTTTGATCGCTAACACTGGCTCTGCTTTGCTAGATGATCATCATGCTAGCCAGTGCTAAGAAATCTTTTCCCATTTATCGTGGCTGTCTTGCTGATTGATGCATAGAGCAGGAACTTCTATCTGAACCGTGAGTCACTTCCATCACTGCTCACGGAGAATCTGGATGTGGAATATCAAATGCTAATCTCTTCAGCAGCTATCTATTTCACTCTTCCATTTCAGCTTCTATAATCCAAGTTATTTGTTTCTTAAAGTGGACCAATGCTTAAAAACAAAATGTAAAATCAGTTTCTCTAATGAGCATAAAAAAACCTTATTAATAGAGTTTATAATATGTATATGTTATATTTGTTTATATTGCTAATCTTTCATACAAATATAAGATCTTTAAGGAACTAAGCTTATTGTTATCAAAAGCTGAATCAATATTTTCCCGTTTTGATAAAAGATAGTGTCATTGTGTATTTATTTGATTATAATCTCCTAATCAGAAATATTAGACCAATGTGCTTAGGTTTACGGTGTTCCTAAGATATCATCATTGGTAGTGTCACTGAAAAAAAAAAGGGTTGAAACAAAACAGAAGGGTTAACTAAACCACTTAGCGACTGTCAAAGCTGGAAACATCTGCTTTGGCATTTAGCTTTGCTTTCTCTGCTAACCCCCCAAGGCGATAATTCACTCGCTGTATGGACCGCAATATGAGCAAAGCCATAAAGTCTCACAGGGAATCCAGGAGCTTTCAGCAGCATGAGTTGTGGGTAGATTGAGAAATAAAGCACATAGCTGGTGAAGCTAACGTTTGCTTACGCAAAGCCACCCGCCGCTTGATTGGTTTAGCAGGAAAATACGAAAGAGTTTTGTAGGGTTGAAAGTTTAGTCTCTTTGCCAGCTGGGCTTTCCTGACAGGATGTGTGATTCATAGGAGACCACGGAGATGTTCAGATGGACTGAAGACTCGCGATTTGTAACTCATGGGAAGATCTGTATTCCGAACGCATACAGTTGAAAGTTAAATCTACGTCTGATAACATAAATTGCACGCCTTGCTTTTTTTTTTTTTCTTTTTTTTTTTTACCTGGACCCTTTGCTTATAAATAAATACAAAAAAATAATGCTCAAGTGACATCATTTTTTAAATCCCATCCTACGTTGACACCAGGCTTTGCTCAGTAATTCCTTCATGAAGTGTTCATGGATGAACAAAAGTTCCTCTGGAGTACTATTCAATAATTTTATGAACCACCAGAGGAAATAACATCTAAATGGAACTTTTGAAGGTACAACATTTGGTTGTTCTCTGGTTGATTATTAACCAGTCTGTCCACCATCTTGGCTTCTCCATCTATGATTTAGAAGAACGTTCAGTATGTGGAAGTAAATCCAGATTAAGACATGCGTGTTTATCTTGACCTCTTCTTACTCTTTGGGTCTTTTATCTCGTTAAGTACATTTCTAGTCATGTTATGAGTGATTGCACATTGGGTTTTATTAATGTGTGCAAGCGGTGGCACGGTGCTTAAGACGGTTATGAGTTTAAATCCCTCCATCGCCACTTTACTTGAGTTCTTGAGCAAGATTCTTAACGTTCAGCTGTAAGTCTGCAAGGATAAGTCAGTTTGGAAAAGGTTTTTACATCAAAATGAAAGCGCAGAAATAAATACAGGTTAATTTTCCTCTTCTTCTTCTTCTTCTTCTTCATAGTAAGTCAGGGTTGCAGCAAATCTCATGTTAGACACAAACTAGCAACATCATCCCAAATTCAACAAATTAAAGGAAAAGTCCTGACTAATGTTTGCAGATTGAGTGTCATGCAGTTGAGAGTTCCTCTCTGTGTTTAGAAGTAAAGGTTTCTTTCTGATTGCAGATTCTGAATGAATTGTTTACACTGCTGTACTCCAAGCTTAGGAGTTTGCTGGAAATATAATGTATACTACATGTAAAGCAAGCTCATCTATCTGACGTTCATTTTTATGGTTTGCCTCGCAGATGATTCAGATTCAGGAAACACTTCCTGCTAATTGACCTAACACTTTGGTAAAATGAACAAGGCTGCACTGACGCATCTGCATGTAATTATGTGGGGGGAAAAAATCTAAAGGAAACTATATTACATATTACGTAACTTTTCTTGCTTCAGTCTTTACTTATTTTGTAACTTTTTATTCATTGCTAAATTAAAAAGTTCATGTACTCACATTGCGCTTGACCACAGAGTGTACTATTTTATTGTTCTAGGGTTTATTTCTTTTCTTTTTTCTTTTTTTTTTTTTTTTTTGGATCTGTATTGTTTTATTGTATTTAATTTATCCGCAGAATTTTTGGGAAACTAACTCAGCACTTTTCGGACATGACGCTCGATTAAGGGGATGTTTGCATGAATGTAATTTTAACTGAACTCTTTCTTTAAAACCAGTGCGTTCCTGGGAATGGGATGAAAATCCAGGTGTGCATGTGTGGAAGCTGTAGCTGTGGCATGTTATTGATCAGTGACTGTGCCTGTATGGGACTGGATTATTTTAGATTTTGCTGGGAATATGCTACATGCCGTGTAGCATTGATCAGCCAGCTGGTGGCTCACAGCACATAACAGCTCAGTAATCCCAGGGGCTTCTGAGAAAAGTTGCATAAACTGCACACAAGTTGCATTAATAATAATAATAATAATAATGCAGTTCAGACCTGGTGCAGTCTAGCTGAGTGCCTGTCCTGTTAGTGGTGTCATAGTTCATTGCATTAATTCCTTGATATATTCCTGGTCTTAATTCCTCTGTCATGAATGGAAAATATTTGTTTGTTATGAAGTCAACCAGGCTGTGTGGTTTCTCAGTAACATGACAAGATGCAGGAGTTTTTGTTTTCTTTTTAACTTCAGAGACACATAAACACTCAGCCATAGACTCTACTATCATCATCATCATCATCATCATGGTATTATTATATTTATAAAGCTACACACTGCACAAGTCATTTTTATTCAATTTCCTTTCATATAGGTGACGTACTGAGTCTGTATAGGTGTGTGAGATATACGTGTCTGGTGTGTGTTTGACTTTCACCACTTAGATCTTTGCGTAGTTTGCACAGGTCGCGCCGGAAGTCATCAAACTTCATCTGCGATGCCTGGAAAAGGTCCTGTGGCTCAGGCAAAGGGTACACACACGTGTCCTGGCCTGCATCCTGACAAACACACACACACACACACACACATGCACACAGAGAATCAGCTAAACAAAGCAATTATACTGAGAGACAGGGTGTTTGGAAACGTGTGCCAGATCAGAACAAGCTCAACATTATTCCACAAATCTCATTTCCTCTCGTGCCGCTTGAGTCAACAGTCAGACGGTGTTATAATTAAATCTCCTGGATACGAAGAAAAGGAGAACTGAACTCAGATCAGTGTGATGTGTAATGTTTAACCCACCTGTTCTGTTCTGTTCTGTTCTGTTCCTCCGATCCAAACTTTTTATGTTTCAATTTTGCATGCCAAGTATTGTAGAAATTAATTTAGAAAACATATATTATATATTTATTGGAAATATAAACAGAAAACAAAATAGACACACGGTGTTCGGGATGCTCCTGATGGAAGGTGTGTGTGTGTGTGTGTGTGTGTGTGTGTGTGTGTGTGTGTGTGTGTGTGTGTGTGTGTGTGTGTATAAGTATGAGAGAGAATGAATTAACAGCCACTAACGTTACCTTTTCACTACAGAGTCACCAAAATTTTTAACAACTTTGCATTTCACCGTGTTACCGTCAGAAAAGAAATGAATGAATGAATTAATAAATGGTGGTCTATTATTAAAGAAATGATCTATTGGAGAAATTATAAAAAAATTTCATGCTTGAAAATACATTAATTAATAAATTAGTTAATAACACAAATAACTACAGAACAGAAGGGTTAAAATGGCAAACAAACAAATAAGGAAGCAAACATATGAATAGGAAAAACAAACAAACAAGCAGCCAACCAACCAACCAAACATACAAAGAAACAGATAGACAACTAACCAAACAACCAGCCAAACAAGCAAACAAACAACCAGCCAAACAAAAGAAACAGACAACTAACCCAGCAACCAAATAGACAAATAACTAACCAAACAATGGACAGGCAAGCATCCAACCAACTACCCACATGCCCAACCAAACAGCCAATTGAACAGACAACCAACCAACCAACCACACAGACAGAGACAGACAACCAATCCACTACCCACCCACCCAACCAACCAAACAAAAAAACAGACATACAGCCAAACAAACACTTTAACAGACAGACAACCAACCAATCAAACAGACAACCAACCAAACAGACAGACAGACAGACAACCAACTACCCACCCCACCAAACAAACAATCATCCCAACAGATGTACAGCCAAACAAACAATTGAACAGACAGACAACTAACCAACTACCCACCCAATCAACCAACCAACCAACCAGTCAAACAAACATACATACAGACAACCAACCTAACAATATTTCACATCTGTTTAGTTGGTTGGTTGATGAAACCAACCAACCAACCAAACAGAAGTGATATATCATTAGGCCACACCCACTCCCTGAGTTTGATGCTGATGCAGAGTGACACCAAACTCCGAGCTGAGAAAAAAGAGGTGTGGTTTTTAAGACGTTACGGGTGTTTTTACCTCTGTGACGTTCTGTTGTCCATTTTCTATAGACACTGAACAACTGTAGACGGTTTGATGAGTGTGTGTTAAGACTAAACTGCGGGCTAAATGCTTCCATTATTACTCAGCCATATTAGCCTCGCAGCTTTTGCAAAGCTAAAGACGCAAACATCACACACCTACACGTCTCAGCTGAGCAAGACGGAGAAGTCTGTACATTTTATTTAGTTATATGGTTTTAATGCACAGAACCTAAAAGCGTGTGGTGAAACATCGAAACACACCATGTTGTCTCCATTAAACGCACCCGACGTCACACAGCCCACATCTGTAACAGCTGCTTATTTAGACTCTCGGCTCCTCCGAGTCGGCCGATGGTCAGTTGGGGGAAAAATACGGGTGAAACGAAGAAAAAAATCGGAGAGAAAAATAAACAGGGATGGAAAGCGTACCTCATCAAAGTGTCGAAGATAATAAGCAACAATGAAGGAGAGGAGACTCCGGGCGTTATCCTGATACATGGAAAGAGAGAACGTAAACAGATGAGAAAACATTCTCTCACTTATCATAATTAGGAGGATGGTTTAGTTTCTCAGATAATCCTATCCTCATAGGAACATTTGGATATGGATAAATGGATAAAAATCACGATTTGACATTCTTTAATAAATAAACATTGCAATCATTGACAAATATCATGTAAGTGGAATAAAATGCTTCAGGATGTGTACTTTCAGTATTTCATCTTAGCTATTGTGTTGTTGTTAAGCTAGCCTTGTAAGGTTAAATGGATGTGGCGATCATGATGATGATGATCATCATCATCATCATCCTCATCAGGCCCCGCCCACATACACTGCTCTTAACGTCTTTGAGCTTGGGAAGGACGTCGAGGGTGAAGCCGTCCGCTTGTCCCCGACTCCTGTTCCCTCCGTTCATGAAATTCCCGAATGCGAGAACCAGACCGAGAACCTGCAACACACCTTTACTCCATCTCAGAGCCTGAAAAGGGAAAATGCAGGTTTTATTTAGTCGTCTCAGCAGTCAGGGTTTTATTCTTCCGGGTTTAAAAAAAAATCACAGAAAGGAGTAGCTTTATTTTGTGACTTAATCAAGACAGCAAGCCAACAGGACGCGGGTCAGAAGCGAGAACTGGGTCATTTAATAGCGGAGGTTTACAGTGGAGCTGCTGAGCGTTCCTAATATCCATCAACTAATGTTTATAAATAAAGTCACATTTTACTGAAACACGTGGAGAATCAAAAAGTATGACTGTTTAAACTCTTTATTAGATAACTACATCTACAGTGAGCATCAAGACTGCTCTCTCTCTCTCTCTCTCTCTCTCTCTCTCTCTCTCACCGTGCACACTCTCTCACCGTGCACACTCTCTCACCGTGCACACTCTCTCACCGTGCACACTCTCTGCAGCAGGTTGATCTTCCTCTGTACTGAGCTGATGCTCTCGGTGAATGTTGACTGAACCAGGATGCAGAAAACTCGCTCAGAGAACTGAGGAACCTCCGACAGCTGCAGCAGGAACCTGTGTGTGTGTGTGTGTGTGTATGTGTGTGTGTGTGTGTGTGTGTGTGTGTGTGTGTGTGTGTGTGTGTGTGTATGT
>JAQQZR010000005.1:4579693-4593617 GCA_030068235.1 Notoglanidium macrostoma
AGAGAGGGAGAGGGAGGGGGAGAGAGAGAGGGAGATGGAGAGAGAGTGGGGGGGGGGAGAATATGGGGAAAGTGTAATAACCAATCATTAAAATCAGTGTATTAATATTGAATGTTGTGAATGTAAGGAGTGTTTCCTATAAACATGTCTATCCAAAGGGAAGAGTGACCTCTGCTGGTACACACTCAGACCTTTTTGTAAAGCATAAAGATGAGGTTGTAATTTGTTTCAGGGTTAATGAAACATTCACATAAAAAACACACCATGTTATCACTGAAGACATCTTTGTAATCTGTTAGCTTCTATAGTACTGTGAAAAAGTCTGAGAAATGCTGTAAAGTAAAAATGATTTCAAAAATAATTTTAACCTTTCTGCTTAAAAGGAAAATACTACAACATTCGGTAAACAGTAATAAAGTAAATAAAGACAATATTTGGTGTGACGACCCTTTGCTTTTTTTTTTTTAAATATTAGACCCAGGTACAATGTGTGCAGATTTATAAGGAAATGAGCTGTAGGTTTCTTGGAGAATCTGCCACAGTTCTTCTGGAGATTTTGACCGTCGCACTTGTTCCTTTTTTTGCAACATAGAAGCCTTCATTATTATTATATTTTTTTATTAATTAATTAATTTGTTTTTTATATATACATATAATAAACAAATTAATTTATATATATATATAATTATTTATAAATTATGATTTATAATTTATTAATTAATTTATTTATCTAAAAAGTGGTCTCTTGCATAATATGTTGCTTTTCTTGATGATATAAAAACAACTTTCAAATGCAAATTATTTTTTGTATAAGTAATGTTTGGAAATCTACACTTTTTTTTGGATTGACTCAATAATGCAGAATTCATAAAATAAATATCTATAACAAAATTTGTATTAAAAAAGGGGATGCCTAAGACTTTTGTCCGGTACTATACTTTGCTCTCACCTGATTTTTTTGTCTGCTTATTTCGAGGAACACCTATCTGTTTGGTCAGCTAATTGTAGTTTTAAAATTTCGAAAACTTTAGGTACTTTCAGGTAAAATTATAATGTTATAAATTCAATCTATTTTTCTACCTTATATTGTATTACAGTTAATCATTCTAGGAAATCCCACCAAAAATTGACAATTGACATCATGACAGTTGGTGACCTCCATTAACAATCAGGACAAAAAGTACAGATCATGTGGAGCACTGATGTAATGTGCTTAACAGGGGTGTGTGTGTGTGTGTGTGTGTGTGTGTGTGTGTGCGTGCTCATCTGTTTACACACAAATCTGCTCTGCACTAATTAAGTAAAAAAAGACAAAGTAAATTACACTCATGACACAGTTTAATAAACCACCTATTATGGTAAGTCACATGATGATTCATGAATATTAGCATAATTATTGGCACCAATCATAAAAGCGCACACCTACACACACTTCTCCCCAGTCACTGAATGTCCTGAGGTGTTTAATGATGTGTTATAGGATGTGAGAAAACAGTGTTAATTTTAGCAAGTTCTTTCAACAGCTGCCTGCTTTCTATCTGATTTCTGCATTAACACTGGGCCTCAAATATCTGCATGCACAGACACACACACACACACACACACACACACACACACACACACACACAATCAGATATACTTCACTGAAGCACACATTTGTCATACACTGGATATAATTGGAGCTAGAAATTATGTAAATCTTAAGGAAAATCTTAACCTCTATGTTAACATGAAGGCCAGCTATATGGAGATGTTAAGCTGTAAGTATTTTCAAAACAGTAAATGTGCAGCTGTATTGGCCTACAAGAAAAATAACATGTTAGCTTCTGAGAAGGTCGCTAGTTTTTTTTAAGCAAATCACGTTCCTTGATTAAAACTGGAAATAAAGTTAAGGAAAGAGATTTAAAAAGGGAAAACATACATTAAAACCAGGGTTGTCGACTGCATCACTTCCTGTGAGCAAGTCATTGAAGGGCTGAAGAATTCCCAAAGCCAGAAACCGTGAACAAAGCTTCTCAACTTCTTCACTATCACTATCAGTATCAGCAGCCGTGCACCTTTGTAACAGAGAATGACCTGAAATAGAGAGAGAGTGAGAGCGAGAGAGAGAGAGAGTCAATGTATAGTAGCATGCAGTGGTAATGAAAATATATTTTTTTTCATGCAATTTGGTCATTTGCCAATTCTCACTTACTTGCTGGTTTACCCCTATCACAAGACCACTACCAGGCTTGGGGGCTGAAGGCTAGTATATGGTTAAAACCTTGAGCAACTCATTGGAAGGTCAAGAGTACGAATGCGAACATCAACATGCTACCTCTGCAGGGGTCTTGAGCAAGACCCTCACAGCTCAAACTGCAGTTGTATCCTGTCTCAATTGTACATCAGTTTGGATAAAAGTCTAAGTCAAATGAGGAAAAGTAAATGCTTCCTCTAAAGCAACACCATTTCTCCCCCTTAGACCACAGGGCCAGTTTTGCTCTCTTGGGCTCCTGGCCATGGATTGTGGTGGCAGCAGGAACAGAAGAAATGGGACATTTGGCACTGTGATTGCTTGCAATATAGGTTAAATATTAGTAAGAAAAATAATGGAATGAGGGAAATGTACCCAGATCCATTATCTATCTACCATCTTTAAAAGAACTTTCTGTCTCAATATTGTTCTTACTTGCAAAAGGTCATTTAAGTAGTTAATCTAATAATCTAGTACCAAGAGTTGTCTCACCTAAGAATACATCTTGAAATGTGGTTCTGGAAGATGCCTGAAAGCAGGATGATGATGGCTGATTTCTGAAAGTGTGGAATTCTCTTTGTAAAAGCTCAGCGCACCTGTCTAAAGCAGGATACCAGCTACCATCAAACCCTGCTGTGCTGGCAATGCTACAGGAGCGCTGTCTGTGTGTCCTCCACTGCTCAGCTCTGAGTGACCCCTGATTCAAACTAAGGTCTTGGCTAAGTTTGCGAGGACAAATGGGGCTTTGGGCAGGAGTGGCATAGGGTGAGTGTGGAGGAGAAGACAACTGCCTTGTAGTGGTCTTCACATAAGATGGCTGGATGGTAGGGTATGGTTTGACCCCAGGATTTGAGGTTCTGCAAGTTTCTAAGCCTGGTTCCGCAATGCTCTCTGACAACTGTGGGCTAGGTGAAGTTCCTGTACTTTTCCTCCTTTTATGGGCAGTACTGCTTGGCTTTGTTTTCTCCATGAAGGCATCATGTTCCTCACCAGGTGCCATAATGAGATCCACAGTGCTGATACTCTTCTGGGACATAAAAGTTACCTGACTGACCATTGTTCCTAGGTCAACTCTGAGGTCAGTAAACTGTTCAATAGAGTCAGTGCTAATATTCAAACTCTGAAGCAGGCTGCCGTTTCCTTGGACATCCTCCTCAACTGGGGGAGAGAGAGGTGAACCTACTTCCAGATGCTCCTCGGCACTCTCGTATGACGTGCTGGTTGTTGAAATGTCCTGATTGCTCAAGCTACTGGTTTCTTTGCTTAAATTTGCTTGAAAGCTTTGGCTGCTTTCTGTTTTTTTAATAGTCATTGTAGTATTCTGAATGTGGAAGCTGCTTCCAGTTTTGGTGAAAGGTGCCACTATATGGTTATTCAATATCTTTGTTTCAGCTGGGCTCTGAAAACTTTGGCTTCTTGGTCTATTTTCAGAATTTTCAGTTTTTCTATCAGCAAAATTAGCAAAGGAAGAAGGAAGCATATGTGATACATCTGCTTCTGTATCTAAAGACAAAGATGCGCCAACAGTCCCATCTTCATGAGATTCATCTGTACTCTTTATTCTAATCTCCAGGTCCTTAATGATCTCAGGTTTCCCTGCTTCTGTCCATCTTTGTCCCCCTACTCCACTGCCCCACTGCTGCAGTTTGATGGTCCTTTGGATGTCTGTCAACATATCTTGATTCTCAGAGGCTGAATGGAAGCTGCAGAGATCAGTGTCAGATCCAGACCTACTGCTTTCCCTCATCTCGTCTTCTACACCTATATCCACAGATGACTGTCTACTTCCTGGAACCTGCCTACTCTTTTCTGGATCACTGTCAGGTATAAGGCCTTCTGGATCCTCCTTTGAAATTTTCCCATCACCACCAGCAATTCCACAATTATTTCCTTTAATCCCCACATCGTTTCTGGGTGTTGCTTTCTGGGACAATCCCTTCCGGATGTGGATATTGGAAAAGACAGAGCTTTTGGTCTTGGATTTCTTCTCGGTCAAATCAGCAGATGATTTCCTGATTTTGTCTTGAGGCTTGTTTATCTTTCTAGAGCCCTCTGCGTCTTTGTAATCAAACCCATGCCTGTCTGTGATGCACTCTGCCTTGGATGCACCTGCCTTCTTTTGCTTGGCTTCCTGGTTACCCATGTTCCTCAGCAAGCGAAACCCTTTAGTGATCAAGCCATGCCGAGAGCGAGTATTATCTGGTTGACACCGCTGCTCTTTCTGCCTTTGCTGCTTAGTTTCTCCCTCCCATTTCTGCTCCACATTTTCTGGCTTTCTCTGTCCCTCACACTGTAATCCCTCACTCCTTCTCTTTGTGGTTGGGAGCAGCTGTTGTGATGATGTAACCTGTGACATTTCAATGGAGGACATAAAGGGGGGTGGCTCTTCAACTATCTCTTTTGCACTTTCTCTCTCTTCTTCCTGATTCCTTTCTCTCACTTGGCCATAAGCTCGATTTGGTGATTCGCATCCCGGGATGCTGGATGATCGGCCAAACCGGGGTTGCTCAGCTCGACCCAATAAAACCTCATGTGACTGGGGTTTGGAATCGGACCCTTTCTGTAGTTGTTTTTGTTTTCTGATGAGGCTTGTGAGGCTGCTCTTTCTCCTGTCTCTCTCTTGATGGCTGAACGGAGAAGGATGGAAGATCTCTCGCAACAAGGGAAACTGTCTCTCTATAGTCTGGATGGTTTGCATTCTGTCTCACACAAACATATATGTACACTCAATGAGCACACTTTAAACAAACACACTGACAGTTAAAAGTACAGTAATATCTAAATCTAGAAACTTCTGCTAAAGTTATAGGAACAGAAAAAGATATATAGAGTGCATTTTACTATGCAAATACTGCTCCTATTTCATAACATTACCGTATTACTAACATGAGTTGATAGCTTTCATTCCTCTCTCTCTGCCTCATACAGAGGTGCCGTTGAGGATTAACACTGACCTGAACTTTTCTCTGAGTCAGTCCTTGAGGAAGAAAGAAAATGAAAAGCCAGTGGACACTGAAATGCCTGGATTTATCTTGTTCCCTTTTAAACAAAAACAAGAGCGAGTTACATGAATGGCATATGGAAGCCTCAAGCAAAAGTAAGGAAACCACATTCGTACTGGTGTTAATCCCATTGAAACAGGACGGATAGGAAGGATTTTATGGCTGATCTGTGTGTTTGTGTGTATGTGTGTGTGTGTGTGTGTCATGTAAGCTACCAGACTGCTTGCATAAACTGGAAATTGGTGATATGCAGACATCACTCACTCACACCACACATATGAACAGTACTTATAAGCAACATTACATAATTTCTGATCATTTCACAATTTGAAATTGCCATTTACAGACATATAGCATGTAACCTGTAAGTATATATGTGTTAATTATAAGTAATACGTGTTTTGCCTATTGGACTGTACGGTGCATAGTGACTTCATAAGAATATGAGGTTTATACAGTAGTGCCTCTGTAGCAATAAGTAAGGAATAAAACACTTTGGGATGTGCTGTTAGAGGAAAATAATGAACAATGTGGTGGTGTGATGAAGCAGAGTAGCTATTACCGCCTCAAAATTGATTCCTTTTCTTTAACAGCATGTGTTTTATGCCCTTTGTACCATAGTAATTTGCTTTATTTATTAAAGAGCAAGATATTTTACTTTTATCTATTTATATTTACATTTAATATTGTAGAATGTCTGCAAAATAAGTTCGCTCCTGTTATCACTTATAATAGAGTAACTGTACATGGTCATTCCCTCAGATCCCCCATGTTAAAAAGACACACCAAAACATCCTGTCCTGAAGACTTTTCCTTGGCGGAAAACTTCAAGTTTCAGCTTCACAGCTAAATCCACGTAGCATTAGTTTTAGATTTCGCACTGTCTGCTGTTCAAGTGTCCCTGTGTAACTGTCACTATAGGAACAAAAATATACTACAGCAAGTGCTTCATTACGGATGTTAACAGTCAAAGCTGCTGTTAAAGAAAGCCAATCAACACCTTCTGAACAATCAGAAGCAGGCTTTCAACAGTCTTGTGGTATAATAAATGGTAAGGTAGGTGTAAAAATGCCTGTGGTATTAAAAAACTTTTTTACTTTAATGTATGAATAATTATTAATATCATGTTGACATCAAGTCATAGTATGTTTTTCACATGAATTAATAAGAGTTTATCTATTAAGGCCGAAATAATTCTTACACTCTATAACCTGCCATATATATAGTATTTTTTAATGATATCACTAAGTACTTGGATATCACACCAGAACTGACTATAAATTACAAAAAAAAAAAAAAAACCTGTTAAATTATATGCACTTCCGATACAATCAAATAAAAGTGCTGATGAAGTCATAAAATGGCTGCCATTATTTTCCTAAGAACATCATGTGGAACTAATATTATGGAAGAGCTTGACATTATTATACAAAGAACCTGATATTATAGTTAAAGATGTCTACAAGGATTGGAAACATACTGTATATGCCAAGTGTTTAACTCCTATAAATAATTTGATCATGTTTCTAAAGAAAACCTCCTATATACAGGCATAAAAATTATATTCTGCCTTAAACATGCAATAAACTCACCGTGTTAGATAGCTGATTGGAAGCCCATACTTTCACACACCTACGCATACTGGAAATATAAGAGAGAAGACACTAGAAAGGGAAAGACAGGAAGGCAGAAACAGCACCTTCTGTCTAAACACAAGACCGAGCACAAAAAAGTATTTGTGATGTTCCTTTTGCCGATCCGCTTCTTTGGTCACATGAAGGAAAGCTTCACATCACATGGTCTCTTCTGTTACATCAGCTCAAGAGAAATATCTATTTTTCTCATTCTCTCTCTCACACACACACACACACACACACACACACACACACACACACACACACACACACACACCGAAATTCCTCTAATGTTTCACACGCACAAATAAAACTAGGCTATGGGCTCAGTGTCAAAATGTGGATTTTATTCTGAGAAAATGAAGAAAAAAAAAAAGAAAAAAAAAAAAAACAGGACAAAACAAACAAAAAAAACCTCCCACAATTAGCTCACTTCATACTCAAGCGCCAGCATTACACCAGTTAGTACACCCAATAATGACAATTTTACAGAAGTGCTGCTTTAGCAAGATCTTTTACAAGTGACAGAGGAGGCAATTTTCCACTTTAAAAGAAAATCTTTTCTATAGTAACAGCTACAGATGCAGTCAGAAGTTTACATACACTCATCATGGACATGAATCTCATGAAAATATTGGCCTTTTTTGGGCAAGAATGAATGCACGTTCCTGGACCGTACATCTTTAATAGAAAAAAAAAAAGCATTTGGCACTCAAGTATTAATTTATTTTCGGATTTCTGAAATCAACACTGGGCCAAAAATATACATACAACGCATCTAATATTTGGTTAAATGTCTCTCAGCAACTTTTACCTTGTGGTCGCCATTAACAAGCTTCTGGCAGAATTCTGGTTGGATATTTCACCACTCTTCTTAGTAGAATTGTAGAGTAAATGTGTGTGTGTTTCCTGGCACAGACCCGACTTTTAATCATAGTCCACATATTTTCAGTAGTGTTGAGGTCAGGACTTGTTTTAAGCTTAATGTTAGCCTGCCTTATCCATCCCACCACCAGCTTTGATGTGTGTTTGGGGTCATTGTCCTGTTGGAACGCCCAAGTGTGCCCAACTTCCAACCCTCTAACTGACATCTTGAGGTTATTCTGAAGAATTCTGAGGTTCTTCATTATTCCATCCACTTTATACACCAGTTCCCCTGGCAGCAAAACCGCCCCAGATGATGCATGACGCTGCACCTCGTAATAACTTGTACTTACAAACAACTGTTTGAACCGATGAGTTTGAAATCTGTGTAAATCTATCATCCTCTTTCTCAGATCTGCACTGAGCTCCTTGGACTTTCCCATTGTTCGGTGTTTCAGTCAATCCAACGACTGCTGTCAAACAAACCTTTTTTATGTTGTGCCAAGAGAAGCTACCAGCTGTAGTCAGTCATGATCAATAACAGGAAGCTAAAAGGCCTCGGCCTTGGCAAGTTAAGGCATTCTGGAACTTTCAATACCACTGAATTAATAATCCAAGTGGGTGTATGTATATTTTTAATCATGTGTTGATTTCATGAAACCCTGAATGAATCAGTACTTGAGCACCAAACTCTTGTTTTTTTCCCTAATAGGGATGTATGTCGTACAATCATTCTTTCCCAGAAAACGAACAATTCAAAGAAGTCATAGAAATCTGAATATTACCATAACTTTCGCATCCATGATGACATTCATATCCGTGTATGTAAACCTGACTACAACTGTAATTCACACAGACTTGTATAGTAGATGCTCCACATTATCAAATAATAATAGTCCAATAATAATAACGGAATAAAAACAGCATTGTTACGTTTTCTGTAAAGAGATGTTCATTTACATTAATGACAGGAGTCTCCAGTGTCAGGGCTTTGTAACAGTCAGAATTAAAGCTGTGACTACGTTTTCTGTCGCTGGAAGGTTTTCAGGACAGAGAAGTTTGTGCTTTGCAGTTTCTTAAACATGACAAGCTGCGTTGTTGTCTTATTAACATGAAGAGAAAGTCAGAGAATGACTACTTATAGCTGCTGTAACAGAAATGATAACAGGAAGTCATCTAATCTGGGTTATGTAGCTTTAGCATTGCACGTAGCATTAGTTTTTTTGTAAAAAAAAAAAAAAAAGGGCAAGTATGAAAGCACCACAGCACCTTACGACACTTTACATTTTAGCAACGTTAGCCTCATAGCTTCAGTAAAGAAAAAAAAAAAAAAAGCAAACTTTTGGACACCAAACATGCCTTGGCTCATTAAGTGCATTTGTGGTAAATGTTAATTAAGTGAATTTTAGGGAAGTGGAAAAACTATACTGTTGTAGTTTTATTGAAACATGGGTAATGACTTACTGACCTGTAGGATCACTAGGTGTCCATGAGAGGGCACTACAGCACTTCCAGCAACTTTTTGTTCTTTCTGCGTTTCCAAGCTGGGATTACAGCCAGTAACTCTGACTTGCCTTTTTGATTAACTTGATCTGGATTCATTAATATATATTCTTCTCTGTGCGCACCAATGCGATTAAAACGTACTGTAGCGACACAGTAACACGGCATATGAGCCAGGACTGTACTATTCATGTTTAATGCACAGGGTTTGTTTTTTCTTTCTTTTTTTTTTTTTTTTTTTTTTTGCTAAACTTGCATTATTACTAACAAAAATATTAAGCAAATTTTTTCAAAACAAACCAAGTCAACAGCTGGACCCACATTATCAAAAGCAGTATAATAAATGCATTTAAATTATGCGATGACCCTAAAGATATTTGGATCTTCAAAAAAAAAAGTTTCCTCAGAGGCACCTTGTGGTTGTTATTTACACACAAGGAATCTCAATTAAATACAAATAACGAATTGTTAATATGCAAAATAAACATCTAGTGAAATACATGTCAGGTAAGCAACAGTCACGCTCAACGGTCTACCACCTACCGAAGTCGGGTTCTGAGGAAAACGTATCAATAATGTGTAAAATGAAAATTTAGAACCTCTTCGAATTGTGATTTACAGTTTGCACAAGAATTAATACACCGTGATCTTACAATGATGCAAGACCTTCGTTCACAACATGTTCACAAAAACAGCCAAAATCTACATACAGATAAATCACTTCAACTTGAGTTGCACAGCCAGTTTTCTACTTTTTTTTTTTTTTTTACAAAACGTCTTTTAGTTTACATGAATATTGAAACAGTCGATTCCCGTCCCTGAAATATACATGCAGTTCACTGAAATAGATCTAAAAAACACAAAGTTTCAAATAGTCTTTTTAACGGCCAGGTCAGTGCTAGGGTCTAAATCCAGGTTTACTACCTTTTTCTAGAAGGTAGTCGCAACACTTGAGCTTGTTCAATGCAAAATCATCTGCAAACATTCTACTAAAGTCACAGTGTGGAACTGAGGTCACCATCTACAACCAAGGAAGAACTCAAACAAGTTCTGGCATTGTAGACATTAACGGATGCAAGTACCATAATCCAGGGACAAACCCCAAGTCTCTGCTCAAAATCAGAGCAGACAGCCTCAGTATGACTCCATTCACCTTATCCGCAGACTGGATGTAGTATTTCATCATGTTAGCATAGTTTTCGAGCTAGCCATGCTACGTAGAGTCTCCGGGTATACTCCTCTGTAAACGGACAGACTCCCTCTGCTGAAAGCCCTGCTTGCTTTTATTCTCATTCCATCGACACAGCAGGATCATTTTAAACGTGCTGCGGAAAGTCTTGTTGCACAGAGCATAGCACATCGGGTTAACTGTGCTGTTAACGTAGCACAGCCAGTAGCCTAGTGCCCACAGGGATTCTGGGATGCAGCCGTTGCAGAATGTGTTGATGAGCACCATAATGTTGTAAGGTGTCCACGTTATGATGAAAGCGAAAAGGATGGCACTAAGAGTTTGGGCAGCTTTCTTCTCTTTCACCAGTGACATGCGCTTACGTTTAGTAATCTGCGTCCTTGCACGAGAGACAAAACGCTTTGCCAGTGCTGCCTCTTTAAAAGATATAGGAGTGGCGGTGGATTTGCTGGCGGTATCATCGGTTGAGTCAGTGCTTGTGGCCGTAGTCGGAATGGTAGACATGGGCTGCACATTGGCAACGGTAGTGGCTAAGCGCTTTTTGCCGTTGCTCACAGAACATGAAAGATTGTCACTCATGCTGTTGCTGTCTGCTTTTCCTCGTAGTGGGTCTTCCTCGGAGATGCCCAACCCCTCAGAGGACTTGATCTGGGTGTTCACAGCTGCTCGCATGCCAGGCATACTGAGGACAATGGAGAAGATAGCACGTGCTGTGGATGGTGCGCTCTCCTCATCATCAGATGAGCCAGAATGATCTGCAGCATCGTTGTTGTTCCAACTGTCACAGCTGGTCTGGTCCACCACAGTGTCACTATGGATCCCAGCTGCACCACCAGACCTCCACCTCCAACAGTGGACAGAAAGTCCTAGCAGGGATGTCTGTCTCTGTGCAGATTGGCTCAGCTCAAAGCTGCGGCAGCTTCTAGAGCTCGCCCTTGTGGCGGCAATGCGGAAATGAGGCCGGTCCGCCCCCCCCAGCCGTCCTCCCGAGCCTTGAAGTCCTGCAAGTTCTCGGGAACGGTTCTCAGTCTCTTTATAAATCCTCCAATACAGTACACTCATAATGGTAACAGGAAGATAAAAGGCTGCCATAGCTGTACAAAATGTGATAATTGGCTCGGACAGAAACTGGATGTAGCACTTATCAGGCGGAACTGTCCTTTCACCCACAAAATACTGCCAAAACAAGATAGCCGGCGCCCACAGGATCAAAGACACAAGCCAAGCCAGTCCAATCATCAATCCTGCCCGCTTGGTAGTACGTTTGGCACGATATGTCAGTGGGCGTGTGATGGAGAAGTACCGGTCAAAGCTGATCACCAGCAGGTTCATGACAGATGCATTGCTGGCCACATAGTCTATTGCTAACCAGAAATCACATGCCCAGTTTCCCATGGCCCACTGCCCCATCACAATATATGCCGTGTACAGGTTCATAGATATGACCCCTATGATGAGGTCAGCGAAGGCCAGACTGAGCAGGAAGTAATTGTTGACAGTCTTGAGCTGCCGGTTGACTTTGAACGAGACGATGACCAGGATGTTGCCTATGATGGTGACGAGGGACAGCAATCCTGTGAACAGGACAATGAGAATGACCTGCCATAATGAATGACCACCCAAAGGGTCGTATTTGCTCTCCAATCCTCCGTCACTATTGTTGACCACATAAACAGCACTGAAGTTCAGAATGGCCTGGAGGAAAGAGGTGTTGGTGTCAGCCATGCTCTGAAGTAGTGGCCAGGGAGAGGATTCTGAGTAAACTGGTGGTCTCAGACTGCCTAGGGGCAGGTATTGACCAGGCTCTGTGCTGTTGGAATCCATCATGCAGTCCAGGCATATTCTGGAGAAGAAAAAGAAAGGAATTAGGATTGAGGAAAGTGCTACCTTAGAAATCAGTAGCTGCACTAGCTAATTAAACCAGACAGCATGGAGCACATTGCAAAGAGGAAAACCCACTCAATTCAGTTCACTTCAATTTCAGTTCTTTTACCAATACATATTGTCACATAGCTGCTTAACAGAATATTACCTAACACATAAAAGACTCATAACAGACTTTGACCACAAATCCAGATGTGTGTCAAGCAACAGCAACAGTGAGGGAAACGTTTGGTGTGAGTGCTACATAATAATAAGCAGCTCCTATTTTTTTAACCACCAAAGAGACAACAATCCCACTCATTTGGTTTCTATGGGCTCACAAAACTGAGTTCACATGTCAAAGTTCACCTAGATAAATTCAGAGCAGTGCAAAAGTATCCACTGGGATCAATTCTTCCACATCTTGCATCCTTTCCCCTTCAGTGAACCGGCTTTTTCACTCGATAAACTGCAGTTTTCAGGTTCCTTCTATATAATAAATGCTACAGTTAAACCATAAATGATGGCACCTCTGGGAGTATTATCTAAGTCTAAGTCTGCTACCAAAATTGTTGTTATTTTATCAGTTCATTAGATAATAAATCTTATTATCTGGATGATCCTAATACAGTGTGAATTAATCTGATAACTGTTTCCATCCTCGCAAAAAATGATCTGAATGTATCTCACACATGATTCATTTTTCAAACACATACTCTCAAAAACTATGTTTACTGCAGTAATGTCTTATTTATTATATTGACTGAGTATGATCCTCCGTACATTATGTGTTACCATCCCAGCTTTTAATAACCTGAGAAAAGATCTTTTTTGGACGTTTAAGAATAAGGGATTTTGGTTTGAGAAATTAAATCTCAAAATTATGTGTATTAGTGATTATGAATTCAAAACAATTACCAGACATCTGTACATCACATAATTATAATTGTTTATTTCCTATCATTCGACTGTCGTATAACAGAACAGGTTCAAGATTTTTCTTACATTATTAAATCATGGAAATTAAATGGTGCCTCTTTGCGCCCATGTGATACTTTTAAAGTGGTAAATTTAAGTTGTTTAATATATAAATAAAGATTTATTTTGCTTTTAATATGCTTGAATATTTAAAAAAAAAAAAAAAAAAAAAAAAAAAACACACCAGCATGAATCTTTTGGAAAAAGTATAAGGATGACCTCTGTATGTAATTGAGATCACTGATCATCTACATGTCTTTACCAATATTCACCCTACTGCTTTATCGACACGTCCAACACTTGCTGATGGTCCTTACAGCCACTAGAGAGCGCTATTGGCATGTGGACTCTTTGCTACAGGTCTGGTCTGTACTCCATACTTTTTTGAAGGCTCTGAAATGTGTGATTTAAACAGGCAAAGTTTTTGCACAGCCGGACATTTTGGCTTGTCAAATAAAATGTGTACATATTTTTTTAAACAGAACTCTGGTGTTTTGTTCACTGATTTGAAATTCTGTATCTAAATCATTTACATGAGTTTATATCACTGTAACATTTACAGTACTTATATCTCATCCTTCTCCATCCGTCCATCCATTATCTATAGCGCTTTATCCGTCTGGGTGGCGGGGAAGCTGGAGCCAATCCCAGCATCTTG
>JAQQZR010000005.1:4593717-4611171 GCA_030068235.1 Notoglanidium macrostoma
TGATCTGTCGTCTCTGCCATTACCTGATCTGTCGTCTCTGGCATTACCTGATCTGTCGTCTCTGCCATTACCTGATCTGTCGTCTCTGGCATTACCTGATCTGTCGTCTCTGCCATTACCTGATCGGTCGTCTCTGCCATTACCTGATCTGTCGTCTCTGCCATTACCTGATCTGTCCCTGTGCCATTACCTGATCTGTTCCCTGTGTCATTTACACAATTTTCATTCGCGGCCTCACAAATGTAGCATTTTTTTAATTTCCCCTTTTTTAAATATATATATTTCTTTTCTTTTTCCTTAGCAAGCGAATTCAAATCTAAAATTTAACAAAAAGGAGTTTAGTTACAAATAAAGAAGTTTCGGCTGCTTTTCTCAGAATATTTTTTTCTGTTCATCACTTGAATGTTTGAGGAACTCTGTATGTGTGTGTGTGTGTGTGTGTGTGTGTGTGTGTGTGTGTGTGTGTGTGTTGCAAGTCTACCTTCTCTACCTATCTTTCCTCCTGGTACCTTTCTGTTGGCTCAAAGGCTCATGGGACTTGTGATATCCTGCAGAGGGAGATCAGGTCCTGTGAACAAACAACAAGAAACTAGACTTCAGAGCTGCCTTTCCTGAGTACACACACACACACACACACACACGCACACACACACACACACACACACACACACGCACACACACACACACAGTTCCTCAAACATTCAAGGATACCAGATTGAGCTACTGTACCCAACTAGAGTTATCCTGTTATTAATCACACCTACTTAGATTCTAGTGTCTAATAAATAAAGTCATGACCATTCTTCAGAGAGTGTGTGTGTGTGTGTGTGTGTGCGTGTGTGTGTGTGTTTGTACTTTCCATAAACTCCACTTGGCATGAAACGATGATCAAGTACAGTTAATATTAAAATTACTGAGTACTGATGTGATGTAAACATCATTACCATCTCATTCTGTTCTATTTCCTTTGTGTGTGTGTGTGTGCGCGTGTGTGTGCGCGCGTGTGTGTGATTTGTCATATCTCTGTGTTGTGCAATAATAACCAGTCCTTACATGGCATCCTAAAGTTGCTGTGGCAGACAGAAGCTGTCCGAGAGAAGAAAAACACACGGGTTCCTGTGTAAACAGAACCCGGGCACTGGAACGCCTGCGCTGCGAGTGCTAGACAGCAAACATCCGCTTCCACGTGCATTCAACATACACACTTGCAATACGGTAATGATGATGAGAATTCGACCGTACGCCTAACGGGGACGTCAATGCACATGCTGGACGATCCATGAAAGTTGACGCTCTGGAAGCCGAACCCTTTAAGCCGAGCGCGCAGATGAAGACGAAAGGACTAAAGCGGAAATTATGGAAGGGCAAAATCCCACTGCACCACTATTGCGGTTTGTCAAATGGCATTATGGGTAATGTAGGAAACTGGTCACCGAAGAGAAAATAGAGCAACACGTCTAGAAAGACGCTTAAACCAAATAAGTATTAGACGGCGTTGAAGATCACATATGAATTATAAAGATTAATACACAAGGTTTGATTCGCTCACTCGTGTCTGTAACATAAATCATCCAGCTGATTTCAGCAAATAAACATCTGATTTACATTCCAAAGTGGGTGAAACATCTCTACACGTCCTCCACGCCTTTTTCATTTGAAGAGCCCGCCAGCCAATTTCTGCTGGAGATGACTGCTCTGACTCCCGAATGCAAAATGAATACCATCTTTTCATAACCTCCAAAAGCTGAGAAATATCATATTAAATATTCTCTTTCTACCCTTCACCTTCTGCAGAGTAATTGTTTGGCTGCGTTGTATGATAATCAGGACCAGTGCTTCACACAGCCCGCTTCCTCGTTCGGCGCGGAGAGGGGCGTACAGGGGCGTCGCGGGATTTTAAAGCATGATCTGAAGACAGAGGAGGAATAATAGAACGCTTTAAAGTCACAGACAGGTAACATGGGGACGTCAGGAATGGCGTGGTGGCCATGAATGCTGCGCAGCTCGGGGTCACTATAGGAAGCAAATAAATAAACGCACTCGTGGGCGCATGTACGGAATCGCAGTGCAGAGGCGCTTGAGAAGACGACGCCTTGACAACTTAACCTCACACCGTGCTAAAGACAAACATAAAGCCTGCTTGGGATGAAGCAAAACTAGCAGTGATGCATTTCAAAAGTTACGCTTGTAAAACGACGCTTGGAGTGCATTATGGGTGATATGCACACACGCAAACAAGAGATCTTAGGAATGCACGGTCTTGCATAAATTGCGCCGTGGAGTGATGGAGAGCGCAGGATCTGTTCCAGGTCTCACTGGGGACTCCCAAAGCAATTACGCCAGCTAATATTAATCTAACGTGAAACAGCTTGCAAATGCAAAATCACCCAGTTGAATGTATTCATAATGTATAAAAGACAAAATAACCTGCTACTTGATTTCATGACATCCTTCCTGTTAAACACGCATTGTTCTAACTAAATAAAAAGCTAAGCTTCCAGCCTTTCTAGCATCATGGTGGCAACGCTGAAATGTCCGTGGGTGCGCTCTGGTTCCTGCCCTCGTCATTGGTTTGTTGCCTGACTGTGTTCACCTGTTCGCTGTTAGCTCTCGGTTAGTTTGCGTTTTTTATACCCTCCGAGTCGTGGTACGTTGAGAAGTCTTTTAATCAGTCATCTTCATACAGAGTTCTGTGTTTCACTCTACTTCCTGGTTTTTTTTTTGATTACGGATTACGGAGATTGCGTGTCTGTTTCCACTTCCTGGATTCCTGGACTAGCCCCAATAAAGCACTTGCTTCCTGCATCTACTCACTGCATGTTGCATAGTCATCATAGCAGCGGTAGTGCTAACGTCTACGCTGTGCTAAATTAAGATTATCGAGCAATCCCGTTTGGGAACTTCCTGTTCGGGATTTCCCTTAAAGCTGCGGCGGTACCATTAATGCACACCTTTTGTACTTTAGTACACGTTTACTTTCCGGGACGTACCTTTAGAGTGAAGCGTTGAGTGGACCTGCGGGTATTTTAAAGGTATACTCCCATTTTCAGGTGAGTGATGGAGTCAAGGATACAAAAGACAACAGAAAGTACAGTTTGCTCGCTTTATTGACAAGAGTCTAGTTCTGATAGATGGAGAAAGCGCTTAACTGAAATGCAGGAAGGATGATTAATAAACGTCCAGCTTACTAGCCTTACATTGGCTTCAGAAGCGACGTATGCAATCCTTCTTCCCTATTCTAATGAAGAACGGACGGTCGCTTCTTTCCTTATGGCTTTGGCGCTAATGGGAACGAATGGCGTCCAAGTGAAATGGAAAATGAATGTTCTTCTGCCGGTCTACGATACATACTAATGGAAAACGGGAGCTGTGGCACGAGCAGAGCCGCTGACGGAATGGCTACAGCATCGGCCTGACCAGCACGCTAATGGAAAGTTAATAGTTTTCTACTAGCGTAGATGCTAATAGGAAATTAATGTTAGACAAAAGGTGATGGATTAGCCGCGCTTTTGCATGGTATTAATGTCAGGATTGCAAATTGCTCCATTTTCAAATGTTGCGTACGGTTCGGTGTAAATAAGTAAAACTTTCTCGTTTCCAAACTGACGGCGTGCTGGGTGGTCCGGCATCGTGCACCACCGTTCCTTTATACGCTTGTCATTTCGCACACTCGTGTGGCGTGGTTAGAATTAATAATGGCGTAAACCAGCCTAAACGTGTACCAGCCTGCTGCTTCCGATAAGGCCGACGAACAGGGTTTAAAGATTTAGTTTGTTTTAATATGAATGCGTGTCTCGTCCACGGCACACTGGCAATGTCGGGATTTAAACTTTAACGCTTTGATGTGTTGCGTTTCCATAGAAACGGATCGTTGCACTGTGCAGGAGAATGATGCAGGGGGACCAGGAAGTGCTTCTTCAGACAGTAAATTCTTTATTTTATTATAAAGAATGAGTTCGTGATGGAAACACGGCTTAGCTAGCTGTTCATTATTTTCCTGCAGCAGCACACCCCAAGTGCTTTATTCCTCACTTCCTCCAGCTTATTTGAATACTTGGTTCCGATTGGGGAATTCCAGCTTCCCGCAGCCTGTTGTCATGGCAATGAAATAAAATAAAAAAATAAAATAAATAAATAAAATAAAAAAATATTTAAAAAAATATATTTTTATATATAATAATATATATATATATAATATAAAAAAATAAAATAAGTAAAAGTCATTAGCAATAAAATCATTTTTAAATCGATATTCTCTGTCAGATTACTGATTTCTTCAGTTAGTAGCCGTGCAGTACGTGAAACAATGTACAGCCGGTCATTGTTGTGAAATAAACCTCACCGGGGTGATTAAATATCCCTCCGATTCACGTCGGCGTCCTGCGTCACCCTGTCAGGGTTTCTTGACCGGCTAAACATTAATATATTAAACAAAATGCATATAAAACGTTACACAATTTGGTAGCAAACTAAAATAAACGACATATTTCTGAATGATTAAATGCTGCGGTGTTACCCAAACACGAATTCAGGACAGAAAGGTATACCTTTAACCCCAACGGCAACAAGCCACAGGACCAGAACTGGCTCTGAGTCCAGTCCTGACAACCCGGGGTCCGGAAATTTCCGTCAATCCCCTTTAATGCACCGTCTCAGGCAAAATAAAAGGTTATTAAGATCTATTTAAGCATGCCCTTTTTTGAACAACTCTACAGAGAGAAAACGATGTACATCCTCTGCGATTCCAACAATTCTGTGGACGCATTCCAGCGTAGCAGATCTCCAAAGTGAGCACATGGCTGGGCTCAGAGAGAGAGAGACGCACACACACACACACACACACACACACACACACACACAGCCTGACACTCTGGGATGCCAGGACAGAAGAGCACAGATCATACGGCTGACACAGAGCAGAGTCGACCAGCGGACAGGCTCTCAGAGCTGAATATACATCGCTACAATAACATACATTAGCTCGACCGTGTGTCTGTACGTTTGTGTGGCGATATTCTGCTCAAATACATACAAATCTCAGTGGCGTTTAAATCTGATCTGATACTTCTAATACTTACATATTGTTAAATCACTACCATTAAGTATATACCGCTACAGGCGCTGCATCCTCTCAAAAAACTCCGCGGTAGCTCCGCAAAGCGTCAGGCTGCAAGTACGACCCCAAAGGGGTTTTATTCCTTATTTACTCAACACCCTCGGACTAATCAGGGAACGCCACGGCGCTATGGCATAAGTGGTATAACCTGCTTTGGTGGATTGGTGTTTACGGCTTGACAATCAGAAGGTGATGAGTTTAAATCCCAGCACCACCAAACTACCACCCTAGCACCCTCAAATGCTCGACTGAGTCCTTTTGTATAATAAATGTATAATAAATGAGTTCAAATGTAAAAGGGCGTTTTATAGGCGTTTTATAAGAAACGTGAAAATCACCTGATGTAACAAGCTTAAACTGCGATCACTGTGCCTCTACACTTTACTCTCTCGCAGCTGGTCTGAGAGTGTAGTGATTAGAACAGAGTATCACCGGGATGCCTATGTTAATACGCACTCACCCGAAAAAGCCGATACGTCTGTGTAAACACTCTCTCCAGCTGCCTGCAGGCCAACACGGCCTCATATAAAACCGACGCGATATTATAAAAGCGACGATAAGCAAAGGAGAGCAATTCCCCGCCTGTGTGTGTGTGTGTGTGTGTGCTCTTCCTCGATCAGCCCGTGAAACAGATCGACACAAGCCTCCAAACTGAGATTAATGTCCACGCGATGTTCTGCGGCGCTCCTGCCACTCATCTGGATTTAGAACAAATTGACGTCTTAGAGGTTTGTTAAAAAAAAAAAAAAAAGCACACCAGCATCACTGGCAAAGAAAACTAACATCAGTTGGAAAAAACGAACCGAGTCCAGATCTAGGGGGCGTGTCAACTAATCAGCTGACGCGTCTGTCACTGACAGGCAGCAGGAAGCTCCAGTCGGGGCTAGAGCGAAATCAGGCCCAGGCTCGCCTTGTTATTCTGAATATGTTCGTACTACCACTGGGGGTGCTGTTGTGCTTGGTTTAAAAAAAAAAAAAAAAAAATTGAAAATAATCCACTTTAAGACATAAATAATCTGGTCTGAAGCCAAAATGATCCCGTATATTGAAGTTTCTTTAACTGAAAGGCAGGACGGGCTGTCGCGTCTACGTGACCTGCAATAATTTGCAGTTTTCAGTGCAACAAGGAAAAGCTTTTGAAATAATTACAGCAGTTTGCTTTACATCATGCATAATTCTCTTCCTTGTCCTCCGAGAGGCTGTTTCGGTGATCCGTTACCGACTCTGACACCATAATTGCGCGATACGCAGTACTCTCTACAGTGGAGTATTTGAAGAAGAAGAAAAAACCATGTATTAGTGTAGAACAGGATGAAAAGCCTGTGTGGCGTAAAATCAATAGAATTCGTGCCGGATCCGTGGCTGCTGAAAGCGTTTTTATTGGGACTGGAGTTTGCGGTTCACGTTCCATCGCGAACGTGTTTCCGTCAGACACGCACACTTTTCCCTGCGACGCGAACGCCGACTTCAAATAGCACGGCGTATGTTATGCTAATACGACGCTCCACACAGGAATACCACTCAGGGAAGGTGACAGCTAGCGTGCGCGAACGTTAACACACGTGAAGCCACGTCCTCGTTTCGTGTTGCATCATGTTATGCTTTACTTCTGTGTCACTCGGGAGCCCTGATAAGGATATTTTACATGGTTGTCAGAGGTAGGCATTCGCCCAAGTACATTATCCAGCCCACCGCACCAGTGAAAACGTCATCCCGCGTCCACATTGCCCGGAAACCTAATTATATATAGGCTTAAAAATTAGTGGCTAACAAATAAAACCCCAGAAACGTGACCTACTTGTTATCTAAATACCTATAGCAATACAGATTCCAAAACAACTCCACAGGAGAGGGACGGTTTTGGGTTCATCTACAGACAGTGAGCTCCGCAACACGTCACAATCAGCTTCACTTCCTGTATTCGGATCGATTCCGGATTGAACCGCATTCTCGCTGCAATCAAAACCCGCAACTCAGTCAAATAATCTCAGAGAGGTTGTAATGAAACCGACCGCGATGAGAGGAAAAACACACCAGGGCTCGATCATAAGCGTAAAACTATTCCAGCACACGATCGCATGAAAGCTGATACTATTCCTAAGCCTTCCTGTTGTGTAAAACCACGCAAGACGTACATTTCTGCCATTCGTATTCCCTTCATAATCGCTGCTCACGTTGCTCGCGACTTCTACGGACTTCTTATTATTGTGCATTTTTATTTACAACCTTCGGCGCTGCTTGGGTCCGTAACGTAAAAAAATAACGCATGTATCTTTTTTGTCGTCGTCGCTGAACGCTGTAGCTTAACGGGGACGGTTTTGGGAGTTGAATCCCAGCGGCGTCAACGGCTGAGTCCTTGAACAAGACCTTTTAAAGTTGGACCGCTCGGCCGTGATCACTTTGGATAAAAGCGTGGAGTGAATAAGCTTCCTCCGACCGGCCTTTCCATATCGGCCGGTTCGCGTTCGGTCCGGATCTGTCCAGTGAAAATCCGAATGTCATTCAATACAAGAAACCTCAATCAACGCCGAGTTGTTGATAATGACTATAAATGGGTCGCACCAGTAAAGCGCAATCATGCTAATATTACTTCAGAAGAAAAAGCACGGCTGATTGTTCTGCTGAAGGCTAAACGGCAAGCAGATATTACAAATTTGGAGTTACACTGTTATCATACTGTCCTTTATATCATACTTATCGTACTGGTTGGTACAATTCCAGCCTCATATGCTAATGCGTTTTCATTCACGGGCTTCAACAACACTGACAAATCACTGGGCCAGATAAAAACCAAGCACGATACGGGACAAAAAAACCGCCTTTGTGTCCTCTCACAGCTGTGTTGTACTAGAGAACATGAGCTATAAAGAGAAGTTTAATATTAGTCTAATGGCGGCAGTTTAATAACACTCATTCACCCTTTATCTGGAACGCCGAGACATTAGCGCGGCCTACGCTAGGAGCCGCGGTGAAAGAGAGAATGGTGTCGAGTATAATGGCAGGTGCTGATAGGTCACCGTCATGATTGCGAGGGAGGACGACCCCGGACACGCCATTATGCAAAACATTTCAGAGCCGAGAGATATTGGCATTTCGGTCGCAGCAAGCGTCCAGAGTAAAAGGCTGTGATTTTCCGTTTTAATGTGGAGAGGTGATGTCAATACGGGTCTGGTGGTGGATTAGACGAGGGGATGCGCTCTCACGGGGCCGTAACAGCGTCACTGTAATGATGGTGGAGGAAGAAAAACTGTATTTTATAGAGGACACACTGACATGTCACGATTGTCCTTGGTCTTATAAACACAACGGGGATGACGCAAGTTCAATCGAACCGAAAAAAGAATACAATTAAATTCACTAGAAATGAGTGATAAAATAATATCACACTGATGCTAAGCAAACAATACTGCACTAGTAATAAATGAGCAATATTACTGTACCGAGGCGATAAATAAACAAAACTAGCACACTAATGATAAATACGTATGACGCACGAGTAATAAATGATGCTACGCTACTGATAAAAAGAATAAGTAATAGTGCACTAGTAATAAATCATTAGCACTACACTTGTGATAAATGAGCACTGCTAGACTGGTAATAAATAATACTAAACTAGTGATAAATGAGTAAAACACTACTGATTACTGAATACATTACTGATTATTTACTGCGTAATAAAAAAGAATTAAAAAGGAGCGATGAATAAGTTCTAATCTTCCAGAAGTAAGCAACAGTATACTAGTAATAAAGAAGCAATAGCCCTCTAGTAATAAGTAATAGTACACTAAAAGTAAGTAATAGTACACTAGTAATAAATAAGTAATAGCCCTCTAGACATTAAAGGTAGCCTGCGAGAGGGCGGCTGGCTCTTGTGCACACTCTGGAACGTAATCCTGCCGGCGCCGCTGGATCACACCATTCAGCCAGGCCGCTGACTGACCACCTGATTGTAGTCACTTAGTCCATGTAGGAGCTAGTTAATCCAATCCTTGTTGATATTTTAAAGCAAGTGGTTGCCTAGTGATGATATCAGAGTTCACTGTGTATGGCTGAGGGGCCGGCCCACCAGGAGACCGCCGAAAGTCTCCCTTATTGTTAAATCCCAATGTGGGTTAAAATAAGTAGTAGTATGCTGGTAATAAATAACTAATTGTACACCAGTAATAAAGAAATCATAACAAACTAGTAATAAATAATTAATAGTACCCTAGTAAGTAGTAATAGTACACGAGTAAGACGTACTGGTCCACTAGTAATAAATATGTAACTGTACACTAGTAGTAGGTAATAGTCGATTAGTAATAAACACATAATAGTCCACAAGAAATAAATAGATAATAGTACAGTAGTAATAAGTAATGGTACATTAGTAATACATACTTAATAGTTCACTAGTAACAAATAAGTAATAGTACACTAGTAATAAATACGTAATAGTATGCTAGTAACAAATAAACAATAGTATACTAGCAATAAGTGATAATCTATTAGTTATAAGTAATAGTATGCTAGCAATAAACAATAGTACACTAGCAATAAATAAGGAATAGTACACTAGTAATAAGTAATAGTACGTTATTAATAAATAATACACTAGTAATAAGTAAGGTGTGGTAACGGGGAATTTCCTCTACTTCAGCACATTTTAAAAGCACCGATGGAAAATTCTGAAGGTCACCAGTAATTTTTACAGGTTTTTACAAAATCTAGGAGGTTTTACTAGATAAAGATCCCTCTGCATGCACTCATTTAGCACCAGTACCGACATTTGTCACACGTGGCTAGCTAGCTAGATTCAATTGACTGCCTGGTGCAGCTGCTAATGAATACAACACCAATGAAAAGATTATCTGGAGGAGAAACAGCTTGGCAGGCATGCTCTGTAGCGGGAGCGGGCGCGGGAGAGGGAGCGGGAGGGGGAGCGGGAGGGGGAGAGGGAGCGGGAGAGGGAACAGGAGAGGGAGCGGGAGAGGGAGCGGGCGCAGGAGAGGGAGCGGGAGCGAGAGAGGGAGCGGGTGCGGGAGAGGGCGCGGGAGCGGGAGCAGGAGAGGGAGCGGGAGAGGGAGCAGGCGTGGGAGCAGGAGAGGGAGCGGGAGAGGGAGCGGGTGCGGGAGCAGGAGAGTGAGCGGGAGCGGGAGAGGGAGCGAGAGAGGGAACGGGAGAGGGAGCGTGAGCGGGAGAGGGAGCGGGAGAGGGAGAGGGTGCGTTAGCGGGAGCGGGAGCAGGAGAGGATGCGTGAGCGGGAGCGGGAGAGGGAGAGGGAGCGGACGCGGGAGCGGGAGAGGGAGCGTGAACGGGAGAGAGAGCGTGAGCGTGAGAGGGAGAGGGAGCGGGCACAGGAGCGGGAGAGGGAGAGGGAGTGGGCGCGGGAGAGGGAGAGGGAGCAGGAGAGGGAGCGTGAACGGGAGAGGGAGCGGGAGAGGGAGCGGGAGTGGGAGCGTGAGCGGGACCTGCACACAGAGTTTGTCAAAAAAAAAACAATCCATTAAGCAACGGGGGATTGATCTGTCCATTCAAATGGAGTGGATGTAACCCCTGGTTGTAAGCATGCATGGGCGTGGCCGTGGGCGTGGCCGTGGGCACTGGCTTACGAACAGTCACATTCTTTGTAACGCCGCCTACAGACGTGTGCTACCTTTTATTCAAGCAAGAATGTTTGCTCACATTTTTTGTGCATTTAGGTGCATCTTTTGGGCAGAATCTATTCCAATTGTTCACGATCTCGCCAGACATTTTTGAAGTTTATTCATAAAAACACGGACGTGCAAACTCATCAACTGGCAAATGAACAAAATAATAAAAACAGATAATGACAGAATTTTTACATCCCCATCTGTTGACTGATAAGGATGGACTATAATGCAACCTCTGATCAACTGATGTACTATTAAACATTCACTTAAAAAAAAAAAACGGCACTGTCTATTACTATAGTTCTCCCTGGATGGAACGTCTTAATCTTAAAAAAAATAAAAATAAATACAATAGATAGCGAGATTGTCTTGTGTGAATTTCTGGAAATATATTACAATTTTGGGGTTAGTTTGTTGGATTGTGTACAAATAAAGCTGAAGCCTTTGTAACTCTCTGTACAAAGTCAGATATGTGGATATTCTAATTAATCCTGAGCCGTGCCTCCTTTTATTAGCCCACTAAACACTGCGTAGCAACAGTTGCTACCCGCCTTTCTCTTGGTCAGGTTCTCCGCAGGTGCACCGGCTTTCACAATGACGTATTAAGAACCTGAAAGCACAGACATGCGGCAGTCAGTAAATACCACCAGCGGATACCTGGGCAAAATAAAGACCTGTTTGCAAAAGCTGAAAACAAATTCAGACATGGTAGAACTCGCCGTCAGATAAACACAAACCATAAGCAGAGCCACTTAGTTCAGACTATTAGTACAAATATAATGCAAATCATTGCTAAGTTCCAGCTGCACTGCTGAAGGTTATCCTGCAAGTCACCAGTTGTTGTTTCCTACCTGAAATCTGCCCTGACGTCCCAAACTGATTTCTATTATGCTCTGGGAATGTTGTTTATCTCAATAAGTCCAGCTTACGCTTTCTCCGAGGCTCGATCCGGATAGCAACAGTAACCGAGCGGAGGCGGAGCTCGGGACGGGTCAATCTGCAATGCTCAAACTGTGTTTTTCACTTAAAAAGGGCGTTTTTCCAATTCCGCTTCAGTCCCCAGAGAGCTGATATCTCAGAGAAACACTCTCAAGGTTATCTCCAGCTGTTGTCCGGAAGCGGGAGAGCTTTCCGACTGATCAGTTTTACCCGGGACTCGAGTTCGGATGCGACGGATCTGTATCTCAATCCATGAAAAAACTTTATATATATATAACTAGGAGAAAGGGAGTGAATATCTTTCAAGGAATGGTAATACACACACACACACTGCGCTAGTCTTTCCTCTGCTGTGCAAGCTGTCTCTTTTTCACGTCATACGGTGTATATTTTATTCTTCTTTTCTCACCGATTTACGTCTATCGGCGTTCCCGAACCTCGCTCTATCCTCCCCATCTGGAAATAAGTTTTCTTAATGTCTATTGACTCCACACACATAAAACCACTGCGAGCACAGACACCCAATTTCCCAACCAGCTGCCTCTTTACATAATTAATCTAGAAATAAAAATGAATAATCACGACACGCCCGAACATGAGCGCCACCTGGGGGATAAAACACTCCAAGAGGTGCTGCTACAGGAAAACAATCAGTGACAGGGTGGTGGGATGGAGCCGGGTTCCTGCGGTTATGCTCCGATAACAGCACCTCGTGAAGTGTTTCATTTGAGCACGTTTCTCGTTTATTAAAGAACGTCATAATTTTTATCCATTTATAGCTGTAATTAATGTGATTTCTTACAGCAGCCATGTGTCATGGATGTGTCCGATACGGCGCGGGGCTACGCCTCCCGTCAGCCACGTGATCACATCGCTCACGTCACATGACTCTTTGCACCTCATTCACGTTTATGTTTAATCTTTAAAGACAAACAGTCCTTGTTGTTCGTTACAGGACTCGGCGCTATCCGAGGCCCCACTTTCTTTGCTGTAGCGATGCATTATTCAGTCGCTGCTGCACTGTAGTGAGCAGCGGTTTGTACAGAGCGTCCCGCTTGTGTGTGTGTGTGTGTGTGTGCTTTTTCCGTTTTCCTTGAGATGACTCCGCTCTGCTAGGAGCATGATAATGTAAGCAGCTTTGATGGATGAGGTTGCGGCTGAATAGACATTAAAAACAGAATTCCCTCATTCACGTTACGACTGCCAGCATGGAGGCATTTGAATAACAACGGCGCTTTCAATATGCAAAATGTATAAAACCTCGCCTCGGTCTCTGCCGTTAGACTCGGAGTTAATCCTGCGGCAGCTGCGGCGCCGCGTCGGCTTCCCCTCGCCGACGCTTCGGCTCCGATTAGAAAACGAAACGTGTTTCTGACGTGACATGACTCCCGGGGACGTATGAAAGAATTCTGTACGCGCCGTTTTACCTTCAAGCGATATATTGCGTACGTGCATCGTGTTGTACATTGTATATTGTATATTCGTTACCGCGCTCCTCTGTGTGTTCTTGAGCGTTATTCCTCGGCACGCTTCGCTTCCCAAGTCTGATCGGTTGATACGTTTCCTCAATCCGCAGCTCGGACCGAAGCGCAGCTGCACCTCACGGGTCTTTATTAGCGCGCTATCGTTTCTATAGTAACAACCCGGGCAGGCCGGAAAGCTGTATTTGACAGAGGAACACTTTTCCGTTATTTACAGAAAGGAGTCTGTAAAGACTTGACGGAAGGTGTCTCTGGTCAAACAAAACAAACGCTCTTCGCTTCTATAGTAACCGCTCAGTCGTGGCGTGGCGACCTGTAGCGAAGCCTGCTTACCATAAACGTTTACAAGGCTTCTTTTCTTAAATGATGCGTAAACGGTTACTGTATAAACCGAGCGCACTGACGTGGAGCTGCGCTGCAGTCAGAGAACCTGGTCTAGGGAAGTAATCAACACCTTCTGACCAATCAGCACGGAGAATTCAGCAGCACCGCGATGTGTAGACAGTGATAACGGGACTTGTCTTGCGGACATCCCACGGCGTTAAATGTAAGTAGGAACTTACAAACTGCCGTGTTCTAAGAGGAATAAAAGACCTCGGGACGTGCCGGGGTTGGAAAAGAGTCAACGTCAGGCTGATGACGTGACTCGGATTTACACCGAGACGCAAAACACCACCTCGCCCTACGACGGGGAGCCTCGGAGCCTTTTCTTTTCCAGAGAACAGCTTTTGACGCTCCATTAATACACGAGTTATAATATTAGGAGTATGTACGCAAGCTTTCCAATGCTGAAACCACTATCCAGGGATTCGTTATTGGAAATGCACGGAAGCGGCTGAAAAGTCACAAGAGTGCGAGGTTTTTATTCTCATGTTAAGTAGCGAGCAGTGAAAAAGAACGATGTGTGTGTGTGTGTGTATAAAGACAGCGAGTAAAGCAGGTGAAGGATGGAACATCTGCTTTCTCTGCCTCGCTTTCCCCTCCATATGGCACTTCAAAGCGGCGCAGTGTTCGTCCCTAATGAGATATTAATTGAGTGTGTAAGGCTGGATCCCTGGTGCTGCCTTCCCCCCCTTTATTTATTTCTTTTTTTAACGTTCTCCGCTCAAAAAGCACACATGGGTCACAGACGCTTCAAACCCACGGCATGAATATTCCACACGCTAACCTGAGCCGATCGTGAGACATTATTGAGACAAACGTAGATGTGTATATGTTCATGTATATGCCGTGACGTGAGCATGATCCGGTGACGAGCGCGCTGTTAACGTCAAAAGCGTGTTTACGCAAAAAAAAAAAAAAAAAAAAAAGAGTGTGTATATTGGATGTGTGTGTGTGTGTGTGTTTGTGCGAGTCTTTTTATCTCAGCTCCAAGAGCGCATGTGGAATTTTGAGCACATCTTTTCAAGCTTGAAGGAAAGTCCTGCAGTGCCATCGACCAAAAAAAACAGCATCTGAGACGGTATATAGGGAGGAGTATGTGCTGTTTCCAAAGCTACACACGTGCGCGCGTACACACACACACACACACACACAGATTTTAGAAAAACAAGTCAAACTGAATGTCACTGTGTGACGTGTTGCTGCAGCTATAAACACTGCACTGACTGGAGGGAGAAATTTTATGGCACTTTCAAGTGTTTATCAGGGGAAAGAAAAGTGGCCGATTAAACATTTATCCTCCAGCCACACACACACACACACACACACACACACACACACACACACACACACACACACACACACACACCAGATTTTGACAGGAGGGACACTGCTCCGCTCTGCTCTGCTCTGCTCTGAGGGAATACTGTCTTCACAATGTAGAAATCCTCAAAACTTTACCGGAATACAAAATAACGCAAACATTACAGGCGGGAAAAGGAACTTGGCATTCATAACACGCTCAATAACTCGCCGATATACTGAAACGACGTATTGTCTTTGCCGCAAAATACATTCTGAATCCTGATTTCATGCGAAGTTCTCATCGAGTGGGAGCGATTTAATACGAACAACGCCGTAAGAAATGATCAAAACTCCGCCCCCTTAATTAATATCCAACGTAGGGTTGGTACCGTACTGCAATTCTGACTACGATACGACTTTAGCATCGCAATGTTCAATACTGATATGAATTTAGGGTAAAAGTGATGCTTCAAAATGATATCGTGAGATTGTACGACAGCGCGCAGGCAGCAGCTGTAACCCTAGGTGACGGTTTCCCTTCAAATCTTAAGTAAACGTATAATATAACAGGTATTATACTGTTATACAGGTATTTCAGAAGCGAGCAGGTATTCCTTTAACGTTATAGCGAGGCCGATGTGTTATGGTGGTAGTCGCGTCCACACGCGTTTTTCACGTGTATCACATGTGCAGGACAAAATCTCGCCATGACCACGAGATGAAAGAAAACATTCGGTGAGATTTTGCCTCTTTACCTCGGCTAGGATTTGAACTTAAGAGTCTACAGACTACATTTTGACACTGTTCGGGTTTAAACAGTAACTAGGGTCAGAGGTCAGATATGTTCTTCTGTGCTGGGGGGAATTTCTGCCTCTGCTTTTGATAGCCATATCATTTTATCACTGCGTGGTCAAACATCCCCTGACAGAAGGTGGTGCAATTCAGGAAAACGAGCCACCGGTGCTTGAATATCAAAGTAACATTCCTTCACATGGTTCGGATTGGTCGAGCAGCGTTCCAGGAGTTTCCTATAACTGCTTTTTTAACCGATCACACCCTGCCTAGATTTATTCTTCAGTGGTATTCGGGTTATTTCTAAATATGTGACAAAAAAACCCGTTTGGCAAAAATCATCGTTTTTCCTTAGAAATAAACTGACACGTCTGAGAATAGATACTTACTCTAATACATAACTACTACACGCTACAAGCTAAACAGTTAGCGACAGTCATAGTCCCTAGTTGCCAAGCAACACTTTCTAACAGCAAGCGTGTAGGCTTTATAAGGTAGCTTAGCTAAGGAAGTTTTAGATTGATTGCTATAGTAGATGTTTTATTTTCCATTTTATTCAACAATAAAAGATTTAGGTTTACACTTAAAAAAAGATAAAAAGTGATTCCTGTTTTACATACGGTAGGTACTTTAGCCACAGTTTGTGGTATTTAGCAGGGAATTGTGCTTGACTAGCCTGCTCTGACTAAAGCTCTATTCAGAAGGGATTAGTTCTACAGAGGAAGGTCCTTGGGCTAATTCCTTTACAGGTGCTGCTCTGGGATTTTATTTCCTGGTAGATTAGTAACATGGCTGTTCTTCTTACTAAAAAAAGTATAAAGACATAGAGGTTCTCTAGTTTCTCTAGGTTCTCTAGACAGCGCAGACCTCCGCCAAGGATAATAACTGGCTCTTCTATGATGCGCAAATCTGCAACCGGAAGCACTTTATACACCTGGATATATTTCCAGTGTATGTATTTCCATTTTCTACACTGGCTATGTTTTGTCACTAATGAACTTCACTGCCATCTACTGGATTTCAAGATCAGGGCATTATTGAGCGCCAAGACCACATGTCGTATCTCACAACGGTAGTGAGAGCGAAATGAATTTCACGGAGCTGCCTCGTGACTCAGACCCACTCCAAAATCTAACTGGCTCTTCCTTGGCCTGTGCTACACCAAAGCCGGATAACAGCATAAATATAAACCTGTGTTTTGCATCTGCACTACTGTCACGGCTGCTGTTGTAGAAAACAGCGATCGATCGGATTCGGGCAGATCGGATTTGAGGACTGATCAGCGCTGTGGTGTAAAGCAGTACAAACTAAAGCAGGGGAGTAATATGTGTAGCTGATGGCATTTTAAAAATGTTGAAATGCAATGCGACACCTCTATTAGACCTGCAGCCATAAACAGATGAGCTCGAATTCATCATGGCCTCCCAGAATCCTTTGCAAATGGCAATTGCATAGCAGCACTTTCCATTATTATTGTGTTATTGATTGGCTTCAGTTTGGCATGGAGAGAGAGAGAGAGAGAGAGAGAGAGAGAGAGAGTGAAAGAGAGAGTGAGAGCGAGAGAGAGAGAGAGAGAGAGAGCAAGAGAGTGAGAGAGAGGGAGAGAGAGCATGAGAGAGTGAGAGAGAGTGACAGAGAGAGAGACAGTGAGAGAGAGAGAGAGAGAGAGAGAGAGAGAGTAAGAGAAAGCAAGAGCGTGAGAGAGAGCGAGACAGTGAGAGAGCGAGAGAGAGTGAGAGAGAGGGAGAGAGAGCATGAGAGAGTGAGAGAGAGTGACAGAGAGAGAGACAGTGAGAGAGAGAGA
>JAQQZR010000005.1:4684683-4694683 GCA_030068235.1 Notoglanidium macrostoma
GGCGTGAGGGATGGTTCTGAATGTAATCATCCTGTTGAATAGCCAGGTCAATGAGAGGGTTGAGGGAGACTTGATGTTGCTGTGGCACGCCAGCTCATTGGGGACCTCATCATTTAGACCTTTGAAAAAAGCAGCTTAAATTACCAAATTATTCTACCCACTTCCAGCAGCGAGAGTCCAGAACTCAGGAACATTTCGGAGGCATGTCGTTTCCCCTGTTTTACTCTCCAACTTCTTTCTTTTCAGATTGTGTTGAAGGAGTTTATGAAACACTTTAATGAATCAGTCGTAGGAGGACAGAGAATTGCCATCTTGTTCTCACACAGCTCTTGCCCACTTCAGAGCTTTATTGATGAGCAGGTTGAGAAGCTGTGCAATTTTTTTGTGTATCTGTACTTCCCACTTGACCAGTTAAATGCAGGAAGCATTGTAGCAAAAACCCTTTACATTGGGAAGTCTCACCCCCAAACTTGTCGGGGTTGAGCTGCTAGGCATGGCAGAAGTAGATGAGCTAAGAGCACCTGGGAGACTGCATTGGTGACTTGATTTATCCTCGCATCCAGCTCAACCCAGGCCCTGCTGCTGTTCTCCCAAAAGTCTCCCTTGAGCTGACATGGTGAAGCGCCTGCTTTCTTGTCCTGTTGCTTCCATGGAGCAGGCGACGTCAACTTCAGGAATGCATATGGTAAATGGATGCTATTGCGGTAAGAAGTTTTAGTTAGAGTCAAAATCCAGGCAAAGGTCAGTTGATTGGCAAACAAAATGAACTAGAGAAAATCTAAAAAAAATATATCAGAACCAGATCAAAAAATATTAATGTAAGGCTTGTTAAGTTCATTTGCATGTACAATGACAGTTACTTTACAAGGAATGTAAATGAAAGCTAGAGACCATAACTCAGTGGTGGCAATTGATAAAAGGTGTTTGTGATCAGTGATCATAAGGCAAGTATGTGTGTGCTGGGAGTCGTAGTCCATAGTGGCCATGTTAGTATGTTAGTAATAAATCACAAATCCCACAGAAAACTGGAATCACCAGCTAATAATGTGACCAACAGTAAAAATAATAAAATATCTAATCGAGTTAGCAATAAGAGTACGCAGCAGCACACTAGAGTATTCAGTGCATCCTCTGTTCTAAGTCTTCTCCACAGACGTTGTGGACTGAATTTGCTCTTCTTCTCGAAATTAATTCTCCTGTTTGGCTAGCATTATCTCTCTGACTCAGGCGTCATCCCTAGACAGGGCAGAGAGAAACACTGGCAGATGTTCTGGATGTAAAAGTGTTCCTGAGATTTGGAATGCAATCAGACACCCACAAGCTGTTCATCTGTGTTTGTTTGAGTTTCCTATGGTCAGTCCCGTGTGTGCAAGGATTTGGATCCATAAACAGTTGGTGTGACTGTAGGTATTAATGCCAAAATTGTGCCACTAAGGTTCTCTAATTGCAACTTACTAATGCATGTCTATCCTAAATGTAAATAAATTGGCAGCTACAGACATGGTTTCATCCCAAAAGTTTAGAAAATGACAACCCAACTCACTGTGATTGAATGTTAAGTAAGGAATAAAACATTTAGAGGTGTTCAATTGTAGTAAAGTAATCCATCGTGGTATGGTGACAAAGCGGGACAGAGTTACTGTTACCACCCCAGGCTGATTATTTTCCAAGTACAGCATGTCCCAAAATGATTATTCCACTTATACCAATAACTAATTAAAGAATGTCACGTTCTTATTTTTACTTGTTTATAATTAGTTATGAAATGTCTATAAAAACTAATCAGTCCCTATTATCACTTACATTCAATTTGCAGCTTTACCTGCTTTACTGTAACAAAAAACTGCTAAACAATAAACAAACAAGCAAATAAATTAACAAGTAGTCTTCATCTGAAACGGTGCTATGTGGTTACGGAAATAAAAATGACTTGTTCAGTTATTAAATTGCATTCGATTGACGAAATTCTTGCTAGGCGACCCTGTAGCAAAATGAGTGCCCTCATTTCCTTTGATTACATTTGGGAAACTGGGCATTGCCGCAAATTGCGTTTTGACTTTGGACTCTTGACTCACCATGTAAGGAACTCTGATGTACCGACTTGTCATTTTAATTATGTACTGACCAGTACTGCTGATATAATGGATCTTAAGCATGGCTGGGCTATTCTTGATCCATTCAAGAGCTGTTAAAACCTGTAAATGGACCCGGTGCACTGGTCTCTCTAATCCTGGGATCAGCTCAGCACATGGTTCCAAGAGAACGGCTCTTGTAAATATAAATCAGCTTATTAGCCAGTCATCAATCTTTGTGGTGTCTAAAAATGTTTAATCTTCGCTTGAGGTGATCTTCTAACAATACAAAAAACATTATTGTGCTGGAGACAAGGCATCATTATCTGACCCATTACGTAGTATTTGTGTGACATCACTTCACAGCTATTTGCAGCCTGTAATTGCTTACACTTAATAACACTACATAATGATTTACTCTTTCCTTTACAAAGGGGAAACAGCAGACTGGAAACAGTTAATGGGAGCAATAAATATCAATATACAGACTAATTACACAAATAATTAAATAAACTCATAACAACGCTTTAATGCTTTAACGCTTCTCCATTTAGTCTGTACACAGTTATTATGGAGTTGCATAATTTGATAAGTGTAACGCATGAGATTTGAACATTTTGTTGTAATTCTCTACATATCCTTAGGGTGTCACTGTTTCTAAAATGTTCGTGGAGGCTCTACGAATGGGTCAAAGCTTCTGTAAATGGACGGAACTATATGCTTAATCTCCCACCAATTATTTCCTTATAAATTCCGGTTTCTGCATGGAAGGTTATGTATGCACATTTGAGACACATTTGTTCGTTTGTCTTTATACATGAGGCCCCAGTCATCGCCGCTCACGCTCATCACCCTGCTAATTACACACACCTGTTGCTGATTTACGCTAATCACTCTGTGTATTTATTCAACTCGCTCATTTTCTGTCACATTCAATGTACAGTTTGTTATCCTTACCCTTGTTTCTAATCCTTTATTGTTTGCTTCATCTTTTTTTTTTTTTTTTTGCTGTGTATGATCTTTTGGTTTTTTCCAGGGTTTTTTTAGACCTTTCGCTCTGCCCTCTTTGCTCAAATGGTTTTGACTGCACTGTTAACGAGGTCAATGTAAAAATGTTTCCGACAAGCCTACGTTACCACCTCACGCATCTGAAATTGACAGCTACTGTAAACATACTGTACAAGACATGACACATGACAGCTTCACAGATTACACTGGAAGCCTAGGTAGCTCGGACCACGCTGATTACCTCAATAAATCACAGCTCAGTAATGGTGACAAATCATCAGATCCATACGCTATTCCTGACCACGAATGGACTTGAGATATATCCAAGTGGCAGGCGATCATATGGCCTCATATACGTATACAATTATCTTATAGAGACGCCTAGTTGTTACACAAAGGAAAATCTGCATCCATAGAAATCAGTAATCCTCTGTGGTTCTTTGCAAAGCCATGTGATCCCATCAAAATATTAAACATTCGCTGCACTACGTACTACTCTCTGCTTTTGGCTGTGAGCAGTGCTACTTTCTGTCCCTTGTTGCACGCACATCTTTGTGATGATGTTGAACAGAAGCCTGTCTATAAAGATACATACTAAAGGTACAAAAGATGGAACCTTGCTGGTATCACCCCAGCAACAGCTGGTATTTCTGAGACCGCAGTATTTATTAAGCTAATCATTTTGGACATAGCAGCGTATAGTCGAAAAATCTTTTCCCATCTTCATATTCTTCATTTATACTTATATACCGACCTTTCCATCTCGGTCAAGTTTGAGAATTTGCTTTGTATGTGCGTTTTTCCCCCTTTATTCGAAATTTGATGGAAGCCCTATTTAGTATTTGTGCGATTCCAGCTTTTGTGTGCGTGTCTACCTCCAGTTCTCATCTCCATGTGTGCCGAGCTCATAAAAGCACCAGCAGGCAGGCACAGCGTGCTTTATTTCAGCTGCTAATGGAGAACCGAGCCTGGCCTGATGGAGAGAGACATCGGCCTCTGGCACAGCAATCTGATTACCGCCTTAAAGAACCGCTCTAATCAATGTGATTCCATGTTGTCAGACTCCATATTGTAATGAACAGGAGGCAGGATGCTAGAGCAGACTACGTTTGGCTTGGGCTAATGCACAAAACAGCAACATAACAGATAGCACGAGTCAAGACAGAGGGGACAGGATGAGCATAAATGTAGTATAGTTTATAAAAATCTTACTGAAAATGTAGTCTCTTATTCGGTTAAAAGTGTATAATTAGATACCTAAAATGTAAGATAACTTGTAAGTTGTAGGCTAGCTAGCTAACGTTAGTTAGGTGGAGTCAGGCTACCATGAAAGCTAGCAAAAACACCCATGCACTTAAAAGTAAAAGGTAGCGTGTTTGAAATGTTTGGGTGCAATACAGGTGAAAATGTACTGTTGAAATTTCTTCAGTGTCAAACTGTTCCTTGCTACTAGCGAATGCTAGTTAGGTTGAAACATGGCTACAAGATTTACAAGAATGCTAACTCATTAAGATAATGCTAGGGCAGTGTGTCTCACACACATTAGCTATACATTTACTAACAGAAGAGCTGGACTAAGAGTCAATATGTACCCTAAGTAGCTACGTCTGGTACTGAATGCATCCTTGCTGTGAGTTAGCTTGTCGCTGCTTGTAGCTCATTTTAAACCAGACATGCTAGCTACTCTGCTTCAGTGACTGCAGACAGTTGCCAGTGTAAAAGATCATTTCTTGAATATACCCTTGGTTAATATGTATTGAGCAACAGATTTGTCCGTTCATGATTTGTTTTAAGCATTCACAACCATGCTGACTGAGGTCTTAATTATAGCTCTTGCAATTCTTTGACAATAAATAAATATGGATGTGTTAATGACGGCCATTTGAACTGAATTGGTAATCTGTCCCATTTTCCGAGTTTATCGACTTTCCTGGTTTTTCCTGGTTCTATGGCTTATCCTGGTTTGTTTCGACCCATGGACTGTGACAACAATTTCTGGTTTGCCTGCGACAAAAGCCACATTGATTATATGGGCTGCTTCTCAATGCACACAGGGCCAAAATTATTAAACAACACTTAAATGGAAAAAGCTACAGAGCTACAGTAAAGGCAATAAACATCCCTGTCAGTAAAATAGCTTGGATAATATGCAGGTGGAAAGTGAATGGAATCAATCAATCAATCAATGGAACTAGCCATCTCCGGACAATACGAGATTTCACAACATGTTTTCAGACTAATCATAAGGAAGATAAGAGAGAAGCCAGCAGTCAGTCGAAATGAGTTGCAGGACGACCTGAAAGCAGCAGGAACAACAGTTACCCAGAAAACAACAATGAACTCATGTCATTACTTCTTTCTGTTCTTCTCTCACGTGATTCTAACGGATTGGTGGGGATTCTTGGCTTCCCATTGGTGTCTTTAACAGATCCGTGCATTGATTGGCATCTGCCTCACTCATAAGTCGCTTTGGACAACAGTGTCTGCCAAATCTATAAATGTAAATGTCAATGCGAAGGCTCAAATCATCGTGACATTTCCAGAACAGTTTCATATCGACATTACACACGAGCATGTGCTAGCGGTAATGTCTCAAAATGTTAGGACACCCCGTTGCAGGACAGTCGAAGTGTGAGAGACGTATATCTCTCCTCCTCTCCAATCTCTCGCTCTAACGCACACACCTTCAGGAATGTCAAGGTGCCGATTATCAATGTGCAAGATATTTTGAGAATGAAAATGAAACCTGGTGCTATTTCATTGTACAATTTCAGTGGACCATGATGGCAATGATGGAAGCTGATTGGACTTATTAGTGCATTAGCTTCCGAAAAATCTCAAGTTGCAAGCATGAACAGGTGGCCTTATTGAGTCTATTACCTCAGACAGGAAAAGCCAAAGTCGACAAGGCTAATACTCTATATATAGAGAACTGCAACCGTACATGAGAAACAAACTATTGTCTTTGTCCAGTTATTTGAAATATCCTGGCGTTTCATGAGACGTCATGCTTTAAGTGTGTCTATTTTGACAGCATCAGTGCTTCATTACGAAGATTTGCTTTCATGTATACTAATATACGACTGTAAATGCATACTCAACAAGCATATTCAAATAAATTTCAATATTATGCTTCACTTGTTACCAAAGAGACAAATAGACTGCTTAGATCTTTTGTCTTATTTCTGTCTTCATTCTTGTCATTTCTGATGATTCTGGAATTTCTGCACAAACTCAGAGGCAAACACGAACCCCGGTATTCTCTGAAGATCAAAAACAGCCATAAACACAGACTTCTATCAGGTGTGTGGAGCATTTCAGGGTCATTCTCTAACAGAGAAGGCCTGACACACAATACCTGGTCCAAAGAAAACAGCTAATTGAGGTGGGCATTGTATTTTCACGATGTATTAAACACCGTGTGACTAAGCAGAATGGTGAGATGTAGTGCACACGTCTGGGGCAAAAAAAAAATTCCTTGCATGGTATTGATGAATGAACTTGTCATCAATATCCTTGAGAGGAGTCGTATGCGCTGAGTGAGCGCACACACACACACACACAAACACACACACACACACACAGAGCAGGTGGCATCGAATGCATCCATTTACTTTATTCCTATAAATAACACAGTGCTGGACAGCACTTTTATTGCTACATGTACCTAAAAGGTCAGTTATCCTCTCCGTCCTCTCTCTGCACCTCTGTCCATCATTTTGATATCATTTTATACTTTCCACTTGTATAAACTGTTGTCATGTTAAAGCAAGCAATTTATAAAACTGTGTAGTACAAGCAATTGGAAATAAAAGCAACTGATCATGTTCCGATGTCAGCCATTTTATTTATATCGTACACAGCGAGGACACAACAAAGGGGAACAAAAATAACTCTTATGACCTTTCAAGATGAAATCCAGTCCATCTGGGTGTCTGGTATAAATAAGACTTTTTAGACAGTTCCTTAACGATTAATGTAGATTTTGTAAATGTTGCCTTTTATGTAGCCTACCATTTCTCAATCAATTCATCTCAAGTAGGCTCTTTGTGCTGGACAGGGTAGCAGAGGATCGGGAGTCCATCTCAGGAGAGTGAGGTGGAATGAACCCTGAACTGGACACCTGTACATCACTGGGAACTGTGCGATGGAGCACCGTAAAGGAAACCCGGAGACAGAGAACAACTGAAACTCAGCACATATCCAAAGTGTGCTCTCCAAAGAGAGACATAAATAGTTTTTTATTCATCACTTTTACAAACCAACTGTTTAGCTTCCATCCAAAAAGTCACTTATAACTCATAATTTAATCAGGATGTTTTTTTAGCCCTACACGGAATCTGAAAAAGACATCACGGAGAGAGCATTTATACGTACCGAGAGAAGATAGAGTGTGAGATGGAGTGTTCTCATCATTATAGGCTGTAAAGTGATCCACCGTACCCAGAGCATACATTTACAGTATCTTATAAGCAAGCCGGTGCTTTCAAACAAGTCCCATAGCAAGCATAAAGTGGAGCCATGCAGTGAATAGCTTTATCTGTCTCACTCAGCTGCCGTCTGTGCGCGGGGGCTCGTCATTTTGAAAATGAACTTAACCAGACAGGAATGCACTCATGAGAGGGTGTAATGATGCCTGAAAAACTGTTTAGAATCAAATAATACAACCGCATTTAATCCCAGTTTAGTCATTGCCAGGTCCAAACCACCAGCCTGTTCTGTCATATCGCATAACAGCTATGTGAAAAAGGTGCTTCATGCTATGTCAAATGGGAGCTGAACAGCCCTGACTTCACACATGTAATTGAGTAATCAAGGTCAGTTACACTCTTTTAGACTCCTCCAGTTAACGCTTTATCCCAGGAACACTGACTGCAAGGTGGGAATACAGCTTGGATTGGACACCAGTAACCACTGCTCCTAATGCCATGTTTTGAGAGGAGGAATTGAATCAGAGAACCCAAAGGAAGTCCACATGAACGGTAACTCGAGGTCAGGATGGAATCAGGAACCCTGAGATGTGAGGTAGTAACCTTCTTTATGTGTCATAGTAGGTGTATCTTAGTGTTTCTTATCATACTACAGCTAGATGTGTGGAGGGTGAAAGCTTAGTTGAGACATGTGAAGCCAAAATAGTGAATCGTTTCAAACTGCCGCTCATGCTACATTACGGGGCATTGTAACAAATTTTGTAGAGTTATCCGTTATCTTCCACATACATGAGCTGTGATTGTCGAGTGTCACTGTGACTCGATGAATTCTTCTATAATGTGCCACTCGGGAGCTACTTGCCAAAATTTTTGATTGTTGAATTGTAATCCATAAAGCGCAGGTAAAGAAATTAAACTGGCGTAGGATACCTCGTTCACACACATTAAATAATCCTCCGACTCCCTTCAGCTTCCAAACACCCCCCTGAAAATGGTTGACCTTGGGCCAGGTCTGTTGCTGAATCTTAATATACTTCTGACAGCACAGCCAATGTTTGTGGGGACAGGCATACCTCACACAAATGTAGCTTCACAAATCTAAACTAAAAGAAACAAGCAAGAAAGAAAAGAAAAATAGGAAAAGGGAAACAGGAGCTGGTGACAGTAACACAATAAACATGTCAAATATTAGATGTATATTAGCCAAGGACTAGACTGGGTCCTACATGAAAAAGGATTACCTTCGAGCATGGGAGTAACCACACATTGTTTGGCGGTCGTGTCCTGCCAAATACTGAGAAAATACCAATCTGTCCCCTCGAAATGTACAGTAGAAAATATGTCCTCGTTTTATGAACCCTGTTCACGGGTCCATCTCGTTATTTCCTATTTATTTCTGTTTGTTAAGGAAAACAGAAGTGTGACCCCGCCTCCCGACGATGCACTTGGTTGGTTGTCTACTACATCACTTTGTTCTGTGTCTTTAATCTGACAATTGTTTTAGTGGGTCAGTCAGTGGAGGTGACCAAATGGGGGAAGTAATGACTAAAAAGTGAAGAAGAAAGAGGGTTTGTTTTTTTCAGACTATAAGTGAGTAGATAACTATTCTTTTAACTATGCTATTCATCCCAGCTGATTCATCCCCACATCAGGATCTTGTGATCTCCCTGGACAACTCTTTGATCTCTACTTTGGTCACCGCACGTAACCTTGGGGTAGCTATGGACAATCACCTGTCTTTTTCCGCTCATATTGCTAATCTTTCTTGTCGATTTCTCCTCTTCAACATCAAAAGGATCCGTCCATTTCTTTCCACACGGGCCACTCAGGTACTTGTTCAGTCCCTTGTCATCTCCAGACTTGCACGACTTGTTTTCAACCAAGTTCTCCCACGCCACCCCATTGCTACGCTCCCTCCACTGGCTTCCCGTAGCTGCCCGCATCAGGTTCAAAACACTGATGCTTGCCTACAAAGCCAAAAATGGACCTGCACCCTCCTACCTCAAAGCACCCCGCACTGCACCGCGCTCCCTCCGATCCTTCAGCACTGCTCGACTGGTTCCACAATCTCTCAAGGTACAAGGAAGACTCTTCTCTGTTTTCGCACCTAGGTGGTGGAATGAACTTCCCCTTGATGTCCGAACAGCTGAGTCACTGGGTGTCTTCAAATAATGACTAAAGACCTACCTCTTTCGGAAGTACTTGGACTAGCACTTATTTATTCTTCACTTCAAAAAAAAAAAGAAAAAAAAATCCTTTCTGTATGACTCGCCAACAGAGTTTTTAGCGAGATGGTATTCTTAGCCCAGGTCCTAGTGAACCAGTATCAGAATATATTTACTGATAGAGACTCCAAAGCACTTATGTAAGTCTCTCTGGGTAAGGGCGTCTGCAAAATGCCGTAAATCTAAATAACTAAATACGTAACATTAGCTTAGCATATAGGGTAATAGCTAACGTTTCAGGTACATGTTACAACCAGCACGGTAG
>JAQQZR010000005.1:4699683-4704843 GCA_030068235.1 Notoglanidium macrostoma
TTCAAGGTGAAATGACAATTAAAACAAACTCCGTTTCATCAGGGCTTCGGCGTGAAGTGTATATACGCCGACACATGTTCAGCGAACACACATCTGTTTACTAGCCTAGGATCGGATGCATAATGGATGGAATTCCTTAATTAGATTGAATCGTCTTCGATCGGGTCTGGAAAACTGCACAGCTGTTTCTCGAGTCCAAGACAGCAGGGTTTAATCACGTGTTCAATGTAACGTTCTTAGAGGGTCCTCGACATCACACTTTCCGTCGCAGCTGACCTCGGGGTAAGACGGCTGGCTCCGGGGTCCCAGCAGGGGAGAACACGCACGCTCACTTTAAGACTCTCAAACACACGGAGATCCTCCTAGCAGCGAGACGCTCATTATCTTCTCCAGAGTCAGAATAACAGACTTTATCGTTCGACTGGGAGTCTCTAATGATCCCGACCGCTGTTTCTAGCTGATCCGCTGGAACAAGAAGCAAAGGGAATCTAAAAAAAGCAGGTAAAGAACACACAACACCTCAGAAAACCAGGAAGGGCAAAACACCTGATTGTACTATAAGGGCCTGGTAAGTGAGGAAACTTTTTTTTAACATTTCCGTTGATGATTTTTATGCAAATGGATTTAAGTGAAGCAGAATCCAGTCCAGTTGCATGGGTTTTATTCCGTCGTGGGATTTAAACTCACAACCTTCTGGCTCCTAGAATGTAATCTTAACCTCCTCCCAAATGTACTCATATACAGTATTTTGTTTGTCTTTAAATAAAACCACATTGGGATTTTATTTCGTAACGCCGCACAAACTTACACAAACCAAAATTGACAAAATATTTAATTGTAAGATTTAGAGCGAGAGTTTGAAATGAATAACAGCTCTCTGGCATGTTTTACAATTCCTGTGAATATTGAACGTGATTGCATTTGAGCTCACTAAAGATATAAAGGAATAAAAAAGGAATAAATCTGTGCTCGTGGGTGTGCTGTTATAGCAAAGTAATCAGAGACGAGGAGTTACTATGACCACCCTGAAGTTGATTATTTTCCAATAACAGCATCACAATTTGCAACAATAACTTTTTTTTTTTTTTACAGAACTTTACATTTTATCACTTTACAGCATAGTTACATTTAATGTCATGGAACGTCAATGAAACAAGTTAGATCCTGTTCTCACTTATGATATAGCAGCTATAAACGGTCGTTCCCGCACCAGCCTCTCTTTTCTATATTTATAAGATAATGAGTCAAATTGTCATGTGACCAAACATTTTTGTTCTGAAATCTTTCCTGCGTTGGAAAACCGTACAGACCGTTACGAAGCAGCAACACTCCAGGCTCCTTCCAAAAATGTTCAATAAGCATCTTTTGACAGAAGATTTCACCATAAATGAACAAAGAAATGTTGCTAAATAACAACCGGTTTATAATCTGTTTATGTGACGTCTGCTATGCAAGTCCCTATGAATGAGCTGTTACTATAGGAAATGCTCAGAGCTGCTGTTAGGGAAAAGTAATCAACACCTTCTGACCAATCAGAATAGAGAATTATGAAATGAGAAGGATGGAAGATTTTGTGAAAAGCTCAATCATCTCATGAGAATTGAGTATAAATCCCAACAAGAGAGAGAGAGAGAGAGAGAGAGAGAGAGAGAGAGAAAGAGAGAAAGAGAGAGCGTGATGTTGATTTTCAATTCCATACAAATAGATAACATGAGATACACACTCCTAGATCAGTCCAGACCAGGTAACACACACACACACACACACACACACACACACACACACACCGAGTGCATCTGTTATCTCTTTCACTCAGGCCTGTTATGACCTATACACACACCATCTCACAAGCTCTCCATCACTAAACACCAACTCATTCACACCTACACACCTACACACACGCACACACACACACACACACACACACACACCCCTCTGCTTCTACACAGCTATACTCCAGTGTCTACAATTCATGTAAACCACAGCTTCTTATTCTCAAAGTTTCTCCTGTGAGACAGAGAGAGAGACAGAGAGAGAGACAGAGACAGAGAGAGAGAAAGAGACAGAGACAGAGAGAGAGAGACAGAGACAGAGAGAGAGAGAGAGACAAAGAGAGAGAGAGACAGAGAGACAGAGACAGCGAGAGAGAGAGAGACAGAGACAGAGAGAGAGAGACAGAGACAGAGAGACAGAGACAGAGACAGCGAGAGAGAGAGAGAGAATTGAATTTGAAAAAGCTTCTATTTACAATTGCTCAAATGCATAGCACCAATAAATAGATGATAGTTAAAACCACACAGGGAGGTTTTAAAAAAAAAAAAAAAAAAGGAATAACAGAAAACATACAACTGTCGTCCTCTAGTGCAGCACAAAAAATAGTTTATCCTGAACAAGGCAACATAATGCCCCTTCTTGACACCATAAATCTTCTAAGACCACTAGGTTTCCAGTTTGTTTGTAAAAGTAAAAGTCAATTAAAACTCTGGATTTCATCATCGCATAGTTTATTGATAAAACATCGTGGCTTCCTTTCTGTTCCACTTTGTTTTTTCCGCAGACGTAGATCGTCATTGTTGCTCGGCCCAAGATGAAATTTAAAAGCTGGTATTTGACCTTCTTTTTTTGTCTATATTTTACGCCCAGTATAAACGTCCGCCAAGAAAAATGTTCTTTAAAATGACTAAAAGCGTTCTGTAGAAAGACGAAAAGCGGCTCGGGTCTGGCACCTGCGAAAACGTGTGAAAAACCGTCTCTCTCTGAGAACAGAAAGGACACTCGTTTGCAGTATCGGGGCACAGAATAGAAACTGCGATGATGACATGCATAATTCTCCACTGTACGTCTCCAGCTTCTTTAGTTAATGGCGGCTTGTACAGTGTTCTCCACTGTGGCCTCTCCTCTTTGTTCAGCCCGAGGACAGCTTCGCCACGGTGTATCACTTCTACCATGGAGCTTCTTTTATTGAAGACTTTCACACAAGCCTTGTAAAGGTTTTTACCCGAAACAACATACAGATTCATGTGCGTGGTGTTTTTGCACTCTAAAAAATAACCAGTGCTTCCCTCTACATCTGGGGACAGTGTCAGTTCAGGAAACGGGTCTCCCTCATCCGGCTCCTCCGTTCCCTCACGATATTCCACCAGCATCTCCCTCTGCTCGTGAGAGAGAGAAGCGAGCTCCATTTTTGGAAAAGTTGTGTCACTATCCGAACAGATCTCAGTCCCAGACACGCAGCTACGCCGTCGATGTTTTGAAACTCAGGTCCCGTCAAAACCACAAGATCCTCATGTGGCCACCGCCTGTGATGTCCGTGTGTTAATGGCTCTTGTATCAGCCAGTAAAGCGAGTCCGTAGCTGTAGCTCTTTGCACTGTAAACAGTCTCCACACTCTGACTAAGTTGTGATAGAAGACCGGTAGCCTGGAGGTGTCCAGCTTGCTTGAGTCCATTAGGAAAAGGGACCTGTCGAGCTTCAAGTTCCCGGGGGTCCTTAAAATAGCACTGGTCACAGGTTTCCAGCTAAAATCCATTGAGCTCAGGTATTTTTGCAGGAACTGCAATCGAAAGGTGGCAGTCCTGCTCTGTAGATGCACAAGGCCTTGTCCTCCTTCCTCCCTAGGCAAATACAAGATGCAATGTGCCACCCAGTGTAGTTTGTCCCAAAATAAGTCCAACAACATCGACTGAACTTTCGCTAAAAGTGACATTGGTGGATCAACGCAAGCAATCTTGTGCCACAGAGAGGACGCTACTAGATTATTAATAACCAGTATGCGTCCCCTATAAGACATTTCCACTTGTCTAGCCGACCTTTCATCTTTTCAACAGTACCCTCCCAGTTCTTTTGTACAAAACCATCATTTCCTAAAACAATTCCCAGATATTTGAATCCATAATTTTTCCACAACAATCCTTTTGGTAATATTGGAATATTAGCAGACCATTGACCAACTAAAAGGGCTTCGCTCTTGTCCCAATTTATCTTTGCTGCAGATATCATTCCGAAATTTGTAGATACTTTAATAAGTGTATCAACATCTCTTTGATCACTTGCCATAACTACGATGTCATCAGCATAACTGACAGACGGAAAGAACGTTGACAATTGGGTAGCGAGAACCCTTTTAGTTCAGCTCTCAGTTTATTTAAAAGCGGTTCAATGGCCAATGCATAGAGCATCCCGGACAGTGGGCAGCCTTGCCTCACCCCTCTGCACACACTAAAAGGAGCACACAAGCGGCCATTAACTTTCAGCACACTTTCGATGTTACAATATAAAGCTCTTAACATATCAATAAAAACGGGGCCAAAACCAAAAGCTTCTAGAGTCTTCCATAAATATCTGTGCTCTACTCGGTCAAAGGCTTTTTCCTGATCTATGGAGATAAGACCTAGATTCAGACGAAATAGCTTGGAGACGTCAAGAATGTCTTGAAATAAGGATATATCATCAAATATAGGCCTCCCAGGTATGCAGTAGGTTTGATCGATATGGATAATTTCCTCTAAAACACTGCCTAACCTCGTGGATAAAACCTTAGAGAGCAGTTTATAGTCGCTACACAGCAGGGACACAGGTCTCCAGTTCTTTATCTCTGTGAGATCGCATTTTTTACAGAGTGAGGACTGCTCTTCTGCAACTCAGGAGTAGCAATCCTCCAGATAGGCTGTTGTTCAGGACCTCAAGCAAGTCCTCCCCTATGACATCCCAAAAGGACTTGTAGAATTCCACGGGGTGTCCGTCTATCCCGGGAGCCTTGCCACTGTCCATGTTCTGCAGAACTTTCAGTAGCTCCTCTGAGGTCACCACCCCACTGAGCGCTGTGTCCGAGACCTGGGATAATTTGGGCAGTCCGCCAAGGAAGATCTGCTCCATCACCTGGTCCTTTTTGTATTCGCTAGTGTAGAGTTTTTTGTAAAAGCTAACTGCTCTCTCTCGTATTTTACCCGCATCAGATAAAATATCCCCAGTTTCAGAGCGTAAACTGTAAATAAATCGGTTTTGTCCATTTACTTTCTCTAGGCTAAAAAAACTGGGACGGTGCGTGCATTTGTTCTGCGTTTTGAAAACGTGATCTTACTAGCGCCCCTTGTACCTTAAGTCCTAGAAGATCCGACAGCTTTTTCTTCCTGGTTACGAGGGTCTGAATGTGGTTTTGGT
>JAQQZR010000005.1:4724707-4735810 GCA_030068235.1 Notoglanidium macrostoma
CACACGTGTTCACTGAAAAGCATTCCAGGTGACGACTTCATGAAGCCGGGTAAGATAATGCCGATTGCATCATCACGCTAAATGCTGGAAAACACCTGTTTGTTTCTTGAAGCAGTTTTTTGGAAGTGCTTGAATTTGTTTGAATGACTTATCGTCTGGAAAATATAGTAACATAAGTAAATTCGACCTTCAATTTAGAAGTCCAATATTGTACGAACAGCAAAACGGCCCAGCGTTCATGCGCATTCAGTACAACATACATTACAAGTGTAATTCAACACTTTACTGTACCTTCCTCTTCACAAACTTGTCCCAATATGTACTTGGAAAAGATCTGAAACCAAAAATAAAGCAAGAAATATATTCATTTGAACATTTCTGTTATACGCTACAGCAATTACCAGGTTAATACCAAGGCTCTTACGGCGTGTTTATGACCAGCCGGTCCCACTGACCCCTCACGTCATCATCAGCAGGTCGCTGTGTGACGTACAAACCATCGAACTCCAGTTTACGTGCCAGCTCCTTCTCCCGCTTAAACACTACTAGGGGAACCTGAAAAGCACGAATGCACAAAAAAGCAATGAAAGGGTGCCAATATTTACATTTACGCCGTTTGTTTTGAATCAGCGTTCTCCAAAGAAGTGCCAAAAAATCGATCACGATGCTAAATCAATATTTCAGTATCATTTGATGGAGCTAATAAAACGTTCATTATGACGATGCTTCACTGAAGCGAGTCCTAAAAAGAAAGTACGCACAAATGAGCAGCAGCCACTTGCCTTCAGACGGTAGTATCCGATGATGGAGCAGAAGGAGATGAGAGTGTGTAATACAGCCAGCGTGTGGAGGACAGGCTTCATATAACCACTTTCTCCCAGAATAAAACGCACATCCTCTTCGCTGAGGTCAGACAGGGCCACTCCTTCAGCATTGGAGGAAACCTAGGTCATGAGCGTTAAGGAGGATACACAACCCGAATCAAGCTATTTATAAGCAGACGTGTTCCCGTAATTATAAATAATGCTTCGCAATAGGATCGAAAGGGAATCTGGGTGAGCTTAAGGGATAAGGTACGTCGCGTGTGTGAACGTGAAATCGGCGTGCTTCACCTTGTAGGACAGAAGAATGAAGTTGACGCCGAAGGCCACGCACAGCGCCAGCACTCGCATGTTGTAGAAATTCCTGGCAAAATAATTCTACGGAAACAGACATGACGCATGGCTTCATTTTCACGTCGCAGTCAGGTGCACTTTCAAATGCGTAAACAAAAAGCGGAGAAGGAAAACAAAAACAGATATTCATACGGACAGCATGTGTTCCCAGCTCACATCCGATAAAATATCTGCTCATATAAGATCTTTCCTCTGCGTTGACATTTCCACTCCTTCGCCACGCAAGCTAGCTTATTTGCATATTTTGTGAAGGAACGTTCATGCAGAGAGAACGCATATGAAATAAGCTCTCTTGTTATTGTGATATGGGTAACCTGATACGGGCACGGCGTGAATGAAGCGTACGAGCCTGTATGGAAGCAGAATGGAAAGGAGGAAGCTGACAGACCAGAGACACAATGACAGCAAGAGAATAAAGAAGACAGAGTTCCGCCTTACGAGCAGTTTTGTCTTCTGGGAGTCGATTATTTTCCACGTCGCCGGTTCTTGAACCTCGGGCTCCACTGCTTTGCGCAGGCTCAATCTCCTGAATCTGCGTTTCGACTCGTCTTCCTTCCTCTTGTCTTTCTTCTCATTGTCCTCACCGCTATGAAAGACACAGTTCTTATTCTTTTGCTGCAAATGGTGCTGCTAACTATAAACAGGCAACATGGCGGGACAAGTGACGCTTATGATAATGGCGGAAGACGTCGGAGAAATTAGGTTCTGACGGGCTTCTTAATGACTTATTAGCAAGGAAAAATGTCTAGAGTATAGTCAAATGTGTCTAGTATTACTTATCAGGTTACTTTTATTACATTTATTAGTCCAATATATTTTAAAGACGCTTTAATTACTACTTTCTTTTTTTCTTGTTACGTATAGTGTCCTTTGGGTATCACGGCTCTTATAAATAAAGTATTATTGTTGATATTATATCATTATTATTATTAGTAGTAGTATTTCCTGTTATAAGATCGTAATACACCATTTGTACAATTATTAAACGTTTCCTAAACAAATATTCTAATTTCAGGAAAAACTTTTCTAATTTAAAGCATTTATTATCTGAAAGGAAAAAAAAAAAAGAAAGCAAAATGATCTGCTAATAGAATAAGAAAACTTACAGATTACAATGGAAAATAAAAAAAAACTAAAAATAAGTATCTCTTTCGTTTGAATTTTTTTTTTTTTTTTTGGCAGTGTAAATATGAGTCCATGATTGTGCTGCTATTTAGTCCTTTTTTTTTTTTTTTTTTGGATTGTTTTGGTTTGTTATTTTCCAGCATCAAATCAAAGAGAACATTAATGTGCTAACCCATCTTAGGCGACAAACCTGTTTTTTGTTTGTTTGTTTGTTTGTTTGTTTTTAGTAGGTTTAATTGCTGACAGGCTAATTTCTGGTCTTAAATTATAAAAAAAAACAAAATGTAATTTTGAATTTCTGATTCATGGACGCATGATGCGGATATTAAAATCATATTTTTAAAAAATTTACTGATAATTTACTTTTATCTATCGATTTTCCACCGCAATCGACTTTCAAACTAACCTTCCAAGTCAATATCGCAATATTATGGAAAATAAAGCAAAAAATTTTTTACTTTTCTTCTTCCCGTGATCTTTAGGAAATTTGAGACGATGCAATTTCCTGTTGCGCATGTGCCCTGTCGAATATTCCAAATCTTTCGTCAGGGTGAATATTTTCACCCTTTTTTAGGCATGAGATTAATGGATTCAGACCTCAATGTAAAATTAATTATACGTTTCTATATAAATTGTTCTGGGACTTTACATGTTTTAGACTTTATCCATGTTTAAAATGACTTTTACCTTTATTTTCCATTAAATGTAATATCAGTGGGGCATAAACAACACCCCGATCAGGAGGAGGCAAATATTATAAAGGAGGCAGGGAGATACAGAAACTCCATCACAAGGAGAAAAAAGAGAACTAAGAATTTTAATGAAGTTAACTAGGAGTAAGTTGGAGCTTCACATGTGGTCTTTCTTCCATAACTCCATTACGTTGGTGAGAAATATTGAGAACAATGCTCACAGCCAGGCTTTCAGATTTATTGAGACAAATCTGATTTATTTGACAGCCTAAATGAATCCGCCGGTATTACACGAGTAAAATCTGTCTAATGCAGATGGAATAAATGCTTTATGTTATTGGTAAAGTTCTTACTCAGCTTTTTCATTCTCTGAATGATTCTCCTCCTCCTCCTCAGACACCGCTGCCTATTTTCACACACACACACACACACACACACACACACACACGCAAATACACAGGGTTGGGCAATGCAAGTTATGATTCTTACAATAATAATAATAATAATAATAGCAATTAATAATAATAAGAGGACAAATAATGCAAATGAATAATGCAATAATTAATAAATAAATAATAATACAAGAATAACCTTTGTGTTTTGCAAACTAAACAACTGTAAACCTACTTTTGCCCTCCCCGTATATGCATGTCTGTAAATATCTACAAATCTAGAAATGTGCCAATAAACCTAATAACTCTCAACGTGTATTATTAGGTGTTATTACAGCATCACAATATTTTATTACAATACAATATAACACCCCAAAAGGGCATTTTAATTAAAGTGTCATCATCGTATCGATATTTAAAGAGGTGTGAATCTTATTTCTGTTTAACCAAAAGCTAACTGCTCGCTAGATAAACTTTAGATGAAGAAAACAGAAATTTTAGCCGATGTCTAGATACACGTGCCAAAAATCTGTTAGATAGGATTAGATCTTATATCAGAATCTAGCTAACCAGACTATGGCTAGCTAACATCTTAGGTAAAAACACAATTAGGATTTTTACAAAGGATTATGACAGGAAAATAGGCTGAGATAAAAAAAACAAACAAAAAAAAAACTAATTGACATTGAAAGGGAACAGAAAAAGGTTCTTACTAACATAGCTATGGATAGTTAGCTTGCATCTTAGCGTCTATAAAAACACAACTAGTAATAGCTCTTGATCTAACATCTGACTGACTAACTAGCTGTTGCTACTTAGCTGTCCTCACAGTTCAAAAAAAAAAAAAAAAAGGATTACTTCTTATACCTGAAAGAGACCTGACATAGCTATGGTTAGCTAGCTAGCATCTTAGCTTAGATGAAAACGCATCTACGTTTTTTCTTTATTGTATTTGCTATATCAAAAACAAAACATATTTGAACAGCACGGTTCCTGCTAATTAGCTAGTGTTTCCGTTTTTAAAAAGGATCTGACTTACATGGCTAAGCTAGCCAACTAGTTAGCTAGCTAGTGTGTTTGTTTTTGATAAAACACACACACACACACACATACACACAAAACATTTTAAAACATAATGAGCACTGGTATTAAAAGAAGATCAGCTAGCTAGTATCTTCGATTTGACGAAAATATGGCTTATATATGATTACCTCAAAACAAAAAAACACAAGGAATTTTAAACTCAGATTAGCTCTTGTAACAAAATAAGATGACTAGCCAGAACCCTTGCTTAAATAAAAGCACAACTAGGATTTGTAAATATGATTAGCTCTTGTATCAAAAACGATCTGACTAATATAGTACTTGCTAGCTAGCTAGCATTTCTCCGAGTAATAACACAAACAGGATTTTTAAATAGGATTAGATCGCGTATCAAAAAGAGAGATGGCTGACTGCTGGTAGCTAGCATCTCTGAGTAAAAACATAAGTAGGGTTTGTAAATACGATTAGCTCTTGATTCAAAAAGAGATCTACCTAATATAGCTAATGCTAGGTAGCATTTCTCTGAATAAAAACAATTTTGAACAACCAAAAAGAATCCTTTAGAGTACACTTTAGCAAAGATTACTAGAAATTCTGGGTAGGACTTTCCACACGTGTTTCCTTTGCCTTTCAGTGTTAAAGATTATAAATATACAACATGTTCTTGAATATGGATGATATTATGGTATATGTGTATGTACTGCGCTGTACTGAACTGACCTGATATTTAGAAGGATTCATTACTTCACCGATGCTAGTGTTGGAATCTTGACTAATTAGCATATATTGTCCTCCTTCCTTTCTTAACTGGAGACCAAACATGTCGGTAAGTAGCTGAGGGTTCCTGGACACAGTCGATAAGTCCAGAGTTACCGCTTGAAGGTCACCCCGGGATGATATGGTCTGTGTGGGACCTCTGGCCTTATGGATTACCCCTTCGTTTACCCCTGTGATGTCATCCAGGGTTGGGTCTGGCAAATCTCTGAAGAAATCAGAGAGTTTGGTCTCTTTGGCAAACTCAATAATGCAACCGCTGAGAAAGACAAGGTAGAGGACGTGCAGGAAAAAGCAGACGGTGCCTAGGATGGTACGAGAAATGGCTGATAAAACCTTCTGGAAAAGGAGGGCGATGGCCAAAATGAGACCCTTCGTGGTTATCTTTTTTATCTGCCGCTTCATGTTCCTTACGGAGAGCAGACACATTACCATCATCAGGCCACAGAGAGGGGCCAGGAGAAGCCATTTCATCATCACCATTAAATAAAAGCCTTTCTGCTCTCCTTTAGTGTCATCATTATCTGTAGCAGGGTTTTTATCCTCGTCCTTCTTCTCATCCACTCCATCATCCTCTGTTCCCAGCACCTCCTCGTCACGGTCGGAGGCAGAGATCTGGGCAGCGAGCTGCATCTCAAAGATGGTGTCCTCGCAGAAGTTCACGAAGAGCTCCATCTTTTCCTTCTCTCCTCCCTTGTTAACAATGTCGAAGATGAACTGACGCTTGCTCTCCTTCACCTAGGGCAATGTCGAAAGACAGATTGTTATGACAAGGCCACTGTTTTAGCATAATCTACTCAGTGTTCTCTTTAACCATTACCGATTCCGTATGACATAACCTGCGTATTCCCAACTGGTTTCAATGGTTTCATGTTACTCAAATTAGTCATATTGAGTCCAAAAGTTACTCCAATGTTACATGGACCCCACGTCCTCACTGCACTCAACTCTGAATATGGAGATTTGTCTGTAAATGACAAATATATACTTTAAGTCCATTACGTTATACTTTTCTGCTAACTATCTCTGAGTATTGTAAGAACTTCTACCAACATGCAAGAGCCATAAAGTTCTGCAACAAAGTCTGATAAACATTTTTCAGTTGAAACAAGTTTACCTTACCTTTACGTTAACATCTGTCATTACCTGTGGTTTTTCCCACTGCATCCGGCTCGACTCGCTGATTTCAAAGTAGACCCTCTCGACCCGTTTCCCGCTGCCCATGATCTCAATCCTGCCCAGGTGAGGCTGGAAATACCTGAGCACGCTGTCAGCTAACTCCTGAAAGTTCCTTAATCGAGCGTCATGAGGCATGTGCTCTGACAGGTTGGTCAAAAGGACAGCCACGTTGAAACCAATGTCTTTGGCCGGTTCGTGAAAACGTGCCACAAAAGCACGATAGTCCAGGAGCTTGCTCTCATTCGTCTCTGCGCAAGACAAGAGGAACTCCATCTCAGACACCGTGTAGCGTTTGTAGCCCTCCATGGCCTTCTGGAAGTCCTTCTTGGAGATAAGTCCTTGTCCATCAGGGTCATATTCTTTGAAGGCATCAGAGGATACGAGATCTTTGAGTTTCAGAAACATGTCGAAGAACGTGAGGATCATTTCGACGTTGCTGGACGACTCCACCAGCATGTCCACCATCTGTTTGCCGATTGTACCATTCACGACATTTCCTGAAAACAAGTATATATGTAGTATATATTATTTATTCAGCATTTCACTGTAAGTGAGGAATCTATTTTTGTGCTGTGTTCTCATTGCTTTCTTTTTTTAATCCTAATAAAAAAACCTGGTTCATACCTTCTAGCATAGACAATAACATCACCACCATGTCTTTTAGCAGATCCATCAGTTCCTTCAGCAGCTCGATCTGACTGGAATCCTGGATGTGGCAAAATTTTGTCACCTCTCACAATATTTTCATCTTACTTTTATTAAAGGTCTTTTATAAGTCAGACCACAAGAGACTGACGTTTCCTGTCACATACATCCTGTAAAACTAGCACAGTCTGTTCTTTCACTCGTCTCCGTTAAATACTTAATTCTTAATTTTAGATTAAATCCCAGATGAAGGTCAAACGACTCGTACAGCACAATATTTTCACTTCAATAATTAATCATTCAGATTTATTCAAATTTCCTACAGCATGAACACACTGCTGCTTGACACAGGTTTTGAAGAGATTTTACAGCAATGAATTGCAATATTTGTTGTATCCTGTGGTGTTTCTTGCAGACCTGAGAAAGTTTCATCTGCATGTGGGCGAAAACATGGAGAAAGCCGACCACGGCGTCCCACAGCCGACTGTGGGCCAAACTCTGCTGGTTGCCAGTACATGGACCCTTAAAAACAAGTTGCGATGTATTGTAAATGTACTAGTTAATGATTTGTTATGTAACATTTCAGTTTCCATCTGTTGGGTTATGTTGTGTCTTTAACTCTGCATAGTGTAAACCATATTTTCAAATAATTAAAATATTAACAGTGCATCCATTGATGTAGCTTATAGTGTGATAGTATGAACCAAGTATGAAAAAGAAGTGCAACGAGTCACAAAGAAATAAAAAGTAGACAAAGATCTCAAATTTATTGCAGCATCCTAGTTTTTCCCAAAGACTATTTTCCCAAATGATCTTGCACCGGTATAGTTTAAAGCTGTCGTGTTTTACACATATATTTTGCCTTAGATGCTTATTTTAGGTCTTTAATTATCAGTACAAAAGAATGATTTTAAGGTCTCCAAACATTTTTTTTTATTTTAGAGACTTTTGCATATTGTTAAAGCAAATGACATATTAAGCAATTAACTACTTTTCAGATTAAAAAAACTAACAAAAAAACAATAGATGCTATTCTACCTCCTCAAACAGAAGCAAGTGAGACATCCAAAGTCTCCAGAAGAACAGTTGCAGGTTCTTCAAGATCATTCAAGAAAACTTTATGAAAGTGAACCACAGAGAACTGCTCTAAAGGCAGAGTGTTGGCTCCAGATCAACCCTTTACCCCCCTTTTTTTTTTTTTTTTTTACATGTGCCTAAAACTTTAAACAGTACTTTTTCTTCCTAGATTAAGCCCTAAAAGCCCTATTTCTATAATTGAGGACCCTGCAAATATCAGATGTGTGTCCATACCGTAGATGGAGTGTAAATTAGAGTTGGATAGGACAGGCCAATGAATAAATTATTATTCTGGGATGTTATGTCATTTTAATTTAAATAAAGTATAAAGGGCTAAAAATAACAGCTTTCTTACATCCGTGTGTAATGGTTTCTACTGTGTCCGGAAAGTTCCTCACCTGGATGTACTCCGTGAGGGTGTTGAAGACCTGTTTGGCAACCCTGATGGCTTTAGAGAAGTTACGCTGGCCGTGTTCATCAATCACATCTTTCCCAGAGTAGTACCAATAAAAGTCACTGATGGACTCCTAAACATAACACATAGTTAAAGATCTACTACTGTATACACACTACTGGATATACACTACTGTATACATATTACTGTAAATTCACTGCTGTAGATTCACTACTGGATATTGACAACTGTATATACAGTACTACATACATACTACTGTATATACACTACCGTATATTGACTAGCGTAGATTGACTACTATATATACGTTACAGTATACATACTACTGCATATTCACTCCTATATATACACTACTGTATATTCAATACTGTATATACAGTTCTACATACATACTACTGTGTATTCACTACTGTATATACACTACCGAATACTGACTACCGTATATTGACTACTGTTTATAGAGTACTGTATGCATAATCCTGTATATTCACTACTGTATGTACACTACTGTGTATTAACTACTGTTAATTCAGTAGTAGAAATTCATTATCTCATTTGGTATCCATTACTATAGATTTATGAATGTATATTCACAAGTTTATATTCACTACTGTATAATGACTACTGTATATTCAACTTCAGCTCACCACTGCACATGTACAGAAATTCAGACAGCCCCATTCAATATGTAAATTTACATTTTTTTTTTTAAGGATACAACAAAATTGTTGCCACTGATTTCTAAAAAAACACATATTTAACCACCAACAGTGCACAAACTTTTAAGCTATCCGTGTCCCTTCAGTTTAGCTTTACAGTGCTGAGTTACCTGCAGTCGGAGCAGGTAGTCCACGGTGGAGATGACAATATTCACTGTGGTATTGTTTCCTGTCTGAGTCCTCAGATAGTTCTGAAAATCTGTCACAAGGAAAGGCAGTTTTGATGTTTTGAGGAGCATAACATACCATAAAATATTTTCTCTATTGGACAATAAATTAGTTACTGCTGCATTTCCATAGTAAAACAGAAAAAGAAAAAAATAAAAGACAAAGATAAACAATCCTGTTGTTAAACCGGAATTTCATGGCCTGAATTTGCATACTTGATCTTTACTGGCTCTTAGATTTTATGACATCGTAGCACATGCAATGTGTTTTATACTCAATCAGATTGTCCAAAGAGACTTTCAGCTCAGCTGCTTCAGAGAGAACTGAAGTGAAACCTCTGCAGTGGCAATTTTCACACTTTTCGAATAAATTATTTGGACAAGATGGAAAACAATTGTTCTGGCTTGACTAATAAATTCCAGTGATACCTTTGACAATTCTTGGTGTGACCTCAGTAACATGTTGGTAGTGAATTTGCACCATAAGAAACCATCAGGTTATGAGTTTAAACCCCAGGAGTGCTCAATAGCCACATTTGGGCCCTTAATGAAACTGCACTTGGATAAATGTTTCTGCCATTTAGTAATTGAATAAAAGTAAATGTGTATGGTATATATATTAAAATATTCAAATAGTCAAAGAGAAAACCATTAAAAAATGTGACACTTATATCCATAATGTATTCATATAGGTAATAAATTCATAGTAATATCCTGCAGCAGGGGACAAAATCCCAAATATACTTCTGCATTGTCATTATAATTCTTTATATTAAAATCATATTATCACTTTTCTGCTTTTTGCCAAGGGCTTTGTCAACCCTTTGACAAAAGCCACTAAATCCATGCTTTATATCTAGTGACAAAACACCAAGAGGAGAAAAACAGAGGCAAGAATAGATGTGTGAGTTTGACTTATTGGTTTGGTACTATGGCCCGGAGATGTTGGTGATTTATTGTACAATTGTGCAAATAAACACCTGCATTATGTCCTTCACAAAGCAACTGGAGGAAGCGGAAGAGATCACATGTAAGTGGCTCATCTGCCATAACCGTATCACCTAATAGACACGTACAGGGAGAAGGGTAATAAAGGAATTAAAAAAATAACAAGACAGATTCCGGTAACACAAAACATGCCTAAAGCGATCTTATTCTCCTGCAGACTCATATTATATAGCTGTGTTTTACTGTGTTGCCGGTGTCTCAGATGTTCCTGCATTACCTTCAGCTGCTGTTCCTAAACCCTCGGCTTTCATCTGCCTCTCGAAAGCGTTCAGGTCTAAAACACTGCAACATACACATCCAAAAGATTGTAAGATTATTTATCAAGCTTTAAGTAAGCTAGAGAATAACTAAAATGAGAAGACAACATTAATTTTATATTAAAGCCAAGGGTATCAAACACGCCCTTGGTCACATCTCTGAGCTTTTGAAGAAATATACACTAAAACTATTACATTTTTAATGTATTAACATCTATTCCATTGATTAACACCAATCTCCTGGAATCAGAACAGGACTTTACTAGGAAAAAGAAAATCTTAGGAGTTGCATGGACTATGTGATAATACATTCACTGACTTCTGTTTGGGGAACATCGAAAAAGAAGTACAAATGTAATATCCATCCATCCATCCATCCATTATCTATAGCGCTTTATCCGTCTGGGTGGCGGGGAAGCTGGAGCCAATCCCAG
>JAQQZR010000005.1:4757997-4771015 GCA_030068235.1 Notoglanidium macrostoma
TGAGAGATGGAGGAACCAGTCGAGCAGTGCTGGAGGATCGGAGGGAGCGCGGTGCAGTGCGGGGTGTGATAAGTGCTGCCTCCCACCTGAAGTCAGCTGGGATTGACTTCAGCTTCCCTGTGACCTCACAAATAAGCGGTATAGATAGCGGATGGATGAATCATTATCACCCTATCATTGGGAGATCACAAGCTCGAATCCCAGTGATGCCACAGCCATTAATGGTCGAGAGTTTTTATGAATTTATAACTCATGTTTTTTGGAATGATCTATCACCTGGCCAGTCTGCGAGATCCTTCTGGATATTTGATGGAGGTCTCGCGCATCTCCATCTTTCGACCTCTCAATGGTCCAGCCCAAGACCAGCATGCTTTTCACTGTCTCTTTAATGGCCGCTCTGTAGTTCTCTTTATCCTAAAACCCATAAACATGAGAAAGTAATATATAAAGACAACAACATGAACAAACTAAATAGAAAAGATTTAACCATTTACTGAAGTTGAAATGTGTGTGTGTGTGTGTGTGTATAACACACTCGTTCTGATAAGGCTCTGTAAGGCTTCAGGAGTGGGTGAACTTTAGCGCTCTCACACATCTGCTCTCCATGAACCCAACCATTAGCAAACTGCAAGCACACCACTTTATATAAACATTATATAAGGTTATACATTATATAATGGATAAAACACTTGGCAACATGCTGTTACAGGAAAATATTCAACAACACAGTGGCGTCATGAAGCGGAGTTACTCTTACCACCCTGAAGTTGATTACTTTTCTGTAAGAGCATGCCCTGATCAGTTTTATTCATCTTATAACACAGCAATATAATAACAATTACAATTTTTATTTTTAAATGAACATCCATTGGGAATTTTATCCGGTTATCGTTAATTCCCTCTTACCTTCTCCAGTGACCACTTCTCATGTGTGTGTTCTGCGTATTTATTCGCCACATACTCCAACCCCTCAGGCACGATTACGCTGAGCAAAACAACAACAACAACAACAACAACAAGAGAACATTAATCATTATACCAAACTGAAACTATACAATACCATTATCTAGTGCAACTCCAACTAGTACACACGCACACAAATGTTCATTCCTTCACCAGCCTCTCTTTTTTCTCTATCTATGAAGTTTCTAAAACAATAAGTCATGTCTTTACAAACGTCCTGACTGTTACAAAGCGCTGACACTGCAGACTCCTTCCATAAATAAATAAACTTCTCCTCCTTACAGAAAACGTCACCATGTCAGTGATGATCAGATTCGAGAATTTAACAGCAGTGTAGTATTAATTATTACTAATTAAGATAAGCGGCTATATAGTGTATTTAGGATAGGATAGTCACTGCTAAATAACATGAAGGTCAATCCCACATGCTCTTACTGGGACGTGTCAAGAGGTTGAGGACAGAAGCGTCCTTCTGAGTCCAGCGAGGAGTGTGTGTCCAGGCCGGATGTACAGGTGAGGTCGATGTGATCAGGAGGAACAGCACCGGACACGGCAACCAGACATCCAATGGACAGCTCAAACAACTCGGGATCATACGGCTGGAGAAAAAAATTAAAAACATCAAGTAATGGTCTAGTTTATATATCGACATGCACCGTTGTGTTCATATATTCCAGTTTTCTATCATATATACATATTTACAATATTATCCTTTCATGTCTTAGTGGGCAGCAATTGAACAAAAAACAAGCCAACAGTATTTAGGTCGTACTGTGTGATGATATCAGCTACAGATAAGTAATAAGTAATGGCACCTTTTCCTTCAAAAGTGCTGCAATGAAATGAATAATGGTATTGTTTGTATCCATAAGTACTTTGTATACGATGTATAAAATTCCTGTCAGGGATTAGCCCAGTTCCTGAAACAAACCTTTTTGTCCAATGCTTTGAAAACATCCCAAAATAGCTTCCTGCTTAGCTGAAGCTCCTCCTCCGAGGCGGAGCCAAAACCACCAGTCATGCAGTAGTACTTCCAGTTCTGCTCATAATGTTCAGTCAGGAGCTGTATGCAAGCGTGTCACAAAATCAGGAAAATGAAAGATGGAGTGTTTCTTAAATTAGTAAGCGCTTATCATAGTAACGAAGACCTTAAGCGGCATCTTGGTGTTCTCGGACAGATGTGGGACGTCAGCTGAGAGATTTCGCAGTAGGGGCTGCAACAGGGATGGCTTCAGTTTCCTGTAATGAAATATAAATACACAAAATGACACACACTAATAGATCCATACACACACTGAGGTCAGGAGTCGAGGTGGAAAAGTTCTACAATTCACCACTCAAGTAAAAGTCCAATACTGACCTATAGTAACTAAAGTCTTCAGATAAGAAAGAAGAGACCACGAAAGAAAACGTTACTGATAGTAAATCAGTGCCTTTTTCACCAAAACTGCAGGGAACGCTTGAAAATGTTAGCTAAGGTTAAATAATAATAACATTATTCCTAATATCTAAAACGTAAACATGTAACTATGAATCATTGTGTTTGCGTAAGCTTAAAACGAGCCCTTTATAGCTACATATTGAACGGCTCCACCTCTACAGAACCACCACGTTGCTCCGTACAGTAGCCCAGAATGGACAAACTTCTAGAGAGCACCTTCTACATTTTGTTTTCTTACAAGTGGCAGCAAGGAGCCGGAAGGACGCACCGGAATGATGACGAAGAAGAAGAAATGAAGACAAGGAAGAACAAAGAAGAGGAATCAGTGTTTTCAAATGCCACATTTTGAAAAATGGAGGATCATACTTATTATTCAGCATGGAAAAAAGCAAGGAAGTGTGAATGTAAGTACGCTAAAGGCACCTGATGACCACCGTACACTCTAATACACGCTTGGTCAGAGAGGGGTGAGGGAGGGGTGTTCAGGTGGTTGAATCCTACGTAGTGGACTTTTAAGTAATCAAAGTAAATGTAAACAGGAAATGAGCCACAGTGGCTAACAAAATGAGAAGTGGTACCTGATGTGGAACGATTGTGACATTAGAACTCACCCACACACAGAGAGCAGGCAGGTCTGGATGGCATCATGCTGGGCTTTGGTGAGGCTGCTGGCTTTAGAGAGACGGTAAAGTGCTTGTAGGAAGTCATCCACGCTTCCTGTCCTAATGAGAGGAAGGCCACAGAGCAGCGACGAGCACTTACTCAACAATGGCAGCACAGACCCGAACAAGTAACGGTTCAGCGCCAGCGCCATGTCTGTACCGCCCAGTCCGTTCTACAGAAAGATGGAGAGGGGAAGACGGAGATTATTAAGACACTTCACACTCACTTATTTATTCACTTGATTTATAATATCGTGGCTTCAATAAATTGTGCACACAATTAGATGATAGAAACAAATATAATGCCAAATAATAGCATGTGCTGGATCAAGTGCTATTTTATAGGCTTATGAAGAATGAGTGTGGAAGCCGTATTGCAAAATTTAACCAAAACTCCCTCACATTATCCATGCTAACAGCAGCTTGAAGATCTGGTAGGAAACCTTTCTGAAGGAGGTGGAGCAGGAAGTTTTGGTCCTGGACACTGTAGACTCGGTCCAGAAACAGCACCATGGATGCCTTGTGATCTGGACAGAAGCACCTGGACATGTCCGGCTCCATCATGCAACCATCTGAAATGAATCAAAAAGAACATTTCCGTTTCCTAGCTTGCAATGAGCAGAAATATGCATATACTGATCTCATAGAATCTCAGTGCATTATACCAGAGAAAATGTAAGTTTTACAATTCAAAATGTCTAGGACACATCGACCGTTGAAGCGCTGCCCAAACACATGCCATGTGTTAGCTCGACAAAGTTAGCTAGCTGAACGTGTTTATTAGACGTGTTTATTAAACTGCTTAGTAAGAATGTGAGCATTAGCTCGCTAGTTTTTTTGATGTAGAATTGAGGCACGCTGCATATGCTTGTTAATGCAATATCAATTTGGTGTGTTATAACCAGTAAGCTTAGCATGTTAAATTCTTGATTAGCATGATAACTTCATTGAAATGTTAGCTACATACACTACAGGCCAGACGTTTGGGCCCACCCTTGGATTTAAAAAATAAAATAAAATAAATGATACACTGCATTGTCAAACTTTTATAGCAAGAAAATAAAAGAAATAGTTAAAACAAATGTAACTGAGTGGTTTTGAAGTGTAATGTAATGACTGCGTGTGCCTAAGTACGAGTCTCATCAAAATAACTGTAAATGTAGTGTAGCTAAGATGACATGTAAAGGCAAAAGGCAAAGCTCTTCAGACCAATTATCCCTCCTAATTACATGTAACCACAACCTTATTCTGTTGGCTTGGAAATCTGCCCGATTCTGGCATCCAACAGCACAATGTGACATTTTAGAGAACATATTCTGGCAGGATTTTTCAAATCACTACAATCTTTTGCTATGATTTTGCAACCAGGGTCTACTGGCCTAGTGGAAAGAAATTGACAGTGCACCTTTGTCCAGAAAAGGGAGTGGGAAAGGGATGCTGATAACTCCTTCCAGATCCTTCACAGGAATCAAAGATCTCAAGATACCCCTTACGCGAACAGCCTCGCCTTTCCCGGCCTCTATTAGCTACACACACATACACATATTTAAAAAAAAAAATCAAGCTTAATTGTAGTATTTTCTTCTACATTAATTACTTTATTTTTATAATGATCACTCACGTGCATCTCTGGAGCACAGCGGCCCAGCAGGTCTATAAGAGCGGAGTAAAAGGTCATGATGGCGTGTCCCATGTGGATGACATCATCATCTTCATCATCAAGAGTGTCACTGCATGAGTGAGGAACAGAAAAAAAACTCTTAGGCGGACAATTTAAAAAAATACACAAGCAGAAAGAAAGGGAGCAAGCGGTAACTAACAGTGTGCTACTGGACTGATAGGCTTTAGAAAAACACTCTCCATTCTCCTCTTCGGAGATCTTGATGGCTTCCTCCATGGTTGCTAAGAGACCGTTTCCTCCCTCTACTCGGAGGGCGGGGCCAAAGCATTCAGGGCGGCGAATCAGGAGTCGGACGACAACGTACGCGTTCTCTTCCACACTTTCACCTGTGCATAGATAGCATGTCCATTAATAGCCCATTAATGGTGAGCAGATCAAGGTTACAAAACTGATTTCACTGTTCTCTCACCGTTGCAGAAGACAGCAAAGCGCAGTAAGTCCAGGTATCGCTCGCCTTCGACGGGATTCCAGCCGATGTCCGCGTAGCCTTTAGAGAGCAGCAAGGAACAACTCTGCAAACCGCAGCCTGCCAAATACTGCACCACCTACAGGAAGACAACAGCAGGATCAATATTTTTTAAGTAGTGAAATTAATTTAACAAGATTTTTACATCATGAACCACTGAGGAGGAGCTTGTCGTATTGAACATACTTCCTTTTATCAAATATAGCGAATGTATGAGGGGAGACAGAAAACGCCAGAGGCTCTGACCTTCTCCAGGTCCGGCTCTGTGAGCGCTAATGCCAGCTCGTAGTTGTCCATCACAGAAGCCGCAGCCACGTCCAGAGGAGTCGAGCCTCGCATGGAGGGAGATGCTGAGGAAACATCAGGGTTAAACTTTAAACAATACAAATAAGGACAGACAGCAGGGTTAATAGCCCATAATGCTGAAATGTGGGATGAAATTAATATAGGGAGGCATAGTGGTCCAGTGGTCTCTGTGTTGGATTGGTGATCTGTCCAGGGTGTACCGTTCCCGAAGTCACCCGGGACTGGCTCTAGCTTCTCTGTGACGCGCAATGGATAGGTGGTAAAGAAAATGAATGAATCAATTCAGATATAAAATTATATGCAAAACAGCTTGTCATTGCATAAATATTCTCTCTATATTGCTTCAATTAGTTCTGGTGCAACCAGTTGCCATCATCAGTGACATAATTCGTTGAATGGAGCTGAAAGTGTCACTTGATCTTAAAATAAATACACCTGACCATTTGAAACTGTGTTTTGTTATCCTTTTTTAAAAATCGTTTCTATTTTGCGCAACACTGCGGTGGAAACTATATTAATTTAGGAATGTAGCAATTTTAAGGAAGGATTTTCTCTTTATTTAACACTGGTTTAACCAAATGGCAAATTATTTAGCTGGTTCAAGAGTAACAACTAATGAATTCGCTTCATGCTAACCGCATCTCTCAAAACATGTAACACCACTGGTTAAGTTTATTATAATAAGCAATTTTATAAATCACCAGAATAAATCAGTGAGATCATATCTCAGACCTCCAGCCAGAGAATTCATGTGCACATACAAGATTTCATTTTCACATTTTTTTCCCCTAAATTTTATGTGTATACTTAATGACTATTGACTGTCAGTCTCTGGTTAGTAAGTTCAGAAGTTGATCACAATTATAATGTAAAGCACGGACTACATAAACATATTTAAACCCATGGAGAATCATCAGTTGCATGATGATTAGCAAGCATACCAAGTCCAACGCTGCTGTGGTCCAACAGGTAGCTCAGGTGATCAAACATGGCTTTCTGGTTGTGTCGGCTGATTCGGCAAAAATAACACAGGAAACGGCAGCAGTGGGCCACCATCTTTGGAAACCTGATTTCCTGATAGCGGAGAGAATTTTTCGTAAATGACATTACATAACCATTGTGAACACGTGAATATGCCTATGTGTAAGTTTAAAATGAATGTTACATTTACTGAAAGAAACATGGATGTAAAGGGAAATGCACAGCTACCTTGGATTCTCTGGTGCCCAGGACGTTAACCATCACCTCCATGACGGTCTCGTGCATACCCAGTGCCCTCATCAAGTTCGGGTGCTGGTAGAACACTTTATTTTTCATGATATCACTACAGAGGAAAGAGTGTTGGTTCCAAATGCATGAGCAGACCCTAGGTGGTTGCAAATTCCAACTGTCACAGATTCACCATTTCCTGGCTCTTTTCCTGTCGTGTCATTGGTTTATTTTCTGACTGTGAACACCTGTTCTTGATTAGTTTTTGTTTGATTTTTTTATAACCATTGTGTGTTATTTTTTGCAAAGCCTTGGCATAAATTTGCTTCATTAAAAGTAGCCTTCAAAGCCTTCATTTCTTTTCTCCTGGTTTCCTTATTCCTGATTATGCATGATCTTCATATATCTTCGTCTGCCTGTGTCTTGACCTCTGCTCTGACTAGAACTTTTGGATTTGCCTTAAGTAAAAAAGTACAGTTGATGTGTTATGGGTTGTTGCGCTACTCACTGCATGTTACATGAACCAAAACACTCATCGTACCTGGCATCATACCAGTGGATATTTGTTTTCAATACAATTTGCTTAAAAATGTCTTGATTTTATATCGTTTAAAGAAGAAAAAAGCTGCAATCAAAATGTATGTGTCTGTTTTTAAAGGAATAGTAAAAGGCCTGCTAAAGTTGTTACTGTTCTCAAAAAGATAATAATGTGAAAACTATGTTGTATGTAAACACCAAGCAGGTTTATGTGAACTTTAATACATTTTCTCCAACAGACCACAATCGGGAGGCTTCACTTTGGTTTCATTAATAGTCTCTGACATTACAAGTCTCTTACCCAAGTCCTCGGATCATGAGTTCCTCTTCTTCTATGCCCATTCTTGCTGTAAGTAGTGAGCGGATCCGCCCCAGTGCCTCCTGCAGGCCAAGTGTGTCCTCTATTGAGTTTTGAGTGATGCAGTAAGCTTTTTGCAATGGGGTGGCGATTTTGCCCTCCAGGCCAGCGTACTGACAGAGCAGAAGTCCAAATGCGGCCCGTACCAGAACCGGGTCCTCCAGTGGACCCTCGTGAGCCCAACGCATCACAGTGTCTGAGATCAGCCACTGAAGAGAAACTGGAGAGAAATGGCGAAAATGGGATTGAGGAACCTGAGGTAGAGTAAGAGAAGTAGCAGGAAACAATACCAACAACAACAACAACAATATTATTAATAATAATAATAATAATAATAATAATAATAGTGAACAGACAGTAAGGGATCAAAGGATTTCATGGTGTAAGAGCGACATAAGAATTTGCCAGCACTTACATCCATGAACCACCTCACTATAATAATTCATAATATTTTCATGGATCATGGTGGCCATTTTGACCACATTTCCATGCCAATAAATGACTCTTATATTTTGAATTTCCTACCAGGTTTAGCCACAACATCCTCTTCAACCACACCAGACATCCTCCTCTTTAGACGAGACATTTTGTCCACCAGGTCCCTTAATCGATTCCTGATAGTCTGATTCTTGTCATCTTCAGTACCTGAGCTTTCATCACTTTCAATTCCTATTAAGTACAAAAAAGACTTATGTTTAGGTGAAATGATTCATTTTCAGTTTTACATAACAAACTAATAAACAAAACAAGAGGAGTAAATAATTTCACGCTAAATATTATTGACTGTATTGTTTGTATGTATTTCTGTCATACTACAATGGCTTTTGAGGTCCAGATGGAAATCCCAGAGCAACTCTCTAATCTTCTCAGGGCAGGAGCAAGCCTGCTCCTTCTCCCGGAAATTTAGCAGCATGTTCATCTGATGGAGTAGGGCAGTATGTATAGTTCAATTTAATTGGTACTTTTTAACAGATTAATTGTTCTAAAGGACTCTGGACTTTTGCCTGGTTACCTGTTCTTGAGGTGGAGAGCGGAACTCCTTGGTCTTGCGGGCAGTGAGAGCAGCAGACATGTTGAGTGCCTCCATGACATCCATGTAGCGAGTGCGCTGGTTGCCCTGGAGACGACCCACAAGGTCAGCAGAGAAGGTCACTATGGCCTCGACCCAGTGGCGCAGCTGACAGTCACACAGATACTGCAGCAAGTGACACAACTATGAGAGAGTGGAGACAGAAATGCACAAATAAGTCAAACATTTAAATATAGCTGCAAGTGGTAATGCCAGGCCCTCAACACTTCAGGCGATATGACCAGATTAACACAATATGACAATTAAAAGAGTTCATTTTTCACTAAGCCAAGATGAATGAAAAAGCCACTCATTCTGTTGCCAGATGGAGGTGCTATATCACAGTGTCACTCTGGGCATGTGGATATCATCATAACCATCATAACCAATAACCTGTGAAGTTTGAACCGTATCAAGCAATGCATAGAAAGTTTATGACACTTTGTGTGCCAAGAAATATAAATTCGTTGTTTTGCCATTTTAACACCTGGCAAGGTATCAAAAATCCCTTTGCAATTTAAAATCAGCAACAACTTGACTTCATATGTATATATATATATCAAATCTGACATGAATCCAATGAACCATCTAGTAGGAGTTTAGCTAAAGTAGATGAAAAAGCCATTGTTCCTGTGGCCAGATAGTGGCGCTATACCAAGGTGTCACTGTCAAAAGCACTAATGTGTGTGTGCCAAATTTCATCAATTTTCTTCCATGGGAACCACCTCAAAAATGGTCAAGTCTTGAAAGGAAAAAACATCACTGCAAAAGCAATAGGACCCTATGCTCCTTCGGCATGCAGTGACTGTATCAGAGACTATACCTAAGCAATATTAGCAAAATTATTGTTAAGCCTATTATTATAGTCTGTAGTTTACCTGTAGTTTAACTGCTTCCGGTAGCTTCATCTGTAACAAAGTTCTTTGAACAGCAATGGCTCTTCCTTCTTTCACCTCTCCCTCTATCTCACAATCATTCTCTCCATCTCCATCCATCAATTCATCTGCATCGTTTTCCATCACGTAAGCAGAGGGAAGGATGAGGGAAAGCACACACCGCAGATCTGAGTGTTGATATACACCCATGAGGAGGAGAGTGTGGAGAAGTTGGAGTAGAGGAACAAGAAGTAACTCTATACTGCCTCCCACAGGGTCCCTTATATTCTTCCCTACTGAGTGGACTGCCTCCTCCAACATGGCTGTCATTACAGCTTTCAGCACGTCCAGTGGGAATTCGGGACTATATTGACAGGGATCATCCTCAGACGTATTGGTCCTGTTTTCAAAACTGTTGCTGCTAGCTCTAACAAAACAAGGTGAACTGAAGTGCATTCTCGGTCGCAGAGAGGTGCTGATGTTACTGCCAGGGAGGCTGTGTTGCTTTTTGTTGTTTTCAAAAAGTGTAATAGACCGCATGGTATCAGTCATAGGAACAATATACTCATAGGTGGTAGCCTGCCTGGCACTGCTATGGGCACTGAGGTGGACAGTCATTAACAGGTCGTAGAAACCTGCTCGCAGATTCCCAGGCAATCCAGGACAGTGCAATGCAAACAGAAGCTGTGACTGGTCAATGTGGCTACACAAGGCGTGGCTTATGGGTATGTTTCCATGGGCACAAAGGGCAGAATACAGACGGAGGGTGTGGTCATGGAACTTGAGCAGGTTATCCAGTTCAGAGAGTTCGAGAATGTCTATGCTCCTGGAACAGGAACCAAAGAGAAACGTTCCACATAAAACAATAATACACTGTTATTTACTTAGAACCTAAGATTATGGGATTTTATATGAAAACTTTTCTACATGACACTGGATGAAAATTTAATGAATAATCAACTAATTTGCTGGATAGACAATGTAGAACCTGATCTGAAAATGTGCTAGTAGTAAATCATCGGTAGGGTATTAAATTTAATTCCATAGTAAATGGAAGTTAGCCCCTTTGGCACCATATACAAAGAAAACAAAAAAGGAACACCTTTTACACTACTTGAACATAGATGACAGAACAACATGATTGTTTTTGCCCTCTGACCTGTCCTCCTCAGGGATGTGTAGGGTCATAACCTGTAGACTCTCAGTGCACTGTACCCTCCAGCCGTGCCTCTCCTCAAGCCGTGTCAGCTCTACCTGCGGGACATCTTCGGGGAGCCGTGTCCACCTCATGGGTATCAGGGATTGGACATTAAGCCTGGGAGGACACTGAGGCTCTATGTTTTTCCTCTCACTCCGAAACAAACCAGCAGACAATGGCAATGCACCCTACAGGGGGAGTATTAGTTCTAATTTTAAAAGAATAGTACCAGATGGTAGTGTTTGAGAAAGGAACTCCTCAACTTTCCAAGAAGTGATAATTGTGTGAATCTTTCTTTGTCACATCCAGCTGAGTTAAATGGCCAGTTTTATTACAGGAAATGTAGCCATTTTAGAAATCATTTCAGGCAGCATTTTCATTCCCAAAGGTATGGATAAATTTAAATTAAAACATTATATCCAGATTTCTGTATTTAATTTCATTGAATTCATAAGGACAAGCCAAAATGCCGTTGCTATACTACAGTATTTACGTGTATGTAGACATATTGTATATAGTATCTAGATAGCTTATCAGACTAAAAGATTTAATTGTGTTTACCTTAATTCGTCCAAGTTCAAACTGGAAGACATCAGAGCTGGTGGCTTTGGCAAAAACTGCTGGGAACAGTTTAGTGCCTGGTTCCACCTAAAGAAGTAAATAAAACACCTATTCAATTACATATATAAAACTGATAAGAATACATAATCAGAGTAGGCAGTATAGCCTTAAAGTCTCAGGCTAAGCTCAAGGGGCAAATTATGGCAACAAGAACAAGTCGTGGCAAGATGTATTGGAGATGTTACCTGATAGAAGATTCCCATCTCCTTTCCATTAGCAGTAAAGGTAAGACATCCAGTCGCAGTGTCAGCCAGACAGCCAATTTCTAGCCTTGTGCTACTGCGGCTGTGGGAGAGACTACTGCCCTCTGCAGCACACATCATGTAACAGCAACTGCACTTGACACTGTTGGGAATACAAGCGGATACGCATCAAAACCTCTTGGCACCAGTGCACAACTTAACATCAGTACAAAATTTCTGTTACATTCCTCAGATTCATTGATGATACCTCTCAAGAACTTTGCCCCATTGGTCCCCAAGTGTGACAGTCACATTACACACTCTCTCTGGGTCAAAGGTTCGATCAAAAGATTGGAAGTTTGAAGTTACCCATCCAATCCAGACACAGGATAGATCCTGCCCATGTAGGATCTTCACAGAATAATAGTACTACAGAAGAAATAAAAACAAACAAAGACCAAGAGAAGGAAGAAATAAGAAACTCACAGTGTAAGAACCATATATGTAAATGTCTCTAACCTTAGGGCAGTTGGCAAGTTGGTTCTCGCTGTCCCTCTCAATTGCCAACACCTCCTCCAGTAGCCGGGCTGAAGATCCACTAGAGTTCAATTCTGGTTTCTTCTTCAAAAGAAACCTATAAAGCACCAAACTCTGAGCCAAATCCAAGAACATAATACTAAAGCAAATCATCTATCTCAAAGGAACAGTCTCAATTTAGTGCTGGAACCCTTGTTGATCTTTTTGTTTGATATAGGTTTATATCTTTGATAGCTTTCCAAAACAAATTTTGTTGCTAGTCTCACATGGAGTAGTTTATGTACCTCTTACTTGCAGTGATATTGAACAACCATCTTGCCCACTTCTTTACAGAATAAGCTAAAGTTGTCATTAGTTTTATTTAAACTTGTTGTATGCTACAAAATTATGGCCCCACACAAGCCCATCTTAGGTAGGACTACCATGGATTACAGTGAACTTACCTTTGCTTAAGTCTGGAAGGCTTTTCTTGGGCATGATCCTTATGGTTGTTTAGTTCATCTCTACTTCCCGTGTGTCTGTGGGCCGACTTCATGAGCATTTCAAAGTCAGAGTCCTCCTGCCCTTCTTCTGGTTCCTTAATGTGGCATGTTACACTGCTAGCTGGTGGTAATGTACCATCCACAGGCTTAGTGAATACTTGTGCACATTCTATGGGCAAGCTCAGGCGATAAAACTCAACATCACTGCTGAGACTGTCAGGCAATCCCACTGACCGCTGTGTGACCTTCAGAACTGGAATGTGGCCAAATGTCCCATCAATGTAACTGACCTGGAAGTACAATAAAACAAAGTTTATCATTAACCTAATATCATTATCATTAGCTCTCACAACAATTTATATTAGATATTAGAATTTTTTGTTAGTCCTTATGTATCGTCTAACTAGGTGTCTGGACTCAAAATCATCTGG
>JAQQZR010000005.1:4801649-4812815 GCA_030068235.1 Notoglanidium macrostoma
TTGAGCTTGTGTGTGTGTGTGTGTGTGTGTGTGTGTGTGTGTGTGTGTGTGTGTGTGTGTGTGTGTGTGCGCACCTGGACTTCCTCAGTAGTGTGTACTATGAACATATCCTGCAGGTCCTCCATGGCTCCCTCCATCCAGTTGTTGAAAGGAGCGGATCTCTTAGCGTACTCCAGAAACAACAGCTCCACCGTCTCCAGAAGCTTCTCAGTCCTCTGAACACACGCACACACACACGCACACACACACACACACACACACAAACATAATTCAACATATTTTACAAACAAAATAATTCTGTTTGTTAGGATAAAAATAACACAAACCCACACACACACGCACACACACACACACACACCCAGTACCTCCAGCGCCTCGCGGCGCTTATGAGTGAGCGTCCCGAGCTTGTCCCAGACATCACAGATACTCTGACACCTCTGATTCACTGCTGCTACATCATGATAGTCCAACTCACTGTCTCACACACACACGCACGCACACACACACACACACACACACACACAGTTCACTCAGAGTCAAATCAGTTTTACAGTTTTATTGTCGCAGATCGTACAAACACGGTACACGATTTCTTTTAGAACGCACAATGTGACGCCAGATTTAGTGCCACTGAAACCAAAATGGCCGACATCACTGACAGGTTTGGCGGTGTAAGATTAAAGTGTGATTAAAAAGAGTGTTAGCACTTCTGCAACGGTTGTATAAAAAATTCCCCCTATAGAGGACGGTACAGGACTTGAGGGTGTGCTGTTTATGGGAAGAACATCAACAATGAGAGAGCGTGATGACTGTATAGTACATACAGAATCAAAGACTCTGTGTCAAGATGGCGAAGGAAAATAATCAGCAACAGGGTGGCGTGATAACAGCATGAACATTTATTTATTAAAGAGCAGCACATCATTTATGGTTTTAAGCTGTATTTGGTTACATTTATTATCATGGGATAACACACTCTCCACAATGAAGCCTTATGGCACGCTCTGTTCTGACGCAGTTTTGAGCTGCAGCTTTTCGGTTCGCTGTACAAGGTTTACCAGATTAGCGAGATAAGCTACAAGGTGAACTGAGCTGTTAGCTATGTCATGGAGGGGGAGAAACGTTAGCGCTTATCTTTCACTCCGAATGTATGCACCATTATCACATACTCACACCCACACACAGGCTTAGCGGGAGATAGGCTGAGCTGAAACAGGACCGCAGTGACACACAGTGCTGAGAATGCATGTAAGTGTGCACAGCGTGTGTATAACAGGAAGTGATTTCATTTCTGTGGCTCGCTGAAAGGTAAAACATGACACGTTGTCTCCGGGACGCAAAAAGACGGAACATTACGATGCAAACACGGAAGCCAGTTTTTACCACCAAATTACCCATAATCCTCCACATTATTGCTATTTCCACGACCGAGCGATATTGTGTGCCGTATTTTAAATAGTGCGTTAGCAGTAGAAGTTATGGGACAGAGGTCTAAAGGTCGTACTTGAGTTCCTGTGCAATGGCAGCGATCTGCTCCACTCTGTCCTGATGCGCCGAGAGATCGCTCTCGAATGCTTCATGCTTCCTCAGCAAAGCTCGAACTTCCATCAGCGAAGCGGATTCGTAGTCTTTCTGAATCAAGAGCTCCTCTTTACCTGTTGCACACACAAACACACTCACAATTCAACTGTCTAGATGGAATCTAGCCGAACAGTGCGTGGATTCACAGATATTTCTGTGATGCTATGTATTTGTTTTTACTCGCCTGAGGCCCAGCTCTCATGACTGGTGGCTTTCTGGCGGAATTTCTCAGCCAGGTGATCGACCCTCAGGAGTTTGCGGATCTCCGTCAGCAGCCATTCCTCGTAGCCTTTCTCCGCCTGCTCCAGACCCTGCCACGCACTCGCGATGTCCTACACACACCCAAACAATTGAACTGAATGGAACATATTATCTTATTCAGACCCACACATCATGATTTGGATGAGTTGTGCTAGATCTGGAGCCGGAGCCGAATTCTGCAGGAAGGTAGATCAATCGGAGTTCCTTCTTCAAAACAGTGACGATATGACAGAAATGGTTTTTTATATTCGCTAAGAGAAGTAATAAAAATCAAGGTATTAGTTTGAAATTTCTGATGATCAGCTCTGACAACTGATGAAACTTTGTTCCTATATTTTTGCAAGGCAGCTATTAAAGAGTAAGGCTTTTAGCAAGCTAACATCATGGCACTCGGAGAGCACCGGCCTCCGCCAAGGACAACAGTCGACTTTACTGTTACATGCAAATCTGACAGCGCAAACCACGTTATATGTCTGGATATATTTCCAACAGTCGTCGCATTTCTACATTGACTATGTTTTGTCACTACTGAACTTTACTACCATCTACTGGATTTTAAGAAATATGGAACTGTTTAGCGCAGACTTCCACCAGGGCCAAATGCAGTATCATCTGGCAACGTTAGTGAAATTGTGACTACATTCCTGGAGCCGCCACATCACTTGAATTCGCTCTTCTTCCTTGGCCATGCAACACCCTGCCTCCAAGCTTCACGGAAATTGGTTCAGTAGGTTTTGCCCAAACTGCACCGAAAACATAACCTCTTCGGTGGAATAGTGGTGCTAAATAGCTACTGCCAGAGCTGCTGTTTCAGAACAATGTATCAGCATCTTCTGACCAATCAGCTGTTTGACAATGATTTGAGTGTGCCTCTCTCACCGACACCATCTTCCCCTCAGAGGGCATGAAGGCAGGACGGTTGCTGATGCGTAGTTTGGTCTGCAGCGTGTTGAAGTTGATCTCCAGCTGACATTTCTCCTGCACTTTGGGCGGCTTGTGAAGGCGACGGTAATCACGGAAATCCTCCAGCTTACGCTGCATCTGAGCTACAGACTTCTCCGTAACACGGTTCTCCAACCACGGGGTCGTACGCCTTATCCACTCCAACAACTGAGGAGAAGAGGAGAGGAGAGGAGAGGAGAGGAGAGATGAGAAGAGACAAGAAGAGGAGTAGAGAAAAGACAGAAGAAGAGAAGAAAAGAGAAGAGAAGCAAAGATGACAGGGAAAGAGAAGACATGACACAGAAGACGAGAGGAGAACAGAAGAGAAGAGATGAGACAAGACAGGTCGAGACCAGAAAGGAGGAGAAGAGAAGGGACGAGAAGAGAAGAGACAGAAGAAGAAAAGAGAATAAAAGAGAAGAGAAGACAATAGGAGTAGCGAAGAAGAGACAAAACAGAAGAACAAACAGGATGAGAAGAGAAGAGAAGAGAAGAGAGAGGTGTCACAGATAAGAGTAACAGGTAGTGTGTGTGTGTGTGTGTGTGTGTGTGTGTGTGTGTGTGTGGGTGTACCTCGCTGGCCAGTCTCTCATAATCCTCCATCAACTTCTCGTTCTCCTGATTCACCCCTAAAACTTTACAGATCCGGTTTGCAGCAGTCTCAGCCTGCAGACAGACCGAAAAATCATGGATGGATGGATGGTTGGATAGACGGAAAAATGGTTGGATGGATGAATGGAAAGAGCGATAGATGGATGGATGTTAACTAGTGAAGCACACACATACACTTTACCTGTTCTGCTCCAGCAAAAGCATGATAGAAGCAGGACACGTAGGTCATTATGGCTCTCTCATCAGGTTTAGGAGTGTTCACGATGTCTAGAGGAGAGGACAAAAAGACGAGGAGGACAGAGGAAAAGAAAGATGAGAAGAGAGGACAAATAAAAGGCCAGAGGAGAAATAAAGAGAGGAAAGAAACAGATAGAGGTAAGAGAAGGTTAAAGGTAAAATGAGGAAACAAAGAGGAAATAGAACAGAACAACAAAGCAAGCAAAGAGACGAGGAATGGTCAGGGAAAAGAAAGCAGAGGAGAAGAAAACATGATGAGAGGAAAAAGAGAGGAGAAGAGAGAAAGGAAAAAATTAGAGGAGCAAAGGAAAAAGGAGAGATGGGAAAAGGAAAGAAAAGAAAATGAAAGAAAATTAGACAGAGAAACAGAGCAGAAGAAAAAAGAGCAAAGAGAACATAAGAAAAGGGAGACAGATCGAGAAGAGAAAAGAAGAGAAGAGAAGAAAAGAGAAGACGAGGTGAGATGAAAGAGAGGAGAGGAGAGGAGAGGAGACGAAATGTAGGAGAGGAGAGGAGAAGAGAGGAGACGAGTCGAAGGAGAGGAGAAGAGAGGCGAAGAGAGGAGACGAGTCGAAGGAGAGGAGAGGAGAGGAGACGAAGGAAAGGAGAGGAGAGGAGATGAAGGAGAGGAGAGGAGAAGAGAGGAGACGAAGGAAAGGAGAGGAGAGGAGACGAAGGAGAGGAGAGGAGAAGAGAGGAGACGAAGGAAAGGAGAGGAGAGGAGACGAAGGAGAGGAGAGAAGAAGAGAGGAGAAGAGAGAAGAGGAGAGGAGACGAGTCGAAGGAGAGGAGAGGAGACGAAGGAGAGGAGATGAGAGGAGATGAGAAAAGATGAAGGAGAGGAGAGGAGAGGAGACGAGTTGAAGGAGAGTTGAGGAGACGAGACGAAGGAGAGGAGAAGAGAGGAGAGGAGACGAGTTGAAGGAGAGGAGCCGAGGCAAGACGAAGGAGAGGAGAGGAGAGGAGACGAAGGAGAGGAGAAGAGAGGAGACGAAGGAGAGGAAAGGAGAAGAGAGGAGAGGAGACGAGACAAAGGAGAGGAGAAGAGAGGCGAAGAGAGGAGACGAGTCGAAGGAGAGGAGAGGAGAGGAGACGAAGGAGAGGAAAGGAGAAGAGAGGAGAGGAGACGAGACAAAGGAGAGGAGAGGAGAGGCGAAGAGAGGAGACAAGACAAAGGAGAGCAGACATTTTCTTTCCCTATAATATTTATCATGTACTTACAGCTTTGCTGCAAAACATTACCAAATTACCAGTACTGATTTAATACTGGTGTCTCATTTAGAAACTAACTCAAAACCTTTGAACTTTCAAAACCTTTGCATCACATGATCTCGAGCCTCTGCACACTGGTAACACTGTCGTCCAAAAACATCTAACAGCGATAAAGACAGACAGTCTCACCCTCTGCATCCAGCATCTTGGGAATATCGAGGTGTTTCTCTGCCACTTCAAATGCCAGGTTCAGATTCCCCAGAGGATCGTCCTGAACACACCCAGGATATAAAGTGTTTATTTCTTCTGTCAAATTACAGATGACACATAACCCACTCCACACACACTTTAATCCAGCTTTAATCCAGGGGAGGATTAAAGTCAGCAGTGGCTCATGACCATAGGTTTGGGTTAGAAGGCTGGAATTAATAACTACACAGCCTTGAACAAAAGACTATTCTTGATTTATTCTATATGCTGCTATCTAGTGAATTTAATTAAATAACCCTGTAATAAAAGACAACACAGAGTCATCCAGTGTACAGTTTAGCAGCACGTTTTGAGCTTTGCTCAACCAACATTGAGGTAATATCTATAACCAGCGCAATTTCCAGCACAACTACATCCCCAAAAATCTGGGTACAGAAAAATGGAGATATGCTCCTTCCTTTTTCTCAGTTTTTTTCATGAGAACTTCAGACATATTTCTGATTATATCTGAAATATTAAATCTCCATTATATCTGATATCTTGCAATAGAAACAATTCTGAAAAATCAGAAAAATCAGTTGGGTAAAATAAAATAAAATGTGTGCGTCAATATGCAAAAATGTCATGGTGAATATTAAAGTAATGTAAAGAGCTGGCAGTAAATTAAATCGAATACTGAACTGAAAAGGTGTAGTGTAGACTGTTTATATTACACATTATATAGATTATAATTATATTATTATATACACGTATTATGCGGGGGGTCTGATAGGATCAGTCACGACATTCTAGGCTGAAAATAAGGATGCCATCACTGATCTAGAAACACAAGCAAATTAATGGACAATTGAAGTAAATTCTTCAAATAACAACTTTACTGATCACTTAATAGAGTTACTTAGTATTTCAATGGAATCCATGGAGAAATATGGACTTTATGAAGATTAATATTTGTTACACTGTATGCTAATACTGCTGCTTGGTACTGTTAATAGATATACAACATGCACAAAAGAATACGAGACAAAAATATTGTAGATGCCGGTGACAGGTGGTAATGATATAGAAGATGTAAGGGCTAAAAGATTCTTCTACCTACTAATTACTAACTCGGTATTATTATTATTATGGAATCATTAGTTGGGTGTTTTAGTACAGGGTCTCATCACAGGCATAAAACTATTACGCATACACACGCACAGGAACACACTCATGGAAAGCCAGGAATGCCAATCAGGGTGGCTATATTTTTAAGTCAAGTGAAGAGTAAGCACGGTAAACAGAACAGCTGCACTCAGGGCTCCACACGTTTGTCAAGCCATTTGTTAACAGCAAATAAGACAACACAGATGGCACATACTGACCCTTATATTTTCCTGAAAAAAGAGCAAGGGATTAGCCATGCTAGCCCATTTATTCCTGTCGCCTTGGGATAAGTTATATTTCTTTAGGTTTGCAACTTTCAGGTAATAATGTGTTTCATAGAAATAACAGAAATATAAAAAATATATATTAAAGTGAAACCTCAAGTCCTTTTTTGGATGCATCTTTCACCACAGAAAGATGACTATAATGTAACCATCTAAACTCTTCTAAAGCAGTGTGAAGGACTAACATGACGCATTTGAGGGTGTATTTACTTTTGTATATTATGCTGTGCTTTTTGTCTGACGATGTGAGCCAGAATTTCTCAGCTGTTCATGTCTCAAGTCCCAAAACTGCTTTTCTATTCTCAGATGGATTTTGAACAGTGGACAACTGATCCCTCATGTGTCCATGAGTCAGATCGGATATCTGGGGTACCTGTGTGTGTGTGTGTGTGTGTGTGTGTGTGTGTGTGCACTCATTCTATTGTTCTCTGTATGCTGGTAAATGGCTATAGCAGATCCATGGGGACTTTCTGATGTCCCTTTACCAGAACACTGAGCCTGGGACAAAAACCTGAGGATTACCCTGACCATAGTTTTACCTGGAGCCAAGTGCAACAGCTGTGTGTGTGTGTGTGTGTGTTCCCATTTACCCCAGACTGAACTGACTGCCCTGGCTTGTCTATATAAATCCTTTGACTTCAGCATATAATAAAGTCCCTTATAAAAAACTTATTAAACAATTTCTTCAGCTAGCTTCTGCTATGAAGTCCATTACAGTGTCTTTACATTAGCTAGCATTTGCTATATCACCTATTACCTTACATACGTTAGCTAGCTATTGTTATCTAGTCCATTACAATGTGTTTACATTAGCTAGCTATTGCTACATTACCTATAACTGTGTATGTTAACTAGCTATTGTTAGCTATAGTCCATTACAATGTGTTTACATTAGCTAGCTATTGCTACATTACCTATAACTGTGTATGTTAACTAGCTATTGTTAGCTATAGTCCATTACAGTGTGTTTACATTAGCTAGCTATTGCTACATTACCTATAACTGTGTATGTTAACTAGTTATTGTTAGCTATAGTCCATTACAGTGTGTTTACATTAGCTAGCTATTGCTACATTACCTATAACTCTGTATGTTAATTAGCTTATGTTAGCTATAGTTCATTACAGTGTCTTTACATTAGCTCATTAGCTAGCTTTTGCTATATCTCCTATTACTGTGCATACGTTAGCTATTGTTAGCTATAATCCATTACAGTGTGTTTACATTAGCTAGCTATTGCTACATGGCATGCAACTTTGTGTTCACTAGCTAAAGGCTTGATAAGTAGACTTTTGATGAACAAAACTGTTTTTTTTTTTTAAGAATTGTTGAAAACATGAAACTAGCAAACTGTTTTTTGTATCTTTTAGGAAATGTAAGCTGTTGTCAAAAAGGTGTATTTCACCATTATTAATTGTTCTGTTCGTTGCTAATACCACTTTTTAGCACATTACCACATTTACACGTGTATAAATATAGAGTCACTACTAAAAGATAATTAATCATGAAATTACGTCATCGTCCCGCTTTACAAACTTGTAGAAAGTTTTACGTTTCCATTTATTGCATCGTAGTTATTGTTACTGGTGCAGTTATTATTATTATTATCCTGTTACAGTTCCTCCACAGGGCCACAGAGATAAAATGAAGCTAAGCGAATTGCGCAATAACTGTAGTATCTCTAAGTCCTTTATTGTTTATATTTGAATCTGGATTTTTGCACTTTGCACATTTTCCGCTTAGTAAAAGTAACTTCTGTATATTTATATTGTCTATTACTAGCTGTGGATTAAAGACACGGTCCTCACGCCCCTGACAAACAGTGATTGAAATAGCACCAAAAGAACGTTCCCTGTGAATCCCATATTTTAACCGGATGACTATAATGCTCAGCCTGTCAGTGGCGCTGGCAGTTTGTCAGAAGGCATCTGTTGGCCAAATTCCTGCAGCTATTCTGGGGTTGGAAAACTCTTCCTATTGTGTACACAGAAAAGTGTGTTGAACTTTATTTGCCATACATATTATAACAAATATATGGCTAATCAAAAGCTTGCCATAGTTTAGATTCAGTATGTGATCCAAAGGTGTTTGTGCTCCTAATGAGCCGTGAGCTTTCAGTAGTGGATTACGAATTTTGAACCCCCCCCTCACAGGCTGCTGAAAAAAACTGATTAGTATGCGTGATTAGTCTTCATGAATCTCAAATACTCAAACGAGGAGGTATTTTTATGTGATGTTATGACATAAGTCACTCGTTAGCGAAAACCTCATCTCACTTCCACATTAATGTGACCTTTTCAAAGTATTCAGAGACTGTATAAGTGAAGTTAATATCAGGGGTCAAAGGTTAATTCGGGGTCACACGAGACACCTTGTTGAGCTTGGAGTAGTCGATGAGGTCGGGCCTGTGCCTGTGGATGAGGGCGCAGAACGCCAGGCCGTCCTTCCAGCTTCACCGTGCAGATCGAAAGGTCAGAAGGTCAAACATTACCAAACATATATCTGTGGTCATTTGTAGTAAACTTGAGCAGTTGAAATACTAGACATTGGTCCATTAGGGTCATGTTCGGTTTGAAATCTAACAGCATTTCCGTTAAACACCTATAAGTACAGCTGTAGTTACGGTGGACTATGTGGGGTTTTCCATTCAGCTTTTTTACATGAATTTTGAAATACCTGAATGGAAACGCACGGAATTAGAAACAACACACGCCTACGTATGGAACAAGTTGCGATACATATGGAACAATTACAGTTTTTCCTTAGGTAATTATAGTCTGTAAACTGTAATTAAATGTAAAAATAAAAAAATTTTTAAAGTAAAATGACATGTGTTTTCACTCTGCTTGGTGTTTTGAATTTGGGTATCTAAGACTCACCTGACATGAAAGTTCTGTATGTTGACATTCCTGTAGGGAGCCGTCTTCCTCTGACACCACAACAGCAGGCCTTCTTTCGCCGAGGTTTCTAAAAGTACACCGCAAACAGCAACGGGGTTTACGGGGGCTTTAATACAAACCAAGCATACTTATATTCAACAAAGAGGGTTAGGGTTAGCTAGCTTATCTGGCAAAGACTTCAAAAACTATGAAAATGCCCTAAAACCCAGTCCACAAGAAGCAGAATGCGATTTAATAATCAGCTAGTTGGTTAGTGAGTTTGTTAGCAAGTCAACCAGACTGCTAATGTAATCACCTCAATAAAATCACATCGCAAGTATGGAATAAAACACAAGACAGCATGAAAATAATCATTGATGTGATATGATGAAGTGCTGTTCCTGATACCAACCTGAAGTTTGATTCATTTTATAACTCGGCAATAATTACAATTGAATTTAATGTTGTGAATCAGCCATGAAACAAGTTAGTTCCTGTTCTCACTTATGTTATAGAGGAACGATATGAACAGTGGTTCCTTTACCAGCTTCTCTTTTTTTATCTCTCTTAAAGTTAATAAGACAAAAAATAAAAATGCATCTATCAAATCAATGCTGTAAGTGGTGCCAAGCGCTGCTTCCAGACTGTTACCCATCAGCCATGTCTATAATCACGCACACCTAAACCTTGTTTCAGCACCATTTAGCACACTATTTAAGTTGCCATTTTCATGCAATAGTTTCTCAGGTTTCTGTTGTGTTTACCCTGTACCTTGTTTCGTTTCGTACCATGCTCAAGTTTGTGGTTATTCACATGTTCATACATATTAATAAAGAGATCAGCGCTTGCATTCGCTGCCTAATTTACATGACAGCAGCTTGTCATGTTACAGAGAAACCAGAAAGTACAAATTTCTCTCCCGCAAACACTGGTGCAAAAAATGTGTTGGGGGAGTGAATGAACAGCCCTTTCTCTTCCATCTGCCCTCGAGCAAAGCACCTAACCCTATACGCTGAAGCGTGTGACTGCCCACTGCTCCGGGTATATGTGCTCACTTCTCACATGTATGTGTGTGTGTTCACTGCGTTAAATGCAGAGAGAAGAGTCTCGACTCGCAGATAATTACAGTGTCCAAAAAAATTTCAATCATAACGAATAACATGAACCCAATTTTTGCAGCTGCACGGCAATACTAGATTATAAACACAAATATAGAATTTTATCCACTGCAAACTGCAAGCGGTCAACATTCCAGATGAAAGTCAGACATCTTACACAAAATAAATCCAAATCCCCTTCTTTTACTCGAATCAAAGCCCTGGTTATATTTTATGGAGAAAATTACTGTAACTTTTAAATGTGATACTAATGTGAAATTTTCCACATGGCATCAGGCCTGCCTTGTGTTTGCTACTCGAACTGAAAGATTGGTGACGGAGCTGCCTTACATCAGAGTTCCTAAGTTAGCACCCCGATAACGCCACTTACGCCTGTCGATCTCCTCACACTCACATTCCTCCTCACATAACACTCAGTAAACAAGACTGCACCTCTGAATCCGGGCACCGTCAGTGAGGCTACGTTACGTCCACGTTTTAGTTTTAACTTTTTGTTTTAGCTCCGTATCAGAAATAATCTCTGTTCATACTAGCACGCCTGAAAACGCATAGAATATGACCACTCCGGTACTTTCTGCACTTTTGGCACTTATATGTCCCTATACAGCAACATCCATCCATCCATCCATTATCTATAGCGCTTTATCCGTCTGGGTGGCGGGGAAGCTGGAGCCAATCCCAGCA
>JAQQZR010000005.1:4814009-4825574 GCA_030068235.1 Notoglanidium macrostoma
CAAACTCCACACAGAAAGGCACCCTGGGTGACCCGGGGATCGAACCCAGGACCTTCTTGCTGTGAGGCGACAGCGCTGACCACCGCACCACCGTGCCCTATACAGCAACATTTAGTTGTTAAACACAGACTGGTATTGCTAGTTTCTTTTTAACCTTACGACCCTTACAGTCTAGAATATTGATCAATTAATTAGTACGAGTACACGGTAAATGTGTTATTAGTAGTAGTATAAATATTATTACTATTTTTGTACCTTCTATGGAGATGTCCTGAATGGCGAATCTCAGGATGATGGTCCAGATCATTCCCAGAGTCATCTTCACGTTCCCGTCCACGATTTCTGCACAAATAGCACATCAGTACACACTCAGTGTGTCCACAACAGAGCTGGAGTAGTGAGAATAGCCAAGTACACAAATCAGACACTGTTTTAACATGTATATGTTATCTATCGATACTATGCAAGCAAGTACAAAAACATCTGAAACTAAACTTTTGCACTAAGACACTGTGAAAAGCGGGAAGTCGGACAGGAAGTAATCAAGTGGTCTCTGAGACAGTAACCAATCTCACCTATGACAGAGATATGGAGAATGGCCTATCAGCACTCTTGCATCCGACTGGACACACCCAATTTACAACATGACACACCCACTTCAGTACGTGACACACCCTGAGACAACGCATGTTAACAGGTGGAAGTACTGGCGGAAGTTCCTAACCCTAACACTAATCCTAACCCTAACCCTAACACTAATCCTAACCCTAACCCTAACACTAACCCTAACCCTAACCCGAGGTCTAATAAGTCTGGCGTAGTACGCAAGTTGGCGGCTCCACAAAGTGGGTGTGTCATATAGTAGGCGTGTGATGTAAACACTGTGCGTCCACAGTTAGGCCTATGTGGAGATACTGAAAGATCAGTGAACACCGGAGTGTGTGAAATAAAAACACACCTTCAGCGCCGATAGAGACAAGCTTGACTCCTTTGCTGGTGATGAACTCGAGAGCTTTGTTGACGTTGGCTATTTTGTGAAATCGCATTTTCCCTCTGTCAGGTTTGGATAGCCGTTCACCTGTAACAAAACAGGAAGTAAGCGCAAAATTGACAGTTTTGGGGGCGGGAAAAGAGCACACAAGGAAAACATATAAATCAGTTGGGTAATTCAAAACTATTTGTGTATGTGTGTGTGTGTGTGTGTGTGTGTGTGTGTGTGTGTGTGTGTGTGTGTGTGCGTGTACCTGAGATGACTTCGAGCAGTAGCATGAGTTTGAGGCCATTCCTAAAGTCTTCCTCGATGTTCTCGATCTGCGTGCCAGCCTTACGCAGATGTGAGTTACACCACGCAGTGAACGTCTGACACACACACACACACACACACGTCTCAGACATCTACATTGCTTAGCGGTTCTTCAGTTGTTCCTCTGGGGGAACCTTAAAAGGTTCTTATAGCTTCAATGTAGGTTCAATGGTATAGCAGTTATAAACAGTTATTACCTCTGTTGTCTCTATTGAGGTTAATAAAACAAGCATGTCATGTTACAGAGAAACTCTGACTTTCCTGTGTTGGAAAACTTAAAGTTACAGCTTTCCCTCTGACTGTTACAAAGTGCTGACACTGGAGACTCTTTCCATAAATTTTATACAAAAATCTCCTCACTGAAAACTGACTTTGTTAACTTATCATAACACAATTTGTTTATAATTAGACATAGATCGTCCCTGTCTAAGACGTTACTACAGAAATGATGATGCTATTATGACTGTTATTTATAGAAAATGAATGAACACCTTCTGACCAATAAGAATTGAGAATTCGTTATCGTTGTTCATAAATCTTTTAATAACAAATGATATATTGTGCAGCACTGATGATTGTGTTCCTCTGTAGGTAGAAGATTACTGTTCAGCCCCTGACGTCATCTCTCTAAATCACACACCAGTCTGGTGGAGGATCACAGGCCATAAATCAACCTCAGACTTTCCTCTGACTTGATGCCCGGGATTTCTTTTAATAATTCCAGGAACGAATCGGACTCTCTGACCTGCTCTCCGGTAATACCCGACCTTCTCCTGACTTACATGGAAGTATCGTGTGTAAATATAGGTTTCATATTTGTTATTAATACACCGGGATCTGAGTAGAGATATATACCAGCACCACACACACTCAAACCATTGCCAATAAATTGTGCAGTACTGCAGATGGCTGTAGTTGACCCGTATGATAAGTGGCTCTGATAAAATGGCAGATGAGTAAAGATCATTCCCAATAAAACAGGCAACTTTTTGTATTTATAGGAATTCAGAATCTAATGTTTCCTTCCTACTAGACTAGGTTCTACACAGTTTACTCAAAGTCTGACCATCTCACCCATACATGGCGCTTCCCCAAACCGTTCCCACAAAGTTTTAATCATATGTTCGTATAGAACGTCTCTGTATGCTGTAGTGTTACAGTTTCCCTTCACTGGAACTAAGAGGCTCAAACCTGCTCCAGCATGACGACGCGCCTGTGCACAAAGCAGCTCCATGAAGACCCGGTGTGTTAAAGTTGGAGTAGAAGAAGTCGAGTGTCCTGTACAGAGCCCTGAACTCAACCCAACCGAACACCTTCGACTGCATCACAGACCTCCTCATCCAACATCAGCGCCTGACCTCAGTAATGCTCTTGTAGCTGAATGAACACGAATCCCCACAGCCTCGCTCCAACACCTAGTGGACAGCCTTCCAAGAAGAGTGGAGATTTTGGAATGGTCAGGTATCTGCATACTTTTGGCCATATAGCGTAGCTTATTTATCAAAATCAGATAGTTTCTACTACCATTAATTGTAATTCTGCTGTGAAATTCTGCGCTGTTGTGATCTAAACCCTTGGGTATCCAAGCAATCATCAAACTAAGTTCATTCCATCCAATACATTACTGGACCAAACTGCGGCTAAGATTCAACAAGTAAACGAGTGCATGTTTATACGTATTAGGACATATATCAGCAATCTATTTGTATACTGGTTTGTGCGGTTCATGAAAACCCGACGCATGCTGAAGTTTTGCATGCATCCCGGCCACAAGAAAAGTTCTAGCACTTTAAAAATCAATGTATGAAACCATACATTGAAACCACTTCGAAACCAATGGTCACAATTTTAAATTTCACAGTTTTCACAAGTGCATCAATTGCTGCTTTCACGTCACAAGCTTTTGCTTACGTTGGCATGTGCTTTTATTTCTGTTTTGGTCCTGACTCCGCCCCTGTCCTGCCATTGGTTAGTTGCCCTATTGCGTTCGCCTGTTCTGTGTTCAGTTCTTGATTAGTTTGTCTATTTATACCCTGTGGTGTCATAATATATTCACAAAGTCTTACCATGCTTTTTTTGTACGTTTAAATCTGTCTTGTTTCCTAGTTTACACATTTGTCCTGGTTATCTGATTCTTTTCCTTGCCTTGACTTGTGATTACGGATTATAGCAGTTTGACACAACCTTGTCTGTTTTTGGGTTACCCTAAATAAAGCACAAGTTGAGTTTACACACTTGCCTTCACTCATTGCACGTGACAGCTGTGCCATTAAATAGTGGAACAGGATTTAAATGCTAGAAATTAGATATAAAAATTTTACCGGAATTTAATGCCACACCTACAACCCGACCATTTTAATACAATAACGATGGATCGTACATGCTGATACTACAGGCTTCTATTACTTATTAGCTTTGTAGCCTGTGCCCAAAATTTGTCCATTGTGTGTGTGTGTGTGCATAGCCCGAAGCGGACTGAGCCCAGCTTTAAGCCTTTAAAAGCAGGACTAGACCAGGTGTAGTCATCATGGAGATCAAAGCTTTAACTCTGCAGTCCAGAGCGCATTCCTATCGAGGTAAGGCAGTAAAATTAGCTTGTTGGCGGCGTGTTGTGATACGAGAGCTGTGGATTCGAGTACGTGCGACGGGGATGGGGATGTGGAAGCTGGCTGTGACCCAGATTCGGAGACTCGGATTGGATGGGAAAGAATTTCATTCATCCATAGTGAGAAAGCGTGTGGGTTTATCGACGTGTGAGGTGTGACGTGATGGGCAGGTATTGATTTATATCAAGGACAATACTCGTTTCTGATTGGCTGGCTCACTGGTTCACTGTTTTCTTTCACAGCACTGTCATTGCACTGTTGAATTCACAATTCTGATTGGTCATAAAGTGTTGTTTCATTTCCTATAACTGCTTTAACATAAGTGATAACGAGGAACAGTTTGGGATGTGCTGTGATAGAAAAATAACAACGATGGGGTGGGGTGGTGAAGCGTACTTACTGGGAGCAACCCGGAGTTGATTGTTTTCCTATAACAGCGTATACTGAAGTGTTTTCTTCCTTTTGTAAAATAGCATTTTACCCTGATGTCATGCTTCAATCATACATTACTTGTGTGTTAGCTGTTACTATAGAAACAATAAACTTACGATGTCACTTGCAGGAAGAACTACTGCTACAGAAAACTAATCAACAGCTTTTGACCAATCAGAATCAAGAACGTAGCATCGAATTTGCGGAACGCATGCTGGATATTGCATTAATTAAAACACATTCGTTTTAGTAAAATAAAAATAGCATTCATGTGCCTCAGTACGAACTGATGGATGTACAGAGAGTTTGTGTGCTGCAGATGAATAGATGTCCTAGTTAGAGTACAAGGTCCACCACTTCACCGCACAGCTATTGTTCCAAACAAAGGAATTCCTCGCCAAGGACACCGGATTAAACCCCATACACCCTTTTGGTCCTGGAGGTTAAAATTAGCTTCAGCATCCTTGCTAATCCTGAGCACGTCATCATGTGTCAGAAGCCATCTGTTGACAGCAAGCGCATACCAAGCGCCTCAGCCTCTCCAAGTGCCGCTATTGTTAGCAATGATGCCAGATTGGGTGGGTTTTCCACACAATTGCGCTATTTTAATCCCAATGATCTGAGAAAAAAATAGATACAGGTTGTTTTCCGTACAAGCGTTCTCATTTTCAGCTACCCTTAACTTACAGCTAATGAATAAACTAAGAGTGGCATAGTTTGCCAGCTCTAGACAAATCTTCACGGGATGGACTTTGATACAGTTTTCCACGAATAGCACCACAATCTTTAATATTCACAGAAAGAGGTGACTAGAAACCGCAAATTTCCATTAAACTCTGTACAGAAGAGCAACGCTAAAAAGTACCAGCTTTTGTTTTTTATGAGGCTAGCGTTGCTAACAAATAAGAGACGATAAAAGATGCAGTTTCGTATCCTGAAAACTGAACGTCTAACTCATTACGCGCTCGTGTCCAACTGTTCAGAGTCTCAGACTGACTTGTACGCGTGGTTTCTCACGCCGAATTAAACTGTGTTATTCCAAAAACGTGGATGAACGAATGTCGCAGAGCTAAAAACAATCACAACGCCATCGTGAAGCTGGAACCAGAGGATGAAGGTTTAAAGGTGATTATATAGGGCATTTATTAATATTTTTATTAACACTTTTATGAAACAATATATAGACAAATAGTGAGCTGAATGAGATTTTTGATATGTCGTTAGCAAAGTGCTAAACGTGAGCGTTCATCCGTTTTTTATTTATTTATTTATTTATTTATTTATTTATTTTTAGCCTAGCAGTCTTAAAAATCAAATTACACAATTTATTGGACTTTACTTAAATCCCAGGAGTTATATCAGTCTCCATTGCTACACTCTCGGAAAGAAAGATACTTTATAAACTGCATTTTTCCTCATTGTTGGCGCCATCATATCTCTAAGGATGTATATTTAGAAGAACAGAAACATTTTATATATAAACCTATATATACATAAAAAGCATCAGAAACTAAACGTGCAGTGGCTGAATGATTACATTTCGGGATATTTTGTTTATTTAATTCGGACTGAATTACTCATTTAAGGGAATTCTGGGAATGAAAGGTCATGCCGCACTCCGAGCGACACAATGACATAGAAGGAAGTGCAATTTAACCACAATAAATAAATAAATAAATAAATAAATAAATAAATAAATAAATAAATATTAGTGCATTCTCAGAAATACGTGCACCAAACTATTGCTGTTATTTTTTGTACCTTTACCATGTATTTATAACCTGGAAATGCAGAAATAGTGCAGTTTTACACAAGACGTGAGATACATAATCGGAAGGTTCCTGACATCTAGGTAAAAGACATACAGCGAGGTCCAAAAGTCTGAGAGCACTAGGGACGTCTAATTTGCGTTCTTTTCTAATTTATTGCAACAGTATTTATTATTTATGATATTATTGACAACGACTTTCATATACTGACACGAATTTCAGAGTTTCTTAGTATTCGCCCTGTCCCCTTTTTGCTATAATGACTTTAGTGTGCACTCGAGCTGACACGGACTCCACAGGTTTGTGATCCATTCTAGATCAGATGCGTGTGTACTGGAGTGGCGTTTCATCACGCAGAGATTAGACATGAGGAAAATCTGACCTTTTATACACAGCATGTAAGATGGTCACTATCACACAATCGCTTACATTTAAACAGTGACCTAGTAATAGTTCGAAATCTTCTTGAATATTAAATAGGCCACACACTGAACATTTCATTTCGTTATTTTTAAAATCCTTTTGTTAATTTACACTTTTAAATGAAAAAAAATCCCAGATTTTCAATGTGGTCTCTGGCTTTTGGCCTCCAAGGTATACTAAAGGTACAAAATGTTTACAATGAAGATACCACTCCTTATTTAAGTATTGTGATGTAAGTAATGTGTGTGTGAGTGTGTGTGTGAGTGTGTGTGTGTGTGTGTGAGAGAGAGAGAGAGAGAGAGACCTTGCGCTGTTGTTTTTCCCAGGCCGGGTCCAGCAGCAGGTCTCGGTCCCACTCCTCCTCCTGGATCATGTACTCTTCCTGATAGAGGCCGTTATCGTACGGTACCGAGTTCTCCATCTCAATCATGTCGTTTTCCTCCGGTGCGCGCGCGCTCACGTGTTTTTGTTTCTTTACGTTTTTTTCCTAGACTTTTTCTCTGTAACTGCTGTTCTTATACCCTTGAGTATATGTTTACCCTGTCTAAAGTCTGGTTTTCCGTTTTCAACCCTACTTTTTCCTTTTCTTTCTCTCACTCCCGCTGTCCTCCCGACCGGCTGGACACGCGCGCGCCGGCGCAGCTATCAATTAATACCGACAGGTCACGTGCCTCTCTCTCTCTCTCTCTCTCTCTCTCTCTCTCTTTCTCAGCTTAACTGTTAGTGTTGACCCGATTTCAGTTTATAAACGTTATTAGAAAGGAACAAGCACTAAGCTAAAAAAAATAAAATAAAAATAAACATTTGGTGTTGTGCTGTTATAGGAAAATAATCAAGAAGAAGGTATTGGGATGAACCAAAATTTACTAACCAGCTCCTTATTTTCCTACAACACCACTTCCCGAAATGTTTAATTCCTTGTATGAAACAGATTTTGCCAACTATTACAATTATTATTAGAACGAGATTAACATCTAATTATTAATAGAGCGACACATTACACTTTTTATCCGTTTATTGTTACTTTTAATGTTCTGACATTTAACGCCTGTAGTTCCTGTTGTAGTTCCTGTAGTACAATTTCCTGTTGTAGTCGTTCCTTCAAGAGTCTCTCATTTCTCCCTCTCTTTCACTGGGCTATCTCTCTCTCTCTCTCTCTCTCTCTCTCTCTCTGTCTCACTCTCTCACTCACTCTCTCCTCTCTTCTTGCAAGCATGCAGTAAGCAGTCATGTAGGATTGGGATTAAGGCCATATACATCACTATTTCTTCATTTACGCAATGATTTAAGTTTATGAATATACCGCATATAAATATAATTAACATTTTTTATTAACAAAGTTAATTATATTTAATTGCTTGATAACATTTTCTTTTTCCTTAAGGAAGATTTACATACTGTGTTTCACATAATCATGTTTTTCTTGTTTAAAAAAACTACATGCGACAAAATAAAGACATACGTGACAAGTGTGTGAAACGTGACATGCAAAGCCACATTTTGTGAATTATGTGATTATTCCCATGTGATGTTTCTGTAAGGGATTATGAAAAACCATGTTTCAAAAAAATTCCCTATGTAGACATAAGGGGCTCATTCTAAGCTTACGAAAACACAACGAATCATAGTTATGGGTAATTATACACTAATGAAAACATACTTATGAATTTCGAAATGCGTTCCTTGAAAGTCCTGCCACTAGAGGGCGCTCACACCATCTCTCTCTGACACTCTGATAGACTGTCACACGCACTTAGACATCCTCCTACCATCTCACACCATTTCACAAGTGGCTAAAGAGCCCATGTAAGATTCCACATGATTAACATTCTATATGTTATATATTTAAACACTCATTTAGAGTCATTCTGAGATCTGAAAGCAGCCACACAAAAATTAGTCCTTAGATACAAAGATTTGGGAGGTTTTCGGTGGAGAAAAACTGTCTGGATTCATAACCATCTTTACACCACAGCGCTGTTGAATTCTCGATTCTGATTGGTCAGGGGTTTTATGGAAGGAGTCTCCAGTGTCAGTTTCTTTCAACAGAGGAAAATCTTCACGACTGAAAAGTTCACACTTATTTGCTTCTCAAAAGGATACACAATGGTTTTCTTTTTCTAATGAACTTTTAGGAACATTTACTGCAACTGCAACGTAAGCAAGGTTTCAAGGATGTCGCACAACATTAAATGTATTTATAAAGATGAAAAAAGTACAAAGTGGCAAATTACTGTCATATAAAAGGAGTAAAACACTTCAGGATGTTCTGTTACAGGACAATAATCAACTACAGGTTGGTAACTCGGCTTCATCATACCAACCTGTTGTTCATTATTTTCCTGTAACGGCACAACCTCATGTTTTATTCCTTTATTAGGTGAATTCAAATATACATATAATTTGCTTCAAGACTTCAGCATTCAGCTCCGAATCAGGACAAAGGAAAGAAATCCACTCATGGAAGGCATATAATTTTTTATTTCCATAGAAAACGACACTTTTAAAAACATTTCCATAGACACAAAAACACATAAAGGTTTTGACCTCTTCAGATAAATAAAATTCAAACCCAGAAACAGAAAAAAAATAACCCTTTGGTCGCACCAGGAATTTTGGTTTTGTAAGAATGTCTGAATGTCTGGTTGAAAACTCAAACCCTGATTTATTTCTGTATATAAAATGGCCTTTGGGTAGAGTTGAACTCTAAACACTGCCTTTGTTTTATTCCTTTATTTATTTTATGTTTGGAGTGCTTGGCTGCTTCAGTGGTTACAGTTTTGACTGTCTAAAGCTGTTAAATCTGTTGTCATGTACAGCTGGACATTTCTCGGTGTGTGTGTGTGTGTGTGTGTGTGTGTGTGTGTGTGTGTGTGTGTGTAAGGGTGACCGTTTCTAAATGTGAAACACAGACTCATGGCCGCTCTAAAACTAAAGAGCAAATAAAAAGGGAGATTTGTCAGTGTACTGAGGGTGTGAAGGATGGAGGAGTGTAGGAGGAGGAAGAGGAGGAGGAGGAAATGTTTTCTGTTCGTCATTCTGTCTCACTGAGGCCGCAGGGTCGCCTGAACTCCTGCCCTCTCTCGTGGATCCATTTGTTCGACACTGGAATGAGAAAAAGAAGAGAAATTTCATGAAGGAAAGGAATGGAAAAATATCCAAGTCTTACACCAGTGGTGCCAAGTGAGGTCCAGGAAGCATAGCCAGGGGGTCCGGGGTCTTATTTAATTTATTCTAGTTTTATTTTTAATGTCCACTAGAACCTAATGTGTTCAGACATTCGTTTTACTACATGAGCTCCAAGCGATTGTTCCGCCACTTAACATGTGTCCAGATTCGTCTAAAAAAAATTTCACGTTCCAAATTGATTTAAAACGTATTTTAAACTTCTCAGACCTCTTTAAAATGTGTGAACGGAGATCAGGTCAATTCAAGTAGAAATGTATTAAAGTGTGAAGAACACACTCACCCCACTTATTGCCCACCAGTACAGGACATGCTGCGTGTCTCGTGCTGTAATCTCCCTCACCATTCGGGAACAGGTTATACCAGAATACTGCTGTTCCCTGGAACACCCCCCCCCACACCCACACACACACACACACACACACACACACACACACACACACACACACAAAAAAAAAAAAAATATAATAGCTAATTCAGTATATAGTATGAGAGAGGTGAAAGGTGAGTCTTGCCTTTTTGGGCCAAACTGCAGCTCCAACATCTGGGAAAACTGTAGCGCCCCCTGCTGCCACATCACTCATCTGCAGAATAAAAGTTTAATAGTTACTTCATGGAAATATCATACTTATTTACTTTTAAGGTTACCTACTGTATAAGATGTCATTTTTTAGTAAGCGATCATACATTATGTAGCACCTTTTGCTAGTCGGTTTGTTATTTGTATAAGCAGCTGTCAAGATTAACTCAGTCTATAAACAGGCCTAAACAGTAAACTACAAATCGTAGAGATTAATGGCAAACACCTTCCTCATCTGAGGGCCACACGCAGGCCTGGTAAGCTACAGTAGTATATAAAAGACAACAAAATGAAAAGCTAGTATTTAACCCTAGGCTTTCCAAGACAGTATAGTGGTCAGTGAAAACCCTATGAGACAACCCCATAATCCTTGGTGTGTGTGTGTGTGTGTGTGTGTGTGTGTGTGTGTGTGTGTGTGTGTGTGTGTGTGTGTGGTCATAAAAGATGGACAGACAAAAGGAGGAGTGATGGATGAGAGCGATAACTCACATAAAAGAGCCAGGTGGCGATTCTGTTCCCTGTACCAAGCTCTTTAAACGCATCTGGCTCGTCTTTCTGGATGCACACAGCAAAAATATAGACATGCACATAAATACACAGTTAAGATAATATTAAAGAATTATTTCGAGATATACCATAGGCCGTAGATTTTGTCCTACGTTATCATTAATCCTTCAATCAATTGAATGTTTATTACAATGACAGTCAAGCTGAAATAAGTAAGGAATAAAACATCTTGGGGATGTGCTGTTATAGGAAATTAATCAGCAGTTATGGAGTCGGGAGTTTCTGTTATCACCCCAAAGTGTATTTTTCAATCACAGCACGTTCCAAAGTGTTTTATGATACAAGTGTGTTTCAGAAGCACGCTGAACTCGTGTTATTGTTTATTGCTTGATTTATCTGTTTAGATAAATTGGAATGGTAATGACAACATTAAATTGTCCATAACAACAATATTGCAAACACTGAAAAAAAATCTTTTTTTGTCTGTTTAGAGCGAAATGAACTCACCCTGCCAAAGTCAAAATGCGGCTCATATTGTCCTCCGACACCATAGTTTGCTACCTGAAAGAACAAAAAACCACTTTATAATCATCTGCCAAATAAATACATATCTGATGTCAATTTTTGTTTCAACCTAAATTAAAACTAGGGTTGAGCAATATGTCAAAAATATCATATCATATCACATCCATCCATTATCTATAGCGCTTTATCCGTCTGGGTGGCGGGGAAGCTGGAGCCAATCCCAGCATCTTGGGG
>JAQQZR010000005.1:4836934-4848645 GCA_030068235.1 Notoglanidium macrostoma
TTAAGACAGATGTTCCCAAGAATAACTGACACCAAGATCAAAGAGGGCATTTTTGTTGGCCCCCAGATCAGACATGTCATGAGTGACGAGCGGTTTGAAGATCTGTTAGTTGGTAGAAAAGGTAAGAAAATATGAAAGAAAGAAAATAAGAAAGCAAATATGACCCAATCTAACCAAAGACAACTACAGATGTTTGTAACATGACCATTTTGATTTTAAATTTGCATCAGTAAATGAATTACTTTAAGATATTAGTCAAGCTTGATCTGAAGTTTGAATTAAGTCTAAAATCAAAGCTACATTAAAAAAAAATAATCACACTGGACAAATTTTGACATCTCATACAGATATGAGTTTTTCATAATTTTGGGAGAAAAAAAGACAAAAAATAGGCTGTTTCCATCAGCTGTTTAAATAATAATAAAAAAATAGATACACACAAGGAAAACATAAGTAAAAATATATAATATGTATATATAAAGAAATATAGAATCTTATAGAATTACCAGAAGTGTAGACAGGGTGGCTTTTTTTTTTCTCCCTAAGGAACACTTATTGGTCAATGGAAATTTCACTGCAAATATTTTGTGTATCTTAAGGGTGTATTTTATAACATACACTCTTTAATTAATACACTGACTGATCAGTTGATTGATTGAACAAATGTTGTTTTTTTTTCGCATCTGTAGTTCATGAAATTCTTAGTATACCTGAGGATAATTATAGTCCTTTCATTACTTACTTACTTAAATAGTTCATTCATTAGCTTATTTATTCATTTAGTCATTGATCTTCAGGCATCCTGACAAACTTAGGGAAAAGTTTTAGACGGTTTGGGCAATCTTTCACTGCAGACTAAAACTTATTCTATACTCACATTTAAAGCACCCACTGACAAAATCATCAAGCCTGCTTGTAAGTCTCATGTAAGACCTTTTATTAACTTAGAAGATGTTAAGAAGTTGCTTTCGTTTTCTCCTGACTAGACAACTATAATGCCCTTTTATAATGCCAGGACTACCGAAAAAGACAATGTACAAGTTTCTTTAAGAATTGTTTTTTTTTTTAACATACTTTTATTTCAAACTAGATATAAAAATTACTTGATGATTTAAAAAAAATAATAATAATCCAGCAGACAAAAATACTACATGTAGTAACTGTATTAAATATTCAATCTCAGTCTGGCATGTACAGAATGTATGGAAGTGTGCCATTCATCCCCCCCCCAAAGAAATGACGTCACGTGATGCAACATCAGCCCAGATGTGCGTTCGTGACGATCCGCAGTTCCTGCATGGAGACCTGAGATTATCCCGAGTTGAGGAGCGCTGGAGCGAACTGCCACGTGTTCATGCATCCCTCCCTCCCTCCATCCCTCCCTCCTCCTCCTCCTGCTGCTGCATGTCCTTCTGCTTCCTTCCCCTGCCCCAGGGAACGAATTTCCACTTCGGATTTCCAGTGCATGAGACTGAAGGGTAAAAAGGGGCGATTGGTGTGTAGGGAAGACAGAAGTGCTCTGATTTGGCACAGCGCATGAATGGAGGTTGGGCGGAAGCCATGCGCCATGAGACCGGCTCGCACGAGCGCAGCTGAGCGCTTCAGGACATCTCTCAAGAACATTCTGTACATGCTGCAACGTGCGAGACACAAAATGTGCACCGGTTGTCACTGTTTATAATAGTTGATATAATTTTTGCGTGGGAAATAAAGACAGAAGGGTTGGAAGCATTGGATTAATCCCGCACTCGTCTGTGTATGGGCGTGCATGTCAGAACTTCCTCAAAACTTTTTACACTTGCTGTAGCCAAGAAATGCACTTACTGACAAACTTTCTAATAAATCTGGACTGAATGAAATCAGCACGAGATCCGTTCAGCAGCACTGATGCAGTGTAGCAATTTATACAAACAACACAAGTGTTACACTGAGTCAACGCGTCCCTTTAATTCCTGTCCTATAGATCAGTAATGAACTGCTTACCTTTCCACCTTGGCAGTCACTTCACGTGCACTGGAAGACGCACCGATTCCGAGCTGCTCCGGCTGATTTCACGGTTCCTCCACTCGACTCTCTGGCTGTGTTTACTCCACTCTCAGATTTTGCAGAAGTGTTTTATCCAGTGCTTGGTGTTTCCTCTCCCCCACTCGCCATCTGCTGGTAGGAGACCTCTGTGATACGTGCCGAGACTCACACACCAGTCCATGGGCGTTTCACTGACAAGGAGCTTCACTGAACCGATTCTTTCCAGCACACGCGCTTTAGTGAGTCGAATTATTCGACTCAGCCAAGAATTCACCACGACACAGATATCTTGCAGGCTGGGTGTTCTGAAACGGGTTTTTTTTTTATTTATTTATTTATTTTTATTATTATTGAAACAAAAAGATCTATTTCATGAAAGGAATTCAAATATCAAGCAAAAATTTGATATTATATGTATGTATTTGTTTATTTAAGCCATTATTAACTATTTATTCCTGTGAATTTTCCACCCATGGAACCAGACCCAGTTACAAAGAGTTAAAATGTACATTCGCACTCTTATATTTTTGAAATCAACATCAGGTGATGAAGCTATGCTTGTTTTTTAACTCATTCATCTTCAGTAAGCACTTTAGCTGCAGTCCGATAAAGCTTGTGATTCTGAATTTCCAGCCACTTACTAGGAAAAACAAAAGAAAGCACCGCTCCACTTGGAATTCCTACTCAGGAACTTGGGATTATCTTCCCAACCCCGAGTTCAGCAAGCGATGTCAAACGGCTGCTCAACAGAGAACAGTATCACTTTTTTTTTTATTTTAAACAATTTATATACACGTATTTGTTTTAGCTCAATCAATGTACAGTTGACTGTACGCTTCACAGCTGCCTAGATTTGAACATGAAGGCGTTCCTGAGTTTTTTCTATTTTGTTGCTCAAACACACGAAAATTTCATAGAGCTTTTATCCTGATCACAGTCGCTATGGAGCCAGAGCCTATCCCCGGAACACCAGTGTGTGAGGTGGGAAGACTGAACATCACAGTGTATCACGCACACATACATGTACACTCTCATTCACATACTGCCAGTAAGTCACCAGTTCACCTACATACCTGTATGTTTCTGGGAGGTGGAAAAACCCACAGGAAACCCAGATGGACACTGGCAGAACACAGGAGACTCAGCAATGATGATAACCTGAGCTCAGGATCAAACCGGGGGACCCTGGAGCTGTGAGAAAGTAATGCTACCCGCTGCACAACCATGCACTACCCTTTATTTATTGGAACCATGAGACCTTTTTATTATTAAAATTTCACCATCTAGTTGCCGCTCATATTCAAAGCACTTTTCGTAGGTTTCGCAAAGTGAAGGAAAAGGTAAACAAAGGTAAATGTTATGTAGATTAGAAAATGAACAATGTTGTATAAGAAACTGTATTGCTGGCTGTGAATTTTAAATCCGTTCAAATAAAGTGATCAGTCAGCTAGGCTGAAATTGACTAGTGCGGATAATAACACATTCTGATTGACTGTCACATTTTTAAAAAGTTAGTAAAATCATAGAACCCATAGTTACATGTCACCAAGTCCACTTTAAGAAACACAGGCGAAGGATAAATTTTTTTTTTTTCACAGTTTTACACTGTCATTTTTTTTATGAATAAGAAACTTGTTTTATCACTACAAAAGAACAAGATTTGAGTAATAATAAAAGTATAAAGGATCCACTTAGAGTAAAATTCCTCATGGAATCACAGGGAGTTTTTCCTCGCGACTGTCACCTGTTTCTTGTTCGTTATAGATCGAAATATGAATACAGGTTACAGACTACATCCAGATTTTTGTAAAGCTGTTAAGTGACTATGTCTATTCACAAACGCACCATATAAATAAAACTGAATTGAGAATTGAAAACTTTCTATTTGATTCTTATGATCTGATTCACCTAAATGACTCATGTGAACGATTCACTCAAAAAGAAACCTTAAACCTTACACCTCTGGGCTGGGATCCAAACTGCATACTTTTATTCTTAGTGTGCTTAGTAAAGCTCAATTCCAAATGTTTTTTTTTTTTCCAAACTCATACCACAAACACAAAAATAAGTCAGATTGCAGCACTGGTCCATGTCGATGTGGCAGATACAGTATGTTTATCCATATCATTAGTATTTATGTGACAGTCAGCACGGATGGTTACCTCCAGCTGACACTTACACCTACATGAAAATAGAGCCTTGCGTTATATCCTGTTAAATATTTATCTGTTTTACAACTTATTTATATTAGCTAATAAGTTAAACACTTTGTTGGTCCACCACATGTGGCTAGTTAACTTACCATTGATTTTGTTCTAATTTTATTTTAAATTTTTATTTAATAAAAAAAAATTTGATTAAAATAACAAAGTTACTGTAACAAGGAATTGTTGTTCTGATGAAGAAATAGCCAATTTTCCCCACTTGCAACAAACTGAATGGAAGTCACATTGGTAATGCTAGCCCTAACCAATCCTTCTTTAAACAAAATCAGAACAAATTTCTAAAAGAAATTGCTGCCCTTAATTCTGGACAACTCTGGACAACTGATACTAAAATGTGTTCATCTAGTCGACAAGCTGTAGTATTTTTTATGGTCGATGTCATTTTATGCTGCTTATAAATAAACGTTCATGTCATGACGTTCTGTTATAAGTAAATAATCCATGATGGCCTAATGTAGTAGAAGTATTTCATAGCAATTTGCCAATAATTAATTGTTTTCTTAATTACATTGATAATTTACAGAAACATTTAATGTTGGGGAATGACTGTGAGAGAAGTTACAGCTGCAGGCAGAAGGTTACATACAAGGACGTGAATGTCAACATGGACATGGCAGTATTGGGCTTCTAATGATTTTTTTGAACTGTTCTTTTTCTGGGGAAGAATAACTGTACAATATACAGCTTTAATAATAATAAAAAAAAACAAGAATTTGGTGCACAAGTTTGAATTTATTTAGTTTTTTCTTAAATCAACATAGGTTCAAAATTATGCATACAGGTTCAATAATATACATACATATACTTAGATTAATAATTCAGTAGTGCTGAAAGTTTCAGGGCCTCTTAACTTCCTGTTCCTGCGATCATTATTGACTACATCTGGTAGCTTCTCTGTGCACAACATAAAAAGGATTTGACCGACAAGTACAGCTTAATGAGAGGTGTAGCAACTTTGCCAAGGTCTGGAATTGTCACCCTCAACTGAGAGGAAATTGGTTCGGAAGGTCAGGAACAACCCAGGAACCACAAATTCACAGGCCTGCCATGAACTGGAAGGTGCTGGAACACTGTCTACAGTCAAACAAGTTTTATATCGCCATGGACTAAAAGACTGCCATCCAAGAAAGAAGCCCTGCTCCAAAATCCACACCTTCCAACTCAATTAAAGTTTGCAGCTGAATCCAGGGACACTGAAAAAGCCAACTGGAGGAAAGTTGTTTGGCCACAATGACCAGAGGAAAAGAGAAACACTATATATGAACCTGTTAAGCATGATCCTGGTAGCATCATGCTCTGGGGCTGTTTTGCAGCCAGTGGAACTGGTGCAGTGCACAAAGTAGATGGAATAATGAAGAACCTGGACAAGAACTTGGACACATTTTGGAGTTCCAACAGGACACTGACCCCAAACACACATTAGAGCTGGTTGTGGAATGGATAAAGGAATGGACTAACATTAAACTTAAAACCAAACCTAACCAAAAAGGAGTCCCACTGTGTGCTGCAAGTTGCCCCTTGAAACCCAACATGCATATAAAAGGGCTTTAACTGGGCAATTGTGGATCGATCTGTTTGTAGTTTTGTAGTCAACGTCATTTTGGATCATTATGGGTGCAATCAGTTCTCTCTCCTTCAGCTTCTTCCTCTCTAATTTATATTCCCTTGAGTTAAAGTAAAGTGATAGTTATTCATTTTTTCTTACTGAGCAGGTCTATAATTAGGCTTTATGTCTAGAGCTGAGTCTCTCAGTGTAGATCTTTGCAGACAATTAACACCCCAGCAACTGAGGCAGGCCGTTACCCTGATGTGAAGTTTGAGAAGCTGAAGAATTTTTGCAATTGCATGCCTTTGTTGTTTGCTTGCGAGGTACTGCCTCTTTTCACACTGAATTTAAACAATAGACCCTACACCAAAAAGAAAACAAAAAGAGCCATGATGATAAAATAAATGTACAGTTTATTACATTGTGTGGTAGATGAAACCATTCTTTACAACCAAGCAGTGACAATAAATCAGTATAAAATAGTTATGCAAGAACATGTTCACTACAGAATCCATAGATAATTGAGTGTAAAATTGTACATGTATGAAAAGTTGTAATATAGCCCACATTGTTTATATAATATCAATAATGTGTAGTAGTTTTAGTCTTTTAATACCCATAAGCTAATATGATAAAAATGTTTTATTTTTAGTACATCACTAAATTAGGGGAAAATTAGCTATGATGCTTTGTAGATTTCATGCCAGAGGTTTTGTTCTTTGGTGTATTTTGGCAACTAGACTATTGTCACTATTGTCAAAAATAATAATATAAAAATAACAAAGATTCTTTTCACTAGCCTAAATTTACAATATTTCAAACCCAACTATGTAGTTCCTACTAATTCCTCAGTATTCAGTTTGTCATATTTTCATTGTCCTCCAGCGATCATGAAGGGAAAAAAAACAAACAAATAAATGAGTAAGATCCCTTGACAAAAAAATTTAAACCTCAAGAAGGTGTTTTTTGTTGCTAGTATCTCTAAGCTACTGTAGCAAGTACTGTACTGAATGCCTTATCCAAATTTATTTTGCCCTGACAAATTATCAGTTATTATTGTTTTAATGTTTTACTTGTTTTAATATTTTAAGTGGTCTCTAATCTTACTCTGGAAGATTTGTCTAGAGCAGTGGTTCACAAACGTTTTGTATCCGAAGACCTCTTTAGCTGTGAAATAAATCCCACAGAAACCCTCGGTAGAGATTTATTTAATAAAAATGATAAATAATGCTTTGGAGCCAGAAAAAAATGTATTACTGAACAAAAAAGAACAAAAGTTTACAGGTAATCAATGTAATCAATGCCATCTTGCTACTACTGTTTACTCCCATTGTGCACTGTGCAACACTCTCCATTGATGATGCAACCTTTATTACAACAGTTCTGATCAAATCTGTTGGAAACATGGGTTGGTTTGCTAGCTGGTACCAAGGTTCAAAGAATCCTGAATGGAACTGGTTCAGGAACCAATTCCCTGTTGGTGGAAAAGGGCTATTTGAGAACCACTGGTCTAGAGCATAAGTTATCACTACCTGTCCTATAAAGCCTCATTTTCATTTTCAAGTTCAAGCGACGTAGTGAAGAATAGTGATTCCTCAGGACTCAAAGTTAAATGTGATACTCAAGTGCGTAATCAGCTAAGTCAGATTGGTAACAAATATCCCACATTGGTCTAGGTGGAATCAGCTGTGGCTCTTGCTTGGTTGAAACAAAAACCTGCAGACCCCAACAACCTCTGGTTTAGTCTATACAATTCCTTTATTCCATATATCATCAGATTTACTCTTTGAAATGCCCTGCCAAAGCTATATTACACACCAATTGCATTTATTCCTTTGGCAGGCATTTTTATCCAAAGAGACTCACAATGAGCTGAACTGATGGTTGGTCAACAGTGGCAGACAGAGATTCAAACTTACATCCCTATGATCAGTAGGCCAGAGATCTAACCACTTATCTACCACTGCCCTGGATTGCAAAATACGTTTATTGTTTTTCTATGGATAATTTAAATGTTGGGACTAAGAGTTTTGGATTGGGAAAGAAAGTTCTGTTGGGGTATATATAAATTGTGTTTAATTTGTGACATTTCACCACTGTGTAACATTTAGCCAATCACCTGGAACATGTTCTTGTCTTGTCCAACAAAGAAAGGTAATCTATGATCATTTGAAGAATTGTTCAATTGTACTGCTTTTACCCCAAACATAGTTGAGCCAGCCAATCCAGGTCAGAAGACTAAACTCTGCAAGAAGTTAGATCTTTTGAAATCTTGAATATGCTTCTTGAATGTATCTGGAGAGTCTTCCAAAATCATGTGGCATTTTTTCTAAAAATTGTCTCTAATGACCATCTTGCTTGTTCAGAGCCGAATGTCATCAAGCGAGGTTAGGCGCCTCCCAAACAATTGCTCCTCGTATTCTGAGAGTTGACGAAGGAACCCAGCATTTGGTGCTGCACAAGTGCGCCTCTCTTTGAGCCAACGGAAAGCGTGAAGTAGAGACCAGCGGCGCTGTTCCATCAGGAAGCCCAGTGTCAAAACCGAGCTGCGGCTCCGTCCCAGGCTGCAGTGAACTAGCACGTGCCCTCCAATCGAGCCTGGTGAACCCCTCAGGGCTGCTGCTATGAAATGGGAAGCTTCTGGAAGAGCCTGACGAAGGTCCTGTTGGGCATCATCACTGAGCCGGAGCCGCAGATACCTCAGGACATTAGGGAAGGCATCTGAGATCTCGGCAGTGGCGTTGACCACATGTGTGATATGCAGATTCTTGATGATGCGGTAGTCCTGCGCTTGCGAGGCAGAACCTTGGTACAGTGCCCCTTCCAGAATCTCAGAGGGATAGATGGTGAGGAGGCGGCGTTCACACTCGAGCAGGACCATCCGAGGTGTACACAGGAAGGGGTAGAGTGAGTGGAAGGCTGAGTAGCCACCCAGCAAGATGACAGGGTCCATGCCAAGGGCACTCAGCTGGAAGAAGCAATGCTGTAAGGTGGAGTTGTCAGCACGTGCCTCTTGGCTGCCTACTGTACACAAGAGAGGAAAGAAGAAAGAGACTTATTAACAGGCTGACATGTTGGATCCAGCTGTACATTCTTTGAACCTGGGGTATGTCTAAATTGCATTGATTATAACTATGGAAGTTTTGAAATCTTACTGGATGTGCACAGTAGATTGCACTGGATATTTTGCCCAGTAGAAGGAACTATGCTTGGAAACACTGAGTTTGTGTAATTGCTGAAAGTTCTGAAGAATTATTTCCCATATTCTGGCAACTTGCAAAGACTTGCTCAGTATGACCTTGTATAGCAGGGGTCATCAATTCTAGTGCTGGAGGCTTGGAGTCTAGTACAAGTTGATGCTTGACACACCCAATAAACCTAGTAATTAACTGATGAAGTGTCATTGAGCAGATGAATATCTAAATTGTGCTGGACTCTGGCCTTTCTGGACTGGAATTGATGGCTCCTGTTTCAGACAAGATTTATTTTTTTGTATTATGACTTCCCTAATGGATAAAAGCCTACTAATGTGGATTTCAGGCTAGAATGTGTTGTTAATAGTGTCCTTCCTAGTTTTCAGAGAATCTCTGCAGCAAGAAATCTGGGATCTAACAGAATGCAGAGTAACCGGGTCCTGAAATGAATGAAAAACATCTTTGGCTTTTATGATGTACCAGGGCTTTTTTAGGTTTTACTTTGTAAACCATTGCTCCCTTGGAACATCTCAAATATCCTTTTTGTGTTTATGGTTCTGAAATATCCCAAATTTTAATTGTTTGCATATCATGATACCTGGACTGTGTCCTTCCTCTGCATAAAGGAGAATGATGGAAAACTCCTGTAGCTGGATGCAGCTTATCAAACAGCCAAGATCTGGGTGAATAACGGTCACACTTGCACGTGCTGTAACCAGGTGACTCTGCTTATATCTGTTTCAAAAGAGATTAGGTACATAAGTGGACAAACGGTGCTTCAACAGATATTTGCGTGGGGTAAATTGCTTGAGTTTATGGACGTGTGTGCAGCATGTGGTACCTGTCTGCAGAGCGACAGTCCAGAATGAGGATGTAGTATGGGTCATGGAGTGCTGATTCACCGGCTTCAGCGTTTAACAAATTGTACACCTGCTGTGGAGTCACGTAGCCTCTCGCTATATCAGCTTTTTCTGGAAGGGCAGGAACCAATAGCGCCTCTAAACACACACACAAATATAAACACAAAACATGCAGACACCAACATACAGATCTTTTGCATTTGTAACCCAACTATGTACCATCATGCCATATGGTAATTATGTAAATATGCACTAAAGGTGTAACGCAATTTTATTATTTGAATCTGTAGCTGTTTATCGTGCTCCAAATATCTGTATCTGTATTCAGGTTTAAACTAGATCAAAATAAAATAAAATATTTTTTATCCAAATAAACATTTTCAAATAACCCTTTATCATGGTGGCAAACCTTCACTGTTAGTTAGAGTGCCTTGAATGATGTCATTGCGAGAGGGTTTGACAATGCCATTCATCTCTGGACAGGAGGCGCTGTTTTCTCCCGGCACAGAGCTCCGGAGCCCAGTGGAGGAGACAATACGGCATTTATCAGACCTGCAGGTAGGGGGAGGTATAGAGGGATTAAAAAAGAGAAATAAGATGGAAAAGATGGAGATATAGTATTGTAAGATAGCTTGAAATCTTCCATTTTGATTCTCTAACAAAAAATATTTGTCAGGACTTCTCTACACTCCTGAGCACTACTGACCCTTATAAGGGGTAAGGCAAAGGTCTACTAAGTTGTCTGTTTAACTCTGATCATTTTAAGCATATTTGTAATTGGAATAAAAAATAAGCACCTGTAGGAACTCACCTGGACAGTGCAATGCCCATGGTTTTGGATCGGAGGCATTCGGGATTCGCAGCCTTCTTCAATGCTACGGGCCAAAAGGTACTAGAATCGATACAACCATCCTGACACACACATATACACACGGCTGAAAAAGTTTACAACTGAGCCAAATCACCCTGCAATGACTAAAATCCTCAATAATGTTGAGCAATAGTGTGGAATCTGGTTCCTGGCTATGGTGCCTGTTTCTTCATCATGTATAAAAAAGCAACCGTTTTTTTCTTCCTTTCTTCTCGTTTGTTCCTGTCCCCTTCCTCCCGTGCTTATTTTAGTAGGTTGCCGTGGTTATGCAGCAGATTGAAGTGCTCTACATGAGCCAGGGTGAGCTGGACGTGACAGGTCAGTGTGTCACACACATCCACACACCACACACACGCAAATATCCAAATGGTGCATGCATTTAAGGTTGAATGTTCACGGCCACAGTAGATGAAGTCAAGCGATACAGATTTGCCATTTCAAAAACATATATGACCCGATCCAGCAAAACAAGTCCCACTGACTCTTGTGAGGATGTTTGGATTGTCCTTTCAAGGAAAACTGTTTTAGGGTTAGTGTTAGATTAGCATTGCATTCATTAGCCAACATGTCATCAGAATGATTGTAACACAAATGTGTGTGATATAAACAAAAACGAGGGTCACATATGCTGGATCGAGTCACATATGACTTCGCAAGTGTTTGCTTAAAGGAATCAGATGAGTTTTCACCTTTAAAATGTGTTTAAACAGGGTAGCCTACAGTATAAAGATGTCAAACCTGCTCACAAGATGCATATTTGATACACATACGCCTTATACATGGATATACTGAAGGAAAAAAAAACATAATTAATGAGCTGTGATTATTATCAGTCCACAAATTGTGAATACTGTTCCACATCCATTTACATAAAAAATTATTCTTATTATTATATTTTGATGTAGTGTACAGTTAGGTGGCACGGTGGTGCGGTGGTTAGCACTGTCGCCTCACAGCAAGAAGGTCCTGGGTTCGATCCCCGGGTCACCC
>JAQQZR010000005.1:4875080-4886594 GCA_030068235.1 Notoglanidium macrostoma
GTGTGTGTGTGTGTGTGTGTGTGTGTGTGTGTGTGTGTGTGTGAGAGAGAGAGAGAGATTTGGAGTTGAGGATCGGAGCGCTGTGCATTTATCGGAACGGAATCCCGCACTGTTGTATTCCTCTTATGCCACAGCATGCATTTTGTAATTAATAACGAACATGATGTACTTTTTATCCCTTTATAGTTACGTATAGTTAAATGACGTGGAACGTCCATGAGACACCTTCTGACCAATCAGAGTCGAGAATGTAACAGCGCTCCGGTATAACTGGGAAATACAAACGACTGCAAATCCCTCTTGATCTGAACATCAGGCTTTAAGTATAGTAGAGTGAAAATGTTTATTAAATGTGAGTCAATTTTGTGGATTTCCAGGTGAGGACTTTGCAGTGGTTCAGCAAGAGATTATCATGATGAAAGATTGTAAACACTCGAACATTGTGGCGTACTTCGGCAGTTATCTCAGGTATCACACACACACACACACACACACACACACACACACACACACACACACACACACACACTCACACGGAGAGAGCTGTTTTTCCTTCCTGTTTTACGCTAGCAATGCTGGATTAATATTATATTTTATAATTAATATTAATAAAAGTCATTAATATTCTATATAACCAGTCCAAAATAAAGCTGAATGGTGAAATTTATTTAAAAAAAAAAAAAAACAATTTTTATATTTTAAAGTATTTAAAATTTATAAATATTTTTTAAATATTAAAAATGTAATAAAGATTAAACTATTCCAAAGATCTCCACTAGACTAAACTATAACTACATTTTAATGAAATCAGAAATACATTATACTAATTATAGAAACAAATAAATGACAAATAACTTTTTTTACTCATAAAATTATCTATCACACACACACACACACACACACACACACACATATATTCTTTTTTTTTTTTGTATTAATCACATTTAGTCATTTATATCTCTTCTGAAACATTAAATATTGTAATTTTCCAAACTTCCCCTAGAATTTAATGTCCTGTGCATATATGTAGCGTATCAATAACAGTTTTGCAGATTTCATTCATTCCAATCGTCAAGTAGAGTTTATTTACTTGGATTGCGTGTTTCATTGTGCGTGTGTTCTATTTCAGTTGGTGAAGTTGCCTGTAGATGGTGTGTGTTGACTGCCCGTGTGTGTCTGTGTGTGTTTCAGGAGAGATAAATTATGGATCTGTATGGAATACTGCGGCGGAGGCTCACTACAGGATATTTATCACGGTAATTACACGCCACATTTACTCACTTCACAGACGCTCTCTCCCTCTGTGGTACGCACGTTCTAACTACATGCGCTAAAGCGCTTCGTAACGCGCATCATGCGGCGTCATTCTGACGGCTGCGAGGAACACGCGCCTGATGGGAATTCAGGGCGCATTCAGTGCACTAAATAGGATGGTGATGGTATAGGTGTCCTAGCTGGTTAATACGGTAGACTGTGGTTTGGGACGCAGCCCAAACGGCTCTAAAGATTCTATATCCTGTTATGAAAAAAAAATGATTAAACGTTTTTTTTTATGATCTCTCTCTCTCTCTCTCGCTCTCTCTCGCTCGGTCAGTGACTGGACCTCTGCTGGAGTCGCAGATTGCATACGTATCACGGGAGACCCTTCAGGTACACACACCTGCACTAAAGCATTAGGGCGTGGGTTAAATGTGCATCATTCAGCACAATAAACACACTCCTGTGTACACACACACACACACACACACACGCACACGTATTAGCACAAGCGAGAGTGTAAAGTGTACCTTGTGTGTCTCAGGGCCTGTACTACCTCCATAACAAAGGCAAGATGCACCGAGACATTAAGGTAAGTGTCCACGTTATCTCCCTTTGACCTTTGACCCTTGCGTTAGTTACCTTTTGCTACCTTCAAGTTTCTTCATGTCTTGAGTTTTTTTTTTTTCTTCTTCACCACAGGGAGCAAATATCTTACTCACTGACAACGGCTACGTCAAACTGGGTGAGCCGAATTATGAAACCGTATATAGATGTGTAAAATACGATCATAAGTTGAAAATATGATGTAAAAGATGATCTCCGTTTCTGTCTCTGTAGCGGATTTCGGCGTCTCGGCTCAGATCTCAGCCACTCTGGCCAAGAGGAAGTCCTTCATCGGGACGCCATATTGGTAAAGTCCTGCTCTGTTCTTCTGGCTTCCTAAAAGGAGGCGTGGCTTATGTGTCTGTTAGCCTTAGCGAAGGAGGGGGAGGCATGGCTTATGTGTCTGTTAGCCTTAGCGAAGGAGGGGGAGGCGTGGCTTATGTGTCTGTTAGCCTTAGCGAAGGAGGGGGAGGCGTGGCTTATGTGGCGTTCCAGGTTTCTGTATCAGAAAAGAAATAATGGTGTCATGCCAACTCTGATTATAAAGCTGCATTCAAGCGAATAACAATAATCTCTCTCTCTCTGTCTATACGCGTGCGTGTGTGTGTGTGTGTGTGTGTGTGTGTGTGTGTGTGTGTGTGTGTGTGTGTGTGTGTGTGTGTGTGTGTGTATGTGTAGGATGGCTCCAGAAGTGGCTGCAGTAGAGCGTAAAGGAGGTTACAATCAGCTGTGCGATATCTGGGCCGTGGGCATCACCGCTATAGAGCTGGCCGAGCTGCAACCTCCCATGTTCGACCTGCACCCTATGAGGTGTGTGTGTGTGTGTGTGTGTGTGTGTGTGTGTGTGTGTGTGTGTATGAGCATATGCTGATTCTCTTGTCTTCCCTCCTCAGAGCTCTTTTCCTCATGACCAAGAGCAACTTCCAGCCTCCTAAACTGAAAGATAAACTCAAATGGTAAGAGTACGTTCAGATCCACTTGTGATACGTGTGTGCTTTTGCCTTTTTTATGATCCTAAAGAGACGCCCCATCTTCTTCTGCACGCAGGACGAACAACTTCCATCATTTTGTGAAAATGGCGCTGATCAAAAACCCTAAGAAGAGACCGACGGCAGATAAGCTGCTGCAGGTGCGTGCCGTGTTCTTAGCGTGTTCCAGCGACGGTCTTACCTCTTCCTCGTCCACGTGTTAAAGATTTCTCCTCATTTGAATCCCAGTCACTCTTTTTAGGGACGTTACAGGAAGTGTTACATGGAGAAACCACCAAGCCAAATGGTTTCGTTCAGTTATTCACTTTTGGTTTTACTTTTAATCAAATTAAACCAACATAAAACACGTAAAGTAAATAAACTCCTGGACCAGCAAACCAGCTATTAGCACATTAACTAGCATACCGGAATCGCTCCGTATATAATTTAAATGAAATACTTGATACACGCATGATAATGCAGGACTTCGTTATGAAGCTGAGGAGCGAGCGTTAACGCCAGCCTTTCATCCAATCACGTTGCTGCACTCGCTGACATCACATAAGCTTACTTCCTGTCTTGTCCAGCACCCGTTCGTGTCGCAGCCGCTGAGTCGCACCCTCGCAATCGAGCTGCTGGACAAAGTCAGCAATCCCGACCATCCCGACATCGAGGATAGCCACGACGGCGAGGACGAGGAAGCCGACCCTGAGGTGAGGTCACGACCTTTGACATTTGTTATTGAGGTTGGAAATGAATATGTATTTCCCCCCTTCGCATCACATTTTACTCTTTATTTGTACAATAAATAGACATACGTTCTGAATTTAAAAAAAAAAAGTATTTTCCAAATGCAATTGCATTTCTTTTTTTTTTTTTTTTACAGGATCTGCTCAGTTTTTCTTCTCTCTGATATTACTATGAAATATTCCTTATGGTTTAATATTTATATGTTTAAAAGTTATAAATAACAATTAGTGAAAAGACCAGTGCCTTTCTATTGCTGGGAACATTCGTGTGCTTTTTATTATTAAAATGTATAATTAAATTAAAAGTGTGTGTGTGTGTGTGTGTAGTCTCCAGTGCACGTTCCTCAGCGGATCACATCAGCAAGCCGAAGTTCACGGGATAAAAAGACTCTGTCGGAGATCAACTGTGAGTGCGTGCACGCTGTGTATGTGTGTTTTCATATTTGGGGCTGTGTGAGGATGTGTACAAGTATTTTTGCATGTATGTGCATATCTTTTCAGAAATTATGGGGTAATTACGTTCGGAATTCTGACGTTGGGAATTTTGTTGGGAATTCTGTCTAGGAATATGGGTGAGAAATCTGACTCAGGATTTTGTTGAATTCCGACTGGAAATTTTGTTGGTCATTGTGACTAGGAATGTTGACTGGGAATTCTGTTGGGAATTCTGCCTTCTAAGTTCATTGGGAGTGCTGACTGAATTTTGTTGGGAAATATGACTGAGGAATGTAGACTGGGAATTTTGTTGGGAAATCTGACTGGAAATTCTGTTGGTAATTCTGATTATGAATTTTGCTGGGAATTTTTATTGGGAATTTTAGTGCTCGCTCATTTTCTGTTGTTAGGACCAAAACACAGATTTTCATCAAACTTTTGTGTTTGTTTCTGTATCTGACAGTCTGCACGGGTCTGTGCATGCTGCTGTGCTGGTTTATGGTGTGTGTGTGTGTGTGTGTGTGTGTGTGTGTGTGTTTGTGTGTGAGTGACCTCTTTCTCTCTGTGTGATACAGTTGATCAGGTGAAGTTCGATCCTCCACTGTGGAAAGAGACCGAGCTACATGAACCGGTTTGTAACAGTGTGTATACATGAAATGTGTGTGTACATATGTAAATATTTCTGTATATGTGAGTGTATTTGTATGTAGAGTGTGTTACATCTCTGAGAAAGTGTGCATCTTGTCCCAGGAACTGCAGTTGGAGCCGCAGAGTTTACTGGGTGATCATAAGTAAGTGCACTATTGTGTGTTTATTTTGTGTGTGAAGTGTTTAATGTGTGTGTCTGTGTTTGTCTGTGTGTGTCTGTGTCTGTCTGTCTGTGTGTGTCTGTCTGTCTGTGTGTGTCTGTCTGTGTGTGTGTGTGTGTGTCTGTCTGTCTGTGTGTGTCTGTCTGTGTGTGTGTGTGTCTGTGTGTGTCTGTCTGTGTGTGTGTGTCTGTGTGTGTGTGTGTCTGTGTGTATGTGTCTGTCTGTGTGTGTGTGTGTCTGTCTCTGTGTCTCTGTCTGTCTATCTGTGTGTCTGTCTATCTGTGTGTGTGTGTGTCTGTCTCTGTGTCTCTGTCTGTCTGTGTGTGTGTGTGTGTGTCTGTCTCTGTGTCTCTGTCTGTCTGTCTGTGTGTGTGTGTGTGTGTGTGTGTGTCTCTGTGTCTCTGTCTATCTGTGTGTGTGTGTCTGTCTGTGTGTGTGACTGACAGACTGGTTCTGTCTCTTACTCTGTTGGCGTTTTTCTGTCCCTCCGTTCATCTTCCTCTCTTAGGAGTCTGTTAAAATCAGTAGAAGAGGAACTCAATCAGAGGTAGGTTAAGCCCCTCCCACCTTCTGACTGCTCAGCGCTAGTTAATTCCTCCCACCCCATTAGCCAAGTAGACTAACTCCTTCTGCTTAGCGCTGCTTAGCTGTCATTTTGAGTGTGTGTGTGTGTGTGTGTGTGTGTGTGTGTGTGTGTGTGTGTATGTGTGCGTGTGTGTTTCTCTCCGTAACGCTTGTTAATTGCCCTTTTCTGTGGCTGGCACGCCCTCTTAGTCTCCGCCCTCTTCATTTCTCTCAGGGGTCATGTGACACATTTAGAGGAGGATGAGGAGGATGGTGATGATGAAGCTGGACAGTAAGTGTCTGAGTGTAAAAGTGTTGATGTGCAAGCTCGCTCTCTCTCTCACGCATGCACACGCGCACACACACACACGCATGGTTGCTTGTCATCACAACCTTGACGAGCCTCTGGTTTTCTCTCTCGTGGTGTCTTTCAATCAGCACTGGTGCTGAAGCTCATGTTTCTGTTCGGCTGTGTCCTATTCCGTGTCTAAGTGTGCATGCAGTGTAAGGATGAGCTCAGGGTGCTGGGTGTGTTTGTGTGAGGGAGAGCGAGCATGTCCCAGCCTGTCATCACTAACTCTTCATGCTTCATGTTTGTGCTGTATTGAAGACGTTTGTGCCTCAGGCAAAGAAAAAACTTCTAGCATAAAAAAGAGCAACAGGCAGGAATGTGTCCAGACAAAATCCCATGATGCTTTGCTACACTTGCTACCAACCACCCGCAGTAATAACAGAATAATCATCTGACACCGCACTGCCTGGGTTGTGTTTCATTCAGGAGCTGAGCTTTAACTCGCTCAAAGCTGGTTTGGCTGTGACGAATAAATTACCTCCTCCTAATCTGATTAGTTGGCGTGTGGGTCTGTCATGAGAGCTGCATGTCGCTACATGTCATTATAATCATTCCATCTACTCTGTGATTCTGTATTGTTATGGAAAAGGTGTGTGTGTGTGTGTGTGTATGTGTGTATATGTGTGTATATGTGTCTCTGTATGTTTGTGTGTGTGTGGTGTGATCTAATAATCTAAACTGCATGTCTTATCCCTCAGTTCAAACTCCAGTTCCACAATGAGGCCTAAAGTCCCTCCCCCATTACCCCCAAAGGTGAGACCTCACACACGAACTCTCACACACGAACTCTCACACGTGAACTCTCACACGTGAACTCTCACACGCGAACTCTCACACGCGAACTCTCACACACGAACTCTCACACGAACTCTCACACGAACTCACACACACGAACTCTCACACGTGAACTCTCACACGCGAACTCACACACACGAACTATTCAATCCCTCTCTCTCTCTCTCTCTCTCTCTCTCTCTCTCTCTCTCTCTCTCTATGTGTATCTGTCTATTTGTCTGGCTATCTATCAATCTGTCTGTCTCTCTTTATCTGTCTACCTCTGTGTGTGTTTTTCTGTCTTTCTCTATCCATCTATCTATCTATATGTCACTGTCTCTCTCTCACTCACACTCTCTCTGTCACTCACTCTCTCTCTCACTCACACTCTCTCTCTCTCTCATTCTCACTCTCTGTCTAGCCGAAGTCTCTCGGCCCTGCTCAGAACGACCCTGACGGAGAGGACGGCGCCGGACAGGGGACCATCAAACGCTGCCCTGTCACGTCAAGCCCCGCCCCTCCTCCTCGCCCCACCTCCTGCGTGCCCCCCAGGCCGCCGCCCCCTCGCCTGCCCCCCCAGAGACGCAGCAGCTTAGGTAAAGCGCCTCGCGAGCACGCTCAGACAGAGCCAGAAGGGGATGATGGGAGTTTTAGGTTCTGGGAGTGGCTTCACGCCGAGCAGCAGAAGGAAGACAGTAAGCCTGGCTCCGCCCCCTGGTAGCCAGATGCCACTCTGTGATTGGTAGATGTTGTGAAAATCATGGTAGATGTGTAGTGGCTTCCATTGACTCCAATGGAGTTTCCATCCACCTGCTGTAGTGTGAATTTTACTCCCATAAATAAATAAACACCTAAATGCGGCTAAAAAACAATTTTTGGCTGAGGTGAAAAGATGGAAAAAGAGAAGGCTGATGGAAACTTTTTTTTTAATAATTTCAGTAATGCTGTAGTGTGTGTGTGTGTGTGTGTGTGTGTGTTTAAGTCTTAGAGCTGAACAGGAAAGTTCCAAAAGTAAAAATGTGTTTCACGATCATTGGTGCAAACTTACGCAAAAAACCAGCTAATGTTTTTAAAAAATTTATTAATTAAAATCTGATTGATTTCCAGAGGCACTGAACTAACCCACAAGCCTAAACAAACATCGCTGTACTGGAACTGTTCATCAGTTCCTCCCCAACAAAAATCCCACCCATATTGTTTGATTGACAGGTGTGCATCGATGACTGCAAAATAACAGGTTTTGTTCAGCTCTGTTAAGCTGGCATGTTCTCTAGTCCAGCATTTTGCATCATCGATGATTCAGCCGTACTGACACACTACTGCATGTGATGTCTGTTCACCTGTAATGGTGTGCACGGTGTTTATTAGTATTTACTGGGATGGTGTGTGTGTGATGAGAGAGAGAGAACCAAGTGGAGACCTCGAGCTAGCTATTAAGCACGGTAGTGAGGAATTGTTACGGAGTAGCTCGCCTGCTCGCTCTTGTTGAATGAAGTGTTACTTAAAATAATGCGTTGCAACATGAAGGCTGTTACTGCAGTAGCTAAGTGAATATCCTCCACACTGAAAAGTGGGTGGGGTTCTAATGGGTTCTGCCGTGAGGATGATGTTGGGGCTTCCTGTTCGGAATGCTAAAGTGTGTGTGTGTGTGTAGGTAACGGATTGAGCGCATCATCACAGAACGGAGAGAAGGAAAGACAGTCGACTCTCCCCACCATTCCCAGTCGCAGGACTAAAGACATTCCCGTGAGTCCCGTTTTATCCACCAGTTCAGCTCCGTTTGTTTAAACCTAATGTTTTATTAGTGGATTTGTTTTAACGCATGTCTCGCTGCTGTCACAGAAACCGATGTGTAACGGTCTGCCTCCCACCCCTAAAGTGCACGTGAGTACATCAGCTGCTTCACCGCCTGTCACATTTTCAAATAAATAAACACTCGGAGTCAAAAACGGAACGGGATTTAAACTTTTTTCAGATTTGTAATCCACCCATTGTATCTCCCTACACGCACTCAGATCCAGCCAGTTATTTATTCGGCAGCTGACGGATCACATGTTGCACAGATCAGCGGAATATTGGTCCACTGGGAGCAGGATTACATGATTGGGGAGACCGTGTACGGCTAACGTTAGCTAGATAAATATCTTTGCTTCTTTTTCTCCCCAATTCCTGCTCACTAGCTAACTCTCGTCCATCATACGACAGCAACAAAGCATCACCCGGCGCTCTACGATGCATTCACAGGAAAGCGCTATCCGCCCTCTTCCACATACATGAGCTCACAGATGCCAGTGATTGGCTAGTGTCGCTGTGATTGACAGGGGAGAGAGAGTATGCCCGTCCCACCAGGCTCGTGAGCTCGACAGCACTGTTGCTTTTTATGCTAAATGAGTGGAATATTTATGACACTAAAATGTGGTTCGGAAAACTGCAGTTACTGTATCAGTTTTGCTGTCAAGTGTGTTGCCATAGAAACAGCTACTTTACCGAGTGTAATAAAATTAACGCCTCGTAATTATTGATTACTTTTAATTCCTCGTGAGAAAAGGCTGTGACTTGCCATGTTGCTTGTTTCGGTCACGCTGTGAAGAAAGGTTGGAGATCTTCCACATCTGATGATGTCGGTTTTTGGTCTTAAAGGCAGGGTGGGTAATTTTGGAGAAAGACAAAGAGCAAGCTAGATTTTGAAAGCATCCAAAATGAAAAATCCCGCCCCCTCCGTTCAGCTCCTCCTCCAAAACATATGAACGTGCACTTCCTGATTCCCGCCGGAGGACGGGTCCACGAGGGAGCAATGCAAAAAATGCTTTTAAGAAATTACCTACCCTGCCTTTAAAATAGGGAAAAAATGTGAGTGCCTTTGATAATCTTCGGTTTCTTCTCTGCAGATGGGAGCATGTTTCTCAAAAGTGTTTAACGGCTGTCCGCTGAAGGTCCACTGCGCTTCATCCTGGGTCAACCCAGACACCAGAGGTACGAGGCACGGGCCAGTCACGCGACTAACATTCCGTGTTTCTAATAATCCCGTAATTAAATAATCTTCATAGTTCATAGGCATGCAGAACCTTCCTTTTTTTTTTTTATTTGTTTGTTTATTTATGTACTTTTAATTGTTTTGCAAAGTTTATAATAAACTGTACATATTCGGGGAGATTAGCTTCAGACTCCGATCTCGTGTTTATCGTTTCAGATCAGTATTTGCTTTTCGGAGCTGAGGAAGGAATGTACAGCCTTAATCTGAACGAGCTTCACGAGACCTCCATGGAGCAGGTGGGACTCAGGAACTGTGCATTAGGAATGAGGAATATTGGATTGGGATTTTAGCTTGAACTCGTGTTATACCCTATTGCTCTGTATTTATTCACCGTGAGTTCACGCTAGCAAGAAACACGACGTCTCTGTCACGCCGTGAACTGATTTACCTCCTGATTTGTGGCAGATATTTCCCCGGAGGTGCACGTGGCTCTACGTGATGAACAACTGGCTCTTCTCCATATCCGGTAAGACTTTTCCAGCATTCTTGTAAAGCAGACACGGTTGTTTCATTTGTTTAATTGTGTGTGTGTGTGTGTGTGTGTGTGTGTGTGTGGCGCAGGTAAAGCGTCCCAGCTGTACTCCCATAACCTGTGTGGTCTCTTCGAGCACGCTCGGCAGATGCAGAAGTTACCAGTAGCCATACCGACATACAAACTGCCCGATAAAATCATCCCTCGGTAGGTTTTGGCTCTGATATTGATTTTCTTGGCTGTGATTAAATAAGCGTGCAGTGTTAAACTCGGCGTTAAACACTGAGGCTCAGATGGACTGAAGCCCTTATTTATAAATCTGAGATGCTTATCTATTCATATGTCCTTTTTATTTTATTTTTTACAATCACCTGACGCCACATCAGCACTTTTCGTTCGGACGTATAAATACGGGTTTGTTCTACATCCTTACTCGACTCGTTTTGTACAAGTATTCCGAATTCCTGCTCCCTAGTAGGTACTTTTCTGTGGACAGGAAAATGGTAGAGGCGGCGCTTGCTCTTCTGAACGGTCAAACCCCTTACGTGTCATTTTATAAACCTGCGTTTAGCCAACAATCAATTACTAAAGCTTGTTCTATACCAGCGATGTGGCGTGACTGGTAAAGCAGAACGCTTCTATGACACACAAGTGCCGCGTCAGAGACAGTACGGATGCGTGTTCTATACAGCCACTTTTGTAACTCTCTCTGAATGAGCTCTTAAATGCCCTGATTCTCCTGAATTGTTCTACAGGAAGTTCACAGTGTCCAATAAGATTCCAGACACAAAGGGGTGCCAGAAGTGTTGTGTAGGTGAGTCACGCCGAGTTCAGGATGTGATGGCAGCACACATGATGATTGTCCTTTTAAGCTTTATGTTTATAATCTAAAACGTTAATAAACAAAAATTCTACTGTATGCTGTTGTGTAATGTGAGGGTTATAAGAATGACCCTGTTAATCTGCTGTGTGTGTGTGTGTGTGTGTGTGTGTGCGTGTGTAGTCCGCAATCCATACACAGGGCTGAAGTATCTGTGCGGTGCGTTCCAGTCCAGTGTAGTTTTGTTTGAATGGGTGGAGTCCATGCAGCGCTTCATGCTCATCAAGGTGGGGATTGTGTGTTTGTGAGTCTGTGAGTAAATATCGAGTGAGTGTGAGTGAATGGTCTTAGTGAGTCTGTAAGAGAGTGAGTGGGTCTGCTGTATAAGTCTGAGTGAGTGAGTCAATCTAAGTGAGTCTGAGTGAGTGTGACTGAGTAAGCGAGTCTGAGTAAGTGAGAGTGAGTCAGTCTAAGTGATTCTGTTCGGTGAGCGAGTCCACGGAGTCAATCTGAGTCCGTCTGAGTCAGTCTAAGTGAGTCTGCTGAGTCAGTTTGAGTGAGTCGGTCTAAGCGAGTCTGCTGAGTCAGTTTGAGTGAGAGTCAGTCTAAGTGAGTCTGCTGAGTCAGTTTGAGTGAGTCGGTCTAAGCGAGTCTGCTGAGTCAGTTTGAGTGAG
>JAQQZR010000005.1:4886694-4901063 GCA_030068235.1 Notoglanidium macrostoma
TCGGTCTAAGCGAGTCTGCTGAGTCAGTTTGAGTGAGAGTCGGTCTAAGCGAGTCTGCTGAGTCAGTTTGAGTGAGAGTCGGTCTAAGCGAGTCTGCTGAGTCAGTTTGAGTGAGACTGAGTGAGTCAGAGAAAGTCAGTTTAAGTGAGTCTGAGTGAGTCAGTCTAAGCGAGTCTATCAGAGAGTGAGTCAACTCAGTGAATATGAGTCAGTCTTAGTGAGTCTGTGTGAGTGATTCTAAGTCAGTCAGTCTGTGTTAGACTATAAGTGAGTCTTTGTGAGTGAATCAGCATGTGACTGTTTATAGACCTAATTCATTCTTTTGCTGTGTGTGTGTGTGTGTGTGTGTGTGTGTATATAGAGTATAGACTTCACCCTCCCTTGTCCATTGGAGGTGTTTGAGATGCTGGTGGTCCCGGAGCATCACTACCCACTGATCTGTGTGTCCGTTGTTAAGGGCAGTCAGCCTGATCAGGTTGTGACCTTTGGCACCGTTGACCCCAACGATATAACGCCGACCTTCACCGAACCTGGTATGAACCATCTGATACCGTTTATTACCATGTTTGATGCTGTAGTCTGATACTATTACATGAATTGAATTCAGTGCCCAAATCAGCATAAATGGTTCAGGATATTTACATTAAACCAAGAGCTGAATCTGGATATTTACAGGCGTTAGGCAGCACTCGCCTGAAGTGCGCCTTGTAGATTTGGGACACAGCGTGTCAGGGTAGCGTGATTAAGAGCTTGGACAAGCAGAAAGAGGAGAGTAGTTCGAAGGAAGAGATGAGTCACCCTGTGAGCATGTTGAAATAGGTTTTCCTGCGGTTTGAGTGTTTGTGCTGGTGTTTCTGTTTCAGACACTCCACAGACGTGTGTTATTCACGTCACGCAGCTGGAAAGGGACACCATACTGGTGTGTTTGGACCGTGAGTATGGACTTCTGTTTTAATCATGTGTGAGGCAGTAATCCATAACAGTCAGGCTTAGATTGTGGTATTGTGTATTTTGTTTAGTGTGCACACACACACACACACACACACACACAAGCTGTTTGCCGATGCAACTTCAGTGCCAGGTGTGTAAATGCTGAAGGCTGACTGTTTACAGGGTATGTTTAACTGTGTGTATGTGTATGTGTGTGTGTGTGTGTGTGTGTGTACACACATTTGCAGGGTGTATAAAGATGGTAAACTTACAAGGCCGATTAAAATCCAGCAAGAAGCTCTCAGCCGAGCTCACATTCAACTTCCAGATTGAAGCAATAGGTGAGTAAAGCTGTGTGTGTGTGTGTGTGTGTGTGTGTGTGTGTGTGTGTGTGTGTGTGTGTGTGTGTGTTGGATCTTCACTGTGTTTAACCTAAATCCTGCTTGTTACCCTACATTAACACGATCAAGTAACAATCAATATACACTGTATGAGCCAAAAGTTTGTGCACCCCTGACCATCACACCCACGTGTCCCTGTTGAACATCTCATTCCAGATTTATTCCCCTTTGCTGTTATAACGCGCTCCACCCTTCAGGGGAGGTTTTCCACTAGGTGTTGGAGCGCGGCTGTGGGGATTTGTGTTCATGCAGCTACAAGAGCATTAGTGAGGTCAGGCGCTGATGTAGGGATGTCGAGGAGGCTCCGGTTCATCGCAAAGGTGTTCAGTGGGGTTGAGGTCACGGCTCTGTGCAGGACACTCCAGTTCTTCTACTCTAAATGGAACACACCGGGTCTTCATGGAGCTGCTTTGTGCACAGGGGCGTTGTCATGCTGGAGCAGGTTTTAGTTACAATGAAACTGTAACAGTACAGCACACAGAGACGTTCTATAAACCTCCCGTAACTTTGTGGTAACTGTTTGGAAAAGAACCACATGTGGGTGTGAGTAATCAGGTGTCCACATACTTTTGGACATACCGTGTGTGTGTTACAACCTCCTTGTCAGAACTGGACAGGCCACGCCGACAAGTGACAACTGTTGCTTACGAGTATGAACGTGAACGCAGCGTAAGATGAGTGTTGTAATGATTCAAGCTTTCTGCTGGTTTCAGTGTGTTTGCAGGACAGCGTGCTGGCGTTCTGGAGGCACGGCATGCAGGGACGCAGCTTCAGAACCAACGAGGTGTGTGTTTGGGGCTTGTGTGTACACGCTGTATTGAATGTGTGTTTGTGAGTGTGTAATATTGCCTTCTCGCTGCACCAGATCACGCAGGAAATCTCAGACAGCTCGCGTATCTTCAGACTGCTGGGCTCAGACAGGTAAACAAAGACCGAGAGCACACACACACACACACACACACACAAGAAAAAGTGCACAGCTGCTATACACACACATGTGCAGCAGATATATATAATACTTGTACTTCTCATAATCTTTCTCTTTCTGCGTGTGTGACAGGACGGTGGTGTTGGAGAGTCGACCGACAGATAACCCAACAGCTCAGAGTAACCTGTACATACTTGCGGGCCATGAGAACAGCTACTGAACACGCGCGCGCGCGCACACACACACTAAACAGCATTCCTCTGCTACGCTACATAACATAACACACTACGCCCCCGCTACAGCTATAAGCTACATGTGCGTGCACACACATTCCTATAAACACTACGCCAGCAGCCGCCCTCTTACACTACTGTCTGCCATAAACACACACACTACACACACTACACACACTCACCACCGCTCGTATCCCTACTGACTCGCTGACTCGCCTGTTCTAAATTATTTATTGTGGCATGTTACTATGAGGCATCTTGCGTTTTTTTTTTTTTTTTTTTTTAAAACTCCGGATTTTTCCGTTCACCAGCCCTGCCTGCAGCCTTCCCTCGTACTCAGTCCGGCTCCTGATGACACCTTTACACCGGCGGTTACATCTTCTCGGCTTACGCCTAGCCAAATAACCACTTCATAACACACAAATAATGTTTAAAGAATAAGGCGGTTCCCGTAAAATGCTCATGTCAGCATTCGCGACATAATCCGAGATGCTCACGAACACGAACGGCCTTTGTTTTTCTCGGAAATTGCCTTCATAATAGTTTATCCACCTCCGGTAATCTAGAGCGCTTATGATACCCAGGTCTCTAAAATAATGACTAAAACAATCTTCACAGCTTAGACACGCTGGTTTTATTGCACTTTTATCGTTGAACGAACGAAAGCAGACGTTTGTGTACGTACACGTGAAGCCTGTTTCGCTCCACCTGTAATAAATCTGCTCTTAATAGTACATTTAGGCTGCTTTCACACTAGCCGTGTTTTTATTCATTGATTCTTATCAACTGCTGGCGAAAAAGGAGTCATGGGAATCTAGTCCGCTAACGAAGTTCTGTTTTAACGTGACGTCGCGCTGAAGAGATTGTAGTCGAATATGTGCTCGTATAAAACGAATAGCCAACACGGACGTTTTAACTAGAAGATGTGGTAATTATAGCTGTCTAGCTGTGTTAGCTTCATTGGTGAGCATCTTGTAAAAGCGATTATATGGTTGTTAGTTTATACAGATAAATATTTAGTGACTGGAAGAGAGGACGCTGTTAGCAAATTTGTTCTTAAATGTTCAGTCTTTGCTTTTCGAGCTGATAATTGTCAGCGTTTTGTTTGTTTTCTACGTCAGGACGGATCTCGCTTCACAAAGCGTCTGATGTTGCTTCGTGGATACGGACACGAGCTTTTAGCAACGCGCGTTGTTCTGCGAATACAACGTTATAGGTGTGTTATGAAGTTGTTCCACAGCCAGCCTGCACAAACTGAAATGAAACCGTTACCAAAAATGACTAAATGAGTAGAGTGTAACGTCCGCGTAGGTATCCGTCACAGTAACTTATTCTAGTAGTAATAATAATAATAATAATAATAATCAAAATGAACAATAATATGCTTGTGAGTTCATGCGTTGCAGTATCAGAACATGTACTTGCATAGACGTTACGGTAACGCTAACGGACTCGTGTACATACTTTGGTTATTCGGATCGAAGGATTCAAGGAAACGTCCCATCCAAACGTTCTACCGTCGGTCGCTTGCGTCTTTTTCCAATTTGATCGAATGCGCCGTTCGTCAAATGAAATGAAAATTTCAAAAAAGACTGTCGTTTTTGAAGACGCGAACATGTTTTCATCTCCAGCCTGATATTGTGATACAATCGTAAACCGTGCTCAAAAGTTATCGAATGATCACGAGCTCAAGCTTTCATATCAGCACTCGTTTATCCAAGACCGATTTCTTGGAAGGAACGACTTCTAAACGCCAAGTATTAACGGTGAACTCGTCGTTACGCCGCTATTAGCCGCGTTAACCGTTTCGGCCGGATTATTCCTTTAAGATTTCCACATCGTGTACTTTTAATTTAATGATACAAGGCTGACCGTGACGCGAGTGACATCCTGTCCTTATTAATAATCAACACGGTTTTGTTTTTTGTTTGTTTGTTTAGTTTTTTTTATATTCTATCCTATATTTAACTCGTGTCAGGTATTAATTAAACACTAAATTTAAAATGCATCGCGCAGAACGATGTTTTTACTTTTCGCAAGAGTATTCCTTTGCGTTTTATGGGAATCTTCGAGACCCGTTACATGAACTCGGTGCGTCTACTTGAAAGATACGAGGAGGGGAAAAGCGTAATCAGATCGGACGCAAAACGTGTTCCGGATGTACGCCGTTACAGATTCGCTTCCTTTCTTAATACAGGACGCGTCATGCAAAAACATGATCAAATCAACTCGCCGTGAACAGAAATGTAAAGAGAGCTCCAGTATGGGGGGGGAAACGTCTTATTGCTGTAAACTATCCACACCTGATCAGCTCACAGCACGATATTTCTATTCCTGTTAATCCAAGCAGGACGGAGGATTTCTAGCTTGGCTTGGCCCATGCGTTTTAAACAGCAGGAATTTGATTTTAACCTAACGTTTGTGTGCCAATAATCACGTGTTATGTTTCGAACGCGTCGCGTGTTTTATTTGTGCGGCGTTCCTGCGTGATCATTTCTACTCGGGATAAAGCACCGCACGCTGAGGTCGGACAGATCCGCCATCGCACGTGTCCTCGATGACGCGGATCCCACAATGCGCCAGCGTCCCGGTGGATACTCCAGTGAAAACAGTGGTGTTCCAACGTTAAACAAACGTGGATTTTTTACTTCCGAATGTTGCGTAAATTTGCATACTCGTAATCACGTGGGTCCCAGATTCTGATTTATTTTTTTTTTCCACTTTGCTAAATCTCTATTGTTACAACTAGCAATACTGAAACCTTGAGTGTCGGCTTGCGCGTGTGTCAACGTCCAGTCAGTCGGTTTTCACGTCACGTGTTTTATCCAATACGAATGTGGAAGTCTGCGAATCTGATGGCAATATGAAATGTATGCTGATTTTATACATGAGCGCGTTCTGTTACAAATGTTCACGCGGCTGACACTCCAGCCGAGAGAATTTTCATAACTTACATCGTTCACACGCGCACGTCATTTTGACACTTTGTGTAGAGTTGCTTTAGTCCAACGTGTGTTGCTGATAAGTTCAACATGTTTACTGCGTGCTGCGGCGATGCACATGACCTGTAAATAGTGTAGCGTAATATTTGGTTTCATTGACTGTCTGTGTTTTACGTCGTGGTCATGGTGACTTGTGTTTTTTGTTAACGAGCTGTAATTGAAGCGTCGCCGCCATTTAAAGATCGAATTCGTATTTCCGTTAAAACACTTGGGCCAACTCGGGTACGAATGAAGCCTCGCTTGTTCTGGGGGGGAAGAGGGAAAAAAAAACAAAACAACGAATCCGAAATCCATCAGCTTCAAAGACGACGACTCCGCCCGCAGCTTCGGTCACCACAAGAACCGACAGCCACTCAGAAAGCGTGTTCGTTTATCGTACGCCGCCGTGCTTCGGACTGAAAAGCCATGCCTCACGATTTAACCTTACTAATCACTGTAGTGAAAATTTGCACAGTTTTATACAGACTATAATGTGACTTTTGCCGTTTGCGAGTGCGTAGGTGTTCTTAGACGTGCGTTTAAAAAAAAAAAAAAAAAAAAAGCAGAGGGAAAAAAAAACGCAGCGCGCACGTACGTGCGTCGCTTTACGCTCCAGACGCGCACGTTTAAACGCGAGCTGTGATGTCATTAGTTCGTAGACCTAACAAATGATAGGGATTAGCGAGGACTCGTAAGATTTTTTTTTTTTTTTTTTTTTTTTTCCCAACTGTAATTCCGGAGGCATAGATGTAAAGCGCGACGTCTGTGAATATGAAAGAACCGGAGCGCTTTGAGAAGAACGTGTTCCCTTCAGGTTGGCTTCACAAGGATGTTTTGGCGTCTGAGAGAGAGCGGTGGATTGTCGGCGGTCGCTGTAAAGTAAAAATGAAGACGTACGCCTCAGACTGCCTGTGATTGGCTGGTGCATGATTACATCACAGAATGTTTCGTCTACGTCTGGTAGTTTCCACGCATCTACTGCATGTTGTTTATCAGTGCGTTGTTTTCATTCGGCATGCAAGAGGCGTGATACCAAAATGTCCTTGTGATCGTAGCCGAACGTCGGCGTCTGCCGCTGAATGTTATCTTTTTGGAAATGACGGTCATGACTGTGTGGGTGAGAATTTAGCGAGTACTAGTGAGGGGAGTGCACTTGGCTACTTCGTCACACTCCATGATCGATGAAACTGATTTATGGCTGAAATATAATGCAATTCATGTCAGTTCGGCATTTTAGATCAAAGGGAGAAAAGGACACTTTTATCCCAATCAAGACATGCTTGCTTCTACAGTTCTGCACTGAAGCTACGAGTCATATGTACGCGCGTTTTAGCAATTTCTTCCGGACACAAGAGCTGCTGGACCGAGCACGAACCCAGCCAAAGGGCAGAGCTGCAGAAACGCCGTGGCGGCAACCAAAAAACATTTTTTTTTTTTAACGTTTTTTTTTTTTTTTCCCATCCGCATAATCATTTCTGATAAATGACATATATTGTACAGACGTGCACATTATTAAATCTCACGTTGAAATGCATTTCGATTAGTATGAAACTACACACCGCCGAAAACAACGTCTGAACGAGTGACACTATCTGGAAATAATATCTAATCTAATATTTCTGACCAAATTTCAGACCAAGTAGACGTTTCTAGACGGATAGTAATATTCGAACCGTCTCATTCTACTGGCAGATCATTTCTGCTTCTTTCTGTGGTGATAATAGGGAAAGACGATTTTAAGCTTGGAAATGAGTAAAGAGATTTAGAAATTGGGTTAATAATGGATTTAAACAATCTAATCAATATTTGTCGATGTCTTTTTTTTTTTCCCTCAGTGAATTATCATCTCCGTCGCTTCCAACTTTGTTTGAGGGGCTGAATGGTACCAAATCTTGCGTCCGGTTGGCCAACCCTCGAAACGTTTTCATTTGAGACGAGGCGGCTCGTATTAGATATTTACATTATCCTCGTAGCTTCGCAAAAACTGTAGCGCGAACACGTCTTGGGTGATTAACTACATTTAATTTCGACCAAGCCGGTAATGTGGACAGATCGAGACTTGCTGTGTATTTCCATAAGACATAACGCATTACTTGCCGGTCAAAACATGCAGGGTGTAGAATAATACACACGTCACTGAACACAGTGAGGGAGAGCGTGAGCGAGGGACGCAGGGAGCGTAAACGAGTGAGTGAGTGAGTGAGTGAGTGCGAGAATGTTGAATGTGTTTAAAGTGCAGTAACCTTTCAACCTTCCAGAGTGCAGCTTTCATCCTGAAACAACATGGCACAGGTTTCAGCATGTCTTAACAACCAACCGAGTCTGTGTTCTTCAGCTGCATTAACACGTTCACGTCACACTACGATGCACATGACCTGTAAATAATGTATGATAATATTTGGTTTTACAGACTGTATAATCGTCTATATTTTGTTTCGGAAGTGAAACTGATCTATGAGATTGAGGTAACACATTAAAGGTGAAAACAAAACAAAAGTGAATGGTGGTCATCGCGTCTGTTATTTCATGTTCTTCTTTTTTATAAACGCACTTGGCAGATGGTGACGTTTTGTTTAATGTCATGTGTAGTATATTTATGGTCAACGGTTGGACAAAATGAAAGTCGTTACGGAATTGTTGAGGTACATTATTGTGTAAAATGTACAGAAGGGAAGCGATGTTATTTCTATATAATGATACTGAATGGTGGTTAAAAGCATTCTGAGAGAGGATATCATGAAAGCAGTAAAGAAGCAACATACGTTGAGAGAGAGAGAGAGATGAGGAGCATACACACAGGAAGAGACTAACAGCGATGTGATGACCAGAGCCCATGGAGTGTCCGTGACCTTCAGCAACGATGACTGGCGTAATGACCACTGGGGGTACCAAGGAAAATTAATCTCACCTTCGAGGCAACTACCAATGGGAGTGCAGGATACCACTGACTGACCAATAAATACAAAAGGGATACCTCGGCAACCAGAGCTTGGAATGTCCACTAGCCACCAACTATCAGCTACACAGCGATGGGCGACGGGAGAATCACTTCCTGTGTGTACGCCCTTAGAGACAGACGGTGCATAATCACAGCAATACACACAAATAAGATTCTTCTAGTAGAACAGCAGTGTGTGTGTGTTTGAGTAGTTCTTTAGACCGCAGTTCCAGTGTCATTATCTCCATGTTGTCGTGCCCTGTTTGACCTCCCGGATCCCAGCTCGCTGCTGCTTTGTCCTTCAGCCTTTTCCACACCTTTCTCCACCTTGCTCTCTCCACCAGACCTGACACACATGCACACACAATGTGTTAATAATGACATATTGCCCATACAGGACCAGTCAAAAAGTCTGGACACGCCAACTAATTTGTAGGTTTTCCTTTATTTTTATTACTCAAGACATTTCATGTCCATTTCTATTCCAACACTACCTCGACACGATCCCAACGAGTCCTAATTCCATTTGCGTTATTTCAAAGTTTTGATGTCTTCGGTATTGTAGAAAATAGTCAAAATAAAGAAAAGCATAGATCATTCCTACATACACTCGCGTGTCATTGACTTTAATAGGAACACCTATATATTTATTCATATACATACAAGTAGAACTTCGCGTCAATGGCTTCGACGTAAATGTCTCCGGCGCCAACAAGTCTAGTCCTTCTTGTTACTAGTTTGTATCCCTGAAATGTCCTTAAAATATACTTGAAACAGGAAGGAAAACCTATTTTAGACATTGCTGTCTTGTTTTGGATCAATTCCAAAATCGAATCAGTTCATTGGCTGGCTACAATAATAATTCCATATAAATCCCACACGCATTCACACACTTGATCCTGACATGTCTTGCACGGATGGACACACAAACAAGCTGAAAATACTACCATCTAGTGGCAGAGTTGTAAAAATGTGTTAGCAATATATACGAATTAAATTATGCGTGTCTTAAAGCATTCGAAAAACCTTTTAACTTTAATTAAAAGTCCCTAATTGCCAAAAAGGGATGTAGTGCACAGTGGAATGAAACTCTTCAGTTACTTTGTGCTATGCAAAATGGCCAAACCCCAATCGGCAGTTCAGAAGTAGCCAAATTAGATGGTAAAAAGCTATACCTAGCAACACTCATGCCACAGATTTATATCTGGATCTGGAAGCGGAGACAATTACGTCCGAAACCGCTTACCAATAAACATGTAAACTATAGCAAATCAAATGGAATGTGTGACAGTTTCAACTCCTCCACCCTTTGTTTGTCCTGACCTCCCACTTAATGGTCCTCAAATGCAATACGTATGAAGGAGAGAAGTGCACTAAGCCTTATACACTATACAAAAGACCAGTTGGAAAAAACGCAGGCCCTGGATGTGCACACTGCACTTTGTACTGTAACACATTAGTACAGCTGTATTCATATTTTCAGCACGTCTATCTACACGAAGGAAGTCCTTATAAAGTGCGGGTGTGTAGTTTAAGTTTCCCTGGGAGTGTGTATGTGTGTTAGAGAAAGTTTGCTCCCCTTACCTCTTTTTAAAGAGTTTTTTGAAGGAGCTCCGGAATCCTTTGCCCTCCTTCCTGCTATGCTCACTCAGAGGGGTGTGGTCACCTTCATCGGACACACCCTTCCATCTTATCTCTTCCCATATTGGAGGGCCGGAATCCTGAAATGGGAAAGCACATAGACTTATAAGCAGATCAGTGTCTTGCGGTTTAGAGAAATACATTGTGTTGTTTTGTGTTGTGTAACCTTGTGTAGTTGTTGTGTGAACTCATCAGTGGCGGTGGTGTGTGAGTTGGGTTCGTGATGCCGCTCAGGGCTGCTATTCCTCGGTCTCGATTTGGCGCTTGACTGGCGCTCCAGCCTCGGGTGGGCCGGACTTCTGACCAGGTGGGGGCGGCTGTCGATGCTGTCCAGCTGCAAGCCATTCAGCGACTTGCTCTTTCGTTGTACTGGCTGCAAAGGCTTCAACACGCTGGCTGAATCAGGAGACAGGCAGCCACGGCTGGGTCTGTAAACCCCACCTCCGCTGCTCCGCCCTCTGATGTGTGATTGACGGTCTGGACTGAGGGAGGGGTTACAGCTCACAAAAGCAATGTCGATGCTTGAGTCAGTAGAATGGGAACGACTTGAACAGCGTGAGTCCCCGCCTCTGAATGGAAGGAATGCCTCCATTATGTCGGCCAGGGCTGACTCCGCCCTCTCTGTCTCTGGAATCCTGTGGAGTTGAGTGGGCGTGGCTTTGTGTCGAGATTCTGAGTCAGATGCAAAGGAAATGTCAGGGTGAAAATGATTAGTCTCCGCCTCCCAATCAGGGAAATGACGGACAGTTGCTTTCTTTCTGCTCTGACCATGGGCTGGATCACTAAGAGAAAGAGAGAGAGAGATATGTAGATTGAATAGTTAATTGAGTGAACAAATGACATGGAATAGGTGAATAAACTGAATAATTACATCTATGGAAGGATCTATGGAAGGATATTAGAGTTGGATGGAGAAATGGATGGATGGCAGATGGATTGATTAGAGTAGTTAGTTTGACAGGTGGATGGATAAAATGGTTGAATGGAGGGATAAATTCATGGAATAGCAACAATGATTTAGTCGAGTGGATGGATGAAAATAATTGCAAGATGGACAAATTAGTGAAATGGTGTGATATGTTTATAAAATGATAGAATTGTCAGATTTATAAAATGGTAGGATGAGCAGATGAATGGATAGAACTGTAAGATAGATTAGTAGAATGGTGAAAGGATGGATGAGCGGGTGGGTGGATGGCTGGATGGGGGGCAGATGGATGGATGGATGGGTGGTTAAATGGACGGGTGGGTGAATGGATGGGCGGGTGGATAGGTGGATAGGTGGGTGGGTGGATGGGTGGATTGGGCGAGTGGGTGGGTGGATGGCCGGATGGGAGGGTGGATGGGTGGATGGGTGGATGGCCGGATGGGAGGGTGGATGGGTGGATGGATAGGCGAATGGATCGATGGATGGTCGGATGGATGGGCGGGTGGATAGGTAAGTGGATGGGTGGATTGGGCGGATGGGCGGGCGGATGGGCGGGTGGATGGGCGGGTGGATGGGCGGGTGGATAGGTGGGTGGATGGGTGGATTGGGCGGATGGGCGGGTGGATGGGCAGATGAATTGTGCTGTGATTAGTGATATATGTTAATGTAGTTGACTCACATCAGTGCACTTGTGCTACTGTAATTTGATGAACTCTCATAATCCACTTTATACAGCTGCTTTACTGAAGATCTGTATCAAACACAACAAACACTCTAATACACACCGAACTAAAAGCTTCTTCCTCACACACACACACATACACATACACACATATGCAAATATTCTCTCTCATCACAGTACAACATTGACATGATCACTGTCTGACCTGCTGAATTCCTTGCGTGTGTGTGTCACCCGGTCTGGCTGATGTGTGCACAGGTTGTGTGTGTGCTCTCCCGCACCATGTGTGTGTGAGTTGTGCTGGAGGAGGTTACTGTACTGGGTGGTGAAGGATCGTAGATGCTGCACACACACAAGCAGCAGGTAATAATCTGGATGCTCAGATTCCGTCTGACGTAACAGGCTCTAACACACACACACACACGCACACGCATGCATACAAATACAAAGCAACGAATACGCAATCAGTATCCTTTTGTTTACATGACGCTGTAACACACATGCACACTTGTATTGACTGATAAACACACCTGTATATCTCACTCTGAGAAAAAACAGCAGGTGGTGAAAATATTAAGCATGAACAAGTGAATGTATGGGTAGTTGAATGGAATGTTTGATGGAATAGATATTTAGATGGATGGTAGAAGAATGCTAGTTAGATACACCTGTAAAAGCCTGAGGTATTCAGGGATACGCTGAACTGGCTGGAGCAGCAGAGTGTGTAGGGATGGGCGTGTCTCGTCTCCTGTGATGTCACCCTAGATTAGAACATGATCTTAGGGCACACCTTTATCTCATCACATTTAATCTTGGTGTGTGTGTGTGTGTGTGTGTGTGTGTGTGTGTGTGTGTGTACCTCTAGCAAGCCAACAGGCTTTGAGAACAAACTGGCAGCTGAAAGGCACTCAGGGAGCTCCTTAAGATAGGACACGTAGTTGTCCAGAAAATCACTCTGTGAAACACACACATTAACGTCAGCTTTCACCCCTCAGTTCACCTACACTGTTATCTTAATGTTGGGTCATCATTAACTCTATGCCTTTTTCATTAGGACTCATGCACGTGAGCCACGCCTCTTTCACTGAGACTGACATGCACAAGCCACGCCTCCTTTACTAGGACTGACATGCACAGGCCACGCGCGTTCAGTCGGGCTGATACGCAAAAGGCAAAGCTCTAGTACCTCTTTACTCGTAAGCCTCAGAAACACATCTCCCATGATGCCTTGCCAGTGACTCTTGAGCACACGTTCCTGCAGAAGATGCAGCAGCTCAAGGTGCTGCTGGATCAAAAATCGTAAAGAGGAAGGGAACAGCCTGAGACAGAAAAAGATGGAACGTGACGTGAGAGTAGAACTCTCTTAAATCGTGTATTTTGCATACAAACAAATTATGACCTGAGGTGTACTGGATAGACTATAGTGAAGTGCACAATTTGAGACACAAGTATTTCAGGTTAAGGTTTGTCTGGTGTAATAGTAAATTGTTTGTGTAACTCTGTCTATACATGTCTGTGTGTGTGTGTGTGTGTGTGTGTGTGTGTGTGTTACCGTTTGTCTTTAAGGGTAGAGTTTTCATAGCCGTTGTAGGTGATGTTGGCCTTCAGCAAAAGAGACAGATAGGACATGTACACTCTCTCTGACTCCAACAGCTCCAGAGCAGCTACCTGCCTTTGACCTACACACACACACACACACACACACACACACACAAACACACAAAACACACAAAACACAAACACATGCTGTGAACATAATGGACATTATGAATTTTCTGAGACCCCCTAGCCCTTGAACACCCAACATTTTTTTTTATTCCAGATTTTTAATTTAGGAATACTGTAACATTTTTAACATCTTTAAACATATAATGTTTAATACACTTGGGTAACATGGTATTCTTAGCCCAGGTCCTAGTGAACCAGTATCAGAATATTTTACTGTTAGAGGCATCAAAGCACTTATGTAAGTCGCTCTGGATAAGGGCATCTCATGCTAAATGCCATAACTGGAAATGTAAATGTATTGTGTTATTAAGCAAAATCCATGCTGGGGTGGTGTGACAGGACGCTAAACGGGTACATGACCACATCTTTATATACGTATAACAACATTTTCACACTAAGCAGTTAATGCTAAAAATGATTTTGTGAAACAGACTCAATAATCCTGTATTTACAAATGGTGTGGAAATGTATTATCATCCGCATACATTCCTGCTTTGCAGTACAACAGAGATCAGCAGTGAGGTTCTGGAAGAAGAAATGGCACTAATTTCTGCCATAGAGAAATAAATTTTTAGCTTAGCTTTTAAATCTGATAAGACTGATGAACCATGAGTGACGAGATTGTTAACGGCATTATTAAACATTTAAAAAGTTCATTCAAATAAAAATAATGTGTAATCGCTAAAATCTAATGTCGGTGCTACAATACTTAAACACAAAACACAAGTTATTGATGTTACCATGGCAATGGGAGATTGGAACGGACATGCCACTTCCTGGCATTGTGGAATTGGTCCACCATTTTCATTTAAACATTCACTTTGTGAAACTGCACCATAATAAGTTTTATAATAACCACAAAGTGAATTCACAGTATTATTGGACAAACTCTTCTTGAGTCCTTTTTGTGTGTGTGTGTGTGTGTGTGTGTGTGTGTGTGTGTGTGTGTGTGTGTGTGTGTGTGTGAGTGTGTGTGTGT
>JAQQZR010000005.1:4919599-4941939 GCA_030068235.1 Notoglanidium macrostoma
AGTAAGACAACATGCATGAAGAGGATGATGTGGCCAAAATACTCATTTGCCTAATAATTCTGCACTCCCTGTATACAGGTTGATAAAATGTCAAAAAAAAAAATTCTACAGTTCACAGTATATGGGGTATGAAATATAGGTTTCCTGTCATTGTCAACAAAGCAGTGGTGTTCAAGTCAACGTGTCGAAAGTAATGACGTTTTAACATCTAAAGAAAATTGATACTGAAAAGCAGGCTGGCCAAATGTAAAACAAAAATGAAAAATTTTAGAAATGTCAAGAAATAAAATAGTCAAAACTGCAACCCCAGATTGTAACTGTTGTTAAAAAAACAAAAAGTTCTAAAAGCCACCACAATGACCAAAATATATCAGAAATGCGTATTGTGAATTACCTGATCATAATCGGTTGATATTTTATCGTATTCCCCAGCTGTGACGCTTGTTAACGAAAGCAACCCAACGCTCTCAGACGGACATTCATGAGCAGCTTTTAGGCTAAATGATATTTGTGATAATTCAGCTGATGAATTGAATGATTAATGTTGATTGCAGGCGCTACTTCGTTGACCTGAAGACCCTGAAGGAGCATTTCAAGACCAAAGTCCATAAAAAGCGGTGAGTTTCTTGCTGAATGTCCATGCAAGTTATGTAACTACTTTAATAGGAAAATGTCAGTTAATATATAAATAATCATACTTGTAAACAAAAACACAGATCCTTGCAAACAGACAACAGCCAAGTAGCGTCTTCGCCCTGTAAGCCCCGCCCCCTTCCCCTCATCTCACATTAGTAATGTTTTGGCTGGTGCAGGTTTGATTGTATCGATTACAGCAGTGTTGTGGAGGTTTTTAACACGTACTGCACTTTACACAGTCCTACCTTGTTGGTCACTTTGTATGTCCACATGCCTTCATCAGTGTGAGTTTCTGAACACGTCAACGGCGTTGGCTAGAGATCTTTGCTTGATGGATTGCCTCTCGATCCAACAGTGACACTGAGGTGTTCAATCCCACTGTACAGTGATGGATCGTGAAAGCTGTACTAGATCCTGGCGTATAGATCAATGCCAGCGCAACTCCACAGCTGTTAATAATGGGAAGGCGTGTATTTTGATTATGCAAGCTGTTTTTTCCAGGTTGAAGGAGCTGAGAGAGGAGCCGTACACTCAGGCCGAGGCAGAGAGAGCGGCAGGAATGGGCTCGTACATCCCGCCTAAAAAGGTCGAAGTGCACACGCAGCAGGTGGAGGAGGACATGGAGTGAACGTCCACCACCGTAGCATGAAGATCACTTCCCGTCACGCCCTCAGTCAGCGTCTGGCTTTCCTACGACGCCTTCTCCGAGAAGCACACAGAAAACTGTCCTCGTAAAGGCTTGTCCAGCTTTAAATGATGTCTACCGTGGAGAGCCTGGTGGAGGATTACAGCAGAATTCAAAGATAGACAATTAACCTTTAGACCTTTAGAGTGTTTTAATCATAGTGTTGGAGTGTTCAAGCACTACACGCTGTACTATCTGGTGTATTATAGTGATGAGTAAAAAGCACCTGTCAATCAAATCCCACAGTAACACATTGATGAGGTGTGTGTGTGTGTGCACTGTTGCTTAATTCTGTCAGGATTTGACTAGACTGTGACCACTAACGCCTTCATGTGTAAATTCATATGTAAATAAATTGTGACGTCACAGTTACCATGTGCCCTGTGTGTAATTTCGTGTCCATTCTGCATATCATTGGGTCTGTTTTTAGGTTTAAGACCGTTCTCCGTTGAGATTATAAATATGTGAGAATTTAAAGGAACCTGGTAGGACGGCGTTATTATAACGGCTAAACGCAATTTATACCGATGTTGACTTTTCTATTCTAATTGCTCAGAAGGTGGTGATTAATCTTCTATAACAGCAGCTCTGACAGTAATGAAGCTCCAAATCACAGGTTTACATTAATGCTTGTTCTAATACCCTATTGTTTCTATGGTAACAGCGTACACAGTATTAAGTAATAAATGAAACATTTGAATTGTATAGCAGGAATGCTGTTCTAGGAAACTAATCAGTCGGGGTGCTAACAGTATCTCACGGGTTATGACCAATCTGAAATTCTTTCACGTAGTAATTGAACAGCCTGTAGTTCTTTCATTGTATAAATCTTTGAGTTAGCGTTAAGCAGAGAAAAGCGGTCCCAGTTGTCCAAGATGGTTGCCAGGTGGTGAAGTTTTGTTGAAAGATGACAACAAACCCCACTGTGTCCCAAATTTCAGCACATCTGAGCGATCTCGCTGAAGAGTTCAGTTTCAGCCGTCTATTTAAAGCCACGTATGTAGCATGAGACAGATTTTTGCTGCCTTGTTAGCTAAAATTAGCCTTCAGAGTAAAACTAGCATGAGTAAAGCTAACACTGGACACCAGACATGTCCGTGACGGTCATTTTAAGTAAGTGGAAAAACGTGTGTATTGCGTATGTGTCTAAGATCAGCCTTAACTGTAGGTTTGATTAAAATCCTTAAATGAGCAACAAAATTTGAGTCTGAAAAATGACAAGTTGCTATTTCTTATTTTCACTTTGATGTAGGCGTTGATGTATGCCAAACATAATATCAAGTCAACATTCATTTTAGAACATGACTTTTTTCACACTGTTCTAACCTTTTTCACAGAATTCTGACATTTGTTTAAGAATTCTCTGAAATGTATTTCATCTGGCCCTAATCCTCTTCCGTAGGTTTTCTGATCATTAATGTAAAAATAAATAAATAAAAAGGCGTACTGTCCCTTTAAGAATCAAAACCCTGTCCTCCATCCAGCCAGATTGGTCTCGAGACCGAACCCCAAACAACACGTCATTGGGCACAAAATAAAGGGATACGTAAGGCGCGTACGCCATGACGTCACAGCTTACGTAGTGCGCTTATATGGGGAATAGGGAAGCATTTGGAACGCGGCCAGGTTGATGTGAAAAGCAGTTTTTCCTCTAAACTACAGGACTGGTTGTGAAAGTAGTGGCTTCTGGAGGTTCAGCGGTTCCTGGGAGGATTTTCAATCCAAAAAAAAAACCCCGCAAATGTAAATAAACGTAAAGAAGAGACCGGTTTTAGGGATGGCGGAGGATGTGGATAAAGCAGCGCTGTTCGAGGAGAAGAAGAAGGAGAAGAAGATATCGGCAAATAATGATGTAGATCACGATTCTGGAAATACCGGGGAGCAGACCGGAGAAACACGGCGCACATGGGCTTTTTGGACTTTATTCACGGTCGCGTGCGTGCCGGTAATCGGTGCTGGTATCCAGTATATCAGAAACACGCAGATTTCCCAGCGTCACGTAAGTGCCAAGTTTGAGATCATTAATTTCAACAAATATATATATATTGTTTCCCCGTTTGCATGTGAATGCACGCGCGTGCTGGGTAAGAGGCGTGCAGCAGGATCCCGGTTATGACGCGGGCTGTAAGGGAAACGCGAATAAAGATTAACGCACGAGCCGATTTAAAAACAAAAACGATTAATCGTCGCAGCCTGCAAAGTAAGAATCGTACAGATGGCGCGCGCGTTGTTGTGTGCCATTGTTTCCTTGCCACGTATGTGTTATATGAGAACAGCTGTTTTATTAGGGGGTGGGTGTTTGATACACAGACACGCGCGCGCGCACACACACACACACGCGCGCGCGCACAGTCTGAAGGAATTCCTTCCTCCATTACTCGGTGGTCTTTACGCACATAACTCCAACCCTGCCCACAAATCACATCTCTGTGCAGATTTAATGCCTCACATCTGCTTCATTCCTGTCTAAACATGAGCAACTTCAGAGCTCTGTCATTCATCTGGCACCAAAATGAGATCTAATTAGATTTAAGGTTGCATTTAGAGCTGAAGCTTAGGCTGAAAAAAAAAAAATAATAAAATGCTGGAAAGTAAAGATGACTTCAGAAATATTTAAATAAACTAAACAATGTTTGGTCTGATGATCCATTGTGGAGAATCTGTCACAGTTCCTCTCAGACTCGCAGCTAATGCTTTTATTTTGCAGCAAAACCCAGGAGCCGTAATTATGACTTTTTAAATTTTTTTTATTGGTCTGAAAAGTGGTCTCTTACATAATGTTGCTTTTTTTTTTACTGACCTACAAATGTTTTTCAAATAGTTTTTTTTTGTTTTGGAAATCTAAAATGTTTTCGACTCAAATCAGAATACATAAAATAAATATCTGTAACAAAATTAGAAATAAAAAAATCGGGTGTCTAAGATAACCACAGGATTTATCGACAGTACTTCTAGTAGGAAAGTAAAGAGAGAGAGAGGACGTGACGTGACGTGACGTGTAACTCGTCAGTGTGTAAACCTTCCACTCGTTAAGTTCTTCTGGTTTTCAGGAAGCGGCGCTGAAAACCCTGGGAGCAGAAGGACTTTTCCTTTTCTCATCTCTGGATGTAGATCACGACCTCTACCTGAGTCCTGAGGAGTTTAAACCCATCGCTGAAAAACTCACAGGTTCCCTTTTTCACGTTTATTTAACAATCCCACATTTGTCACGCTCTCGTATGATCCATGATGAATGCCATTTTCCTTTTTATAAATCTGCCATGTTTCTGTCTCTCGCGTAAAGGTGTCGCTCCTCCTGCGGAGTATGAAGAGGAGTTCATCGCCGACCCGAACGGAGAGACGCTGACGCTTCACGCAGCCTTGCAGCCGCTTCTGCTCGAGACCATGACCAAGAGCAAGGACGGCTTTCTGGGGGTAAAACTTCGTCCTCTGCACTTAATAAAGCAATGGGTTAGAACAACAACTACACATGTCTAGCTTGTAACTGATTAAACATTGCAGTTTATCCAGTATCCTTTTGTTTTCACAGGTTCCTACAGCTATCATGTTTCCAAAAGTCCATTTGTAATTTCTTTCCAGAAATAATTATCGGCCTGAATGACAGGAAGTGGAAAATTAAATGAGCAGGTTCTCTCTGTAGGTATCCCAGAGTGCGCTGAGCGGCCTGCGTTCATGGAAGCGTCCCGCTATTCCCTCCTCCACCTTCTCGGCTGCTCAGTTCCGGATCTTTTTGCCGCCGAAGGGTAAAGGGGAGCCGGGGGACACGTGGTGGATCATACCGAGTGAGCTCAACATCTTCACTGGATATCTGCCCAACAATCGGTACCACCCGCCCACCGCCCGCGGCAAAGAGGTAAATCATGATTAGAGCAGAAATCGAGCATTTGGCTGGCCAATAAATGTGTTTTGTGTGAACATAATAAAGTTGCTGTCTGCTGTTAATCTCCTACATTCATCGCAGACGTCGTTCCGAAAAAGCATAGTGTTCTAAGAACAACAAGGCGTCTTTTTTATTTTTCTTGCTGAAAACGGTTATGGGTGCGATTACTTTTAGTTTGTCGGATTATTGGGCAGGTGTGTGTGTCTTAAATGTTAAGTGTTGCGTTCTTGTCCGTGACTTCCTGTAACGGTTCTCTTTCCTCCCGGCCCCTCAGGTCCTGATCCACGCCCTGCTCAGCATGTTTCATCCTCGCCCGTTCATCAAATCCCGCTTCGCCCCTCAGGGAGCCGTGGCCTGCGTACGAGCCGTCAGCGACTTCTACTATGAGATCGTGTTCAGGTATCGAGCGTCACAAGTTCACAAATCTTAATGCATCATCGTTTCCATTTTCTGAGAACTTCCAAGAGTCATTTTTTTCAAAGAGAGAAAAAAAACGGCAATAGAGATGAACTTGATGAGTCATCGCTGAGCTAGGATTCCAGGAGTGCTCCGGATTAATCTTGGACGAAAAGGAGTTATACATGTGGAATAAAAATGGGACGGTTTGCGTTGGAAGGTCGTTGTTCTATGACGTGTTTGAAAAGACTCTTGACCGAAACGTTCACGTGATCAGAAAAGCCCAGAGTCACATCTGCTTACGGTGCCGTGTTCTTGTTATCACTTTGTGTTTCGAACCTCAGGATTCACGCCGAGTTCCAGCTGAATGAAGTTCCGGATTTCCCGTTCTGGTTCACACCCGGTCAGTTCGCTGGCCACGTCGTGCTCTCCAGAGACGCTTCTCATGTCCGAGACTTCCATCTGTACGTCCCTAATGACAAGTGAGTACGAAGAACGTAGAGACCACGCGAACAAGCACTGAAACTGAAAAAGACGCACCTATATATATATATATATATATATATAGGGCAGGGGGCGCTCACGAGCTCTTGTGCACGCAGTAAGATTGTAATATAATAGGTCTAATGTTTATTAAGCTAATTCTCCACATCATGCTACAGACTCTTCGTTGATGTACTCACGGGGGGGAAAAAGGAAAGTTGATATTTCTGGAAAAATCACGATATTCAATTGGCTGACGATGGTGTGAATGGTCAGATCGCGATAACGATAATTTATCGATTTATCACCTTTTTAAATGCTGCTTTAAGTGTGTGTGTGTGTGTGTGTGTGTGTGTGTGTGTGTGTGTGTGTGTGTGTGTGTGTGTGTGTGTGTGTGTGTGAGACGCTGGCATCAGAGCTAAAGATCTGGGATTGCTGTATTGTGTCTGTAGGTCTCTGAATGTTGATATGGAGTGGCTGTACGGCGCCAGCGAGAGCAGCAGTATGGAAGTGGACATCGGCTACCTGCCACAGGTACATAAACACTCACCAGTCGCTCATTGTGGAAAAAAAATTCTTCGTGAAATAGTAAAAGCCCTTCTTGGAGAGTGTTGATGGTTTTCAGATGACCGTTTCATTGGTTGTAAATAAGGATGTGCATCCTGTGGCTGCTCACGAAAACCAACAAAATGTTGGATTTTAGGAGCTGAATTCACGTCTTGCGCGTTTTCCAGATGGAGCTGCGAGCGGCCGGGCCGTCCACGCCCTCCGTGATCTACGACGAGCGGGGGCAGGTGCTTGACAGCCGGCGGGACGGAGGAGAACCCATCCGGTTCGTGTTCGAGGAGATCCGCTGGAGCTCCGAGATCGGCCGAGACGAGGCGGCCGGCCGCACCGAGGTCACCTTTTATCCGTTCAAAAAGGTGAACTCTTTCGGTCACGTGTTCTACAACCTCGTTCACACCTTAAGTCCTTCCCATAAACCACCTTCCTGTTATTTTCCCTTCCTCAGGTGGCGTACCTGCCTTTCCCAGAGGCCTTCAGCAGGGCAGAAGCAGAGGGGAAACTGGTTCACTCCATCCTGCTCTGGGGAGCGCTGGACGATCAGTCCTGCTGAGGTCAGAATGAGAGGATTGCGATCGCATGCCGGAGAAACGTTCCGTCTAGGCGTATTAGTGCAGAGGATTCTGGGAAGCCTTGACTCGGCCTTTGGCTAGGACTTGACGATGGCGGTGTAGATTAAAGCCCTAGAGATCCGAGAATGTTCACAAGACTAGCGCAAAGGATTCTGAGTCTGCGATTAAAAAAAAGTGATTGACCGCATGTTGATGTATTTATTCATAATAATCATCTCATTAGATAGTATGGAACGTTTATGAATGAATACATGGTTACTCCGATGTGTGTGCGTTTGTGTGTAGGTTCAGGGCGAACTCTCCGGGAGACAGTCCTGGAAAGTTCGCCCGTCCTGGCCTTGCTCAACCAGAGCTTCATCAGCAGCTGGTCTCTCGTCAAAGAGCTGGAGGACCTGCAGGTGAAGCCTCACACCTTTTTATATTCATGCTATGGACAAACTGGGTAGCCTGCTGTTCAGCGTGTTCATGGAATAAGAATGCTAAGACGAGTAATGTTGCCTTTTTTTTTTTTTTTTTTCCTTCCCTCAACTCCATGAAGGAAGTCACTGCTTTTACAAACCACAGCTGTCTCTTTGTTCTAGAGAACAAAGGGAACTTTGAACATGGCTGAGCAGAGTACTTTCACTAATACTTCTGGCCAAACTATTGCTTTAATTTGTTCTATCTTTGCGATCTAGCTAAAAAAAAGAACGCCGTGTTGTTGGAATAGTCCTTGTTGCGTGATGTGCCGTCTGTCTTTAACCGTGGCTGCGTACGGCCAATCACAAACACGCAAACGGCTCACGTACTCTTGCTTTTCTGTGAAGACATCCAGCCTCCTCGTTATCCATCTTTATTTATCTGCATCACTGATAATGAATCTAATCTAGACAGTAAGCACAGTCAATACCAGGACAGGAAAATCATTAGGACAGGTAAGGGTGTTGCTATGGTTACAGTGAGCCGCCTTTGTTTTGTTTTTTTCCACCTTCAGTACAAAAGTCGGATGAACGTACCCAAAAAGTGTGTAAGTGTGTAAGTGTGTAAGTGTGTAAGTGTGTAAGTGTGTAAGTGTGTGTAAGAAGCATCCTGTATATAATGCCATGTGAATTGTGATCTGCGTGCAGGCTGATGAGAAGAATCTGGACTTGAGTCAGAAGGCGCGTTTACATCTGGAGCAGTACAGCTTCCCTGTGGAAATGATGGTGGTGCTGCCTAACGGGACCGTGGTAGGTCCGGGAATTCTGTAACCTGTTGTGAGGTTTTGGGAAACAGTGACGCATGTTGACGCGTGGTGAAATTTGTTTCTCAAAACCCGAACACCAGAACATACTTTGGCCCCGTTTACACTCGGTTTCAAAATGCGTCTTGAGCGTTCAGGTCACAAGTGGACTGCAGGGACACATCGCCGTTTACACCTGTGTTTAAGCGGCTCCGAGGTGTCCTGCTGACCGCCTGTGTTCAGATTTCATTACATCACTTCCGTTAGGTCAAAGGGTCCCCGCGCAAAATTATATTTAAACGTTAAACCTGCAACATGCCTTCATTATTTTCTTCATTATCGCTGCTACTCTCCGTTTTTTTTTTACCGTGTTGCGCTGTTACCTAAACAACCACCGCGTGCAGCATTAATGACGTATTTTCCTGTTACTTTGGGACGCATTAGCGTTTACACTACAGAAGGTATGATGTGAAGGAGGTTGTTTACACTTGTATTAAGCGTTGTCCAGTTGTGATCAGATCGCCCAAGACACATTTTAATACCGAGTGTAAACGGGGTCTGTCGCCTCGAATTTAAGAAACTATATATATACGTTTCATCAAATGTTGCTTCATTTCTAATCTTCAGTCATACAATACAAAACATGATGTGGATTTATGTTGATTATCTGTTGTCCTTGATTAGTTTATCTGTTTATACCATCCTGCGTCTTTATGTCCTGGCGAATTCATACCGTCTGTATCGATTGCGATCTGAACCGTATTTTCCTTTGACAGGTTTATTATTGGCTTATTACTTGCTCGTGTTTTGGGCTTTGAACTCGCAACCTTCCGGTTACTTGCTTAGGAGCGCTTAAAACGATCAGTTTTTTTTTTTTTTAAATGGAGGAATTAATGTAGTGGTACAAATAATAAAATGACATATTTATAAAAGCATCTCCAAAACTCGTTTCAGGCTTGAGATATTAAATCATTATATTATCAAGCTAGCAAAATGATCTCTTGTGAATGGATCTGATGATGCAAGTCTTTGTTTCGTTTCTCCGTCCTGCAGGTTCACCATATCAACGCGAACAACTTCCTGGACCAGACGTCCATGAAGCCGGAGGAGGACGAGCCGGGGTTCAGCTTCTCGGGAGGGTTCGAGGACCCGTCCACCTCCACCTACATCCGCTTCCTGCAGGAGGGACTGGACAAGGCTAAAGCTTACCTCCAGTCATAATCACACACACACACACACACACACACACACACCTACACACCGCTCAGTCTGACAGCTAGACTCGTCTGTCTCACATACGACCAGGGACGTATTTCCTGGACTTTGTGCTGCACTGAATTCTGGGAATTTCTCTCCTGTCCTGTAGCAAGTGACTGCAGATTTTTCTACACGTTTTTGTGACCTGGATTTAATGTAGTGTGTTAGTCATATTTTATACTGAGTAAGTGAACAGTAGAGTAGTGATGAAGGTGTTCAACATCGACATGCCAGCTCGAAGGTAGAAGAGGCATTTATTAAAGGAACAGTTTGGCCAAAAAAGAAAATAATAGAGAGAAAAAAAGAAACTGAAGCTAAATGAAAGAAAAGGAACATGGCTGATCATAATACTTTCACTAATGTGTCTGGCCAAACTATTGCTTTAACTTTTTTTTTTTTTTTTTAAGATTCTCGTCTATTTTGTCTATTTCGCCAAATGTGTGGCAGCCTGAGAAAACCCTTCCGGTGCAAATCTGACCGTTTCTATTATATAAAGTTCGCACATCACATCTCAACCATCAAAGAAATCTTTAACGATGTGTGATTTATTTATTTATTTTTGTCCGAAACTGCAAAACCGGCTGAAGATCGTACCGTGTAAAGCCGGCTTTAGCGACCAGCTAATATTTCGAAATCTTTCAACAGACTTTTTATAGTGCCGCATCTGCTGAATCGATAGAGATTTTAGAGAATAAAAAAAAATAAAAAAAATTCCATGTCATTTTGCAGTATATTAATAGTTGCTTAAGATACAACAGTTTTTCACTCCTTTATGCTTTGCCGTGTGAGTGGGGTTTTCCCAGAATGCCACACACACAGTTTTTTTTTAGTTTTTCATGGACACCGGTACTCTGGTAGCTCCCCAGTGTGTCCAATGAAGGAAGTGGGTTTGCGTTGCTCAGCCAAACACACTGGTGGTTTGTGTGTGTGTGTGTGTGTGTTTTGTCCTGGGCTGGAGCAGTTTGTGATGGCCTGCTCTGAAAGCTCACTGTGGCGGGACCGGGCCTGATGTCTTTGTTCCAATCCAGACACGCACAACGCTATACTGCATGGCTGAGCATACGCACGCACGCACACACGCACACTTGCTAGAAGATCAGTGTATTGTCTCGTCTTGTAGCCGTGATCAGTATTAACTATGCAAAATTATTACTTCTCTAAGATTCGGAGAAATTCAAAGCCACTGCTTTCCTTATATTTATGGATCAAATTACACCCAGTGTTATCAGAAAGAACACATTTACTCAGCCTGGAAATCTCTGCCTGTCATAATATAATATAATATACGTTTTAAAAACAACTACTGTACTTTGAAGCCCATGCCAAAGGAAGTTGGATGGAAATTGTGTAAGCGTAGAGACCGAGCGATTTATTCTGTAACTCCAGTGAATAAAAGTATAGAATTCAAGTAGGGATTTGCCTCCAAGTCAAGTTTTCACTTTTTTTTTCAATGTGCGCAAACGGATGTCTGAAGTATGCGTCTATAGTTTTGCACTTGACCTTCGAGGCTAACCGCTATTAAAAATACATGTCCAGAGCTTCACACGCTTACGGTCAGGGTTATGCTCATCGCGTGACGTTTTGTAGCGGACACTCTGCATTGGCTGAGCATGCGCTACTGGAATATTCAGCACTCCCCACACTAAGGACACATCCTCTCAGCATCACCACTTGGCTGATTTCAGCTCTCTGGACGCTTTATGAGCTCGATGTAAATCAGCTGCGCAGTGAAGACACGTGGTAATTTGTAGCAGATTAGAATTTATGAACATGCGCACGAGTACAAAGGAATTTGATTTCAGGTATCCGAGGTGGCCGCCGTCGTAACGTTACAGCGCTCAGCCGCGCGGTAGAGTTCAGTTGGCGCTTATAGCTGACAGGAAGTCCTTCTCTGATGTGGTTCGAGGAGAAAATTTACACAAAACGTTTCGGTTAAAACGGCTTTTATTACTTCTTGGCTATATTCGCGTCATTGCGAACGGGAGAAAACGTTACGGAAACCTCGACTACGTTTGTGGAAAGCGGAAAACTGGGTCCGTTTTATTTGACGTGTCATGTTCATCATTTGTGTTCGCTACAAGAATACTTTCCCTGTATGAATGTATTTGTTGTGGGGTAAAATGGCGTACCAGTAAATAAAGAGCTTTTCTACTTGTTTTTCAGTCGATGCCTGGAAATGTGTTTTGTTTTTTTTGGAAAAAACGTCACCACCAATTTATTTATTTGGAAGATTCACATTTATTATTTATATATTTATATCTATATATATATATAATAGTTACAGTGATGGGTTGTAGGTGTGACGCACTTACTCACTAACAATTCCCTTTTTACATACAGGTCAGACTTCAATAAGCTTGTCCTCGTGAGACGAACCGTGATCCAATATGGCCGCCAATTTGGTGCGAAATTAGAATCCAATGGTTTTTTTTTTTCCAAATAGACGTACTTCTATTTGTATCATTTATCCATAAAACAGTTATATTCCTATTTATCATGCTCGTACCTTCACAGTTTGTGTATTTGAGTGCTTTTCAGTATTTAAAGTTTCCTTCTCCAGAAGCACTTTGTAGTTTTCACATTTTAAAAATCTTCACACTAGTAGCGAGAGAGAAAATCCTCTAAGCAAGGCAGGTGTGTGTTTTTGTGTGTATGTGTGTTAGATATTCTGCTTTGTTTATTTATCTTATTAATATTAGTGCAGGTTTAGAGTTTGTGCTACAGGGGCTTCCGTCGTCGTTTAAAGGCAGCTTGATCAAATCCGTTCCGTCGTCCTGGTGACAGAACAAAGACCGATCTTAACATGAAATCAAAATTGAACATATTTGTAGACATATTTGTACCTGTCCCTTGGTGAATACCAACATGACACTTTTATGTTTAAAAAAAAAAAAAAAAAGTCCTATGAGTCGCGTACCATTTAAGTGTCATCTCTCAAACATCATGTGGTAACCATGGAGACCGTTATTCCAGCTCCATCGTGTTGGCTGGCAATGAAACTGATCATGACCGTATAGTTGTGGATTTCTGAATAATTTGTTCAAGTGACGAATAACAAATAAATCATGATCTCAACACGACGACACAGAAGAAATCTAAACAACTCGTGGCCTTTCTGGACGTCTGGATCAAACGCCTTATTTGAAATGTTTGTTTTAAAATGCGACACAACTGGTTTTGCGGGCACTTTGTTGGGTAACCTCTGTATCCTGATGAAAAATGCATCATCGTATCATGTATCCCATGAAATCATAGAAGTGTCTTAAATTATTGTGATATTCATAAATATAAATACGCGTCTAATCGTCGTTCTAATTTTATAGATCGTCACTTTTGGGAAAGTTTTCAATCATTTGTTTAATGATGTGTATCTTGACTTCAGTCCAGGTCATCTGATTAATGCGCTCTAGAACCATATACAGAAAGCATTAGCTCGTTAGCAGCAAACATGGATTGCGGGTGCGTTTTTGGCTTTTCGGTGCTTTTCATGTCGCTTCCTCGGACAGAGCAAGAGTCCATCAGGCTTCTCTCCAAGACTCTTTGCAGTTGTATATATCTAGCTAGCTCGCTAAACTGCTGACAGGTTTGGTTAGATCGGACGGGGGTGTGGTTTGTCTTGTTGGCTAGTGTGTAAATCGGTCAAGCAGGAACACGTCACTTCCTGTTTCAGAAGGAAATGCATCAACGTACGAAACGGACTCTAAGCGAAGGAGCTAATTCATGGGAAAAGTGAGAGACGTGAATGTGAGAATATTTTGGGTCACCTGACTGGAGATGACCGTGTGGTGCTAGAGTGTGGTGGAATCGATCTGATTCAGTCATTCCATTGTACGATTGTTCTACTCTACATCACACGCCGTTTTCGTCAAACTTGCGTAAGCAGGGAAGAAGACAAAGCAGTCGTACTTTCGTTACGTATCGACGTTCGTGCCTTTTCCTTCCATCGAGGTCAGATGAGACGGTAATCCACGCAAGAATGTAAAAGGTATGACGTCTTTTTTGTGTGTGTGCGTGCGTGTGTGTGTTAGCATTGCACATGATGCCCTCGACACGAAGAGAATTCATCCGATATTGCTTTTCCACTTTACAAACTCCAGCAGATCTTAAACATATTAGAGATGGTCTCAAAAAATCACGCTCCACCAAACAGCCCTGATCTGGGGAACTCGGAGATCACCAGAAGGTCCAGGCCTCCAGCTCCAGCACTCGGAAGTCGCTCTTCTCAGACAGACTGCAGTTGTTAAAGGTGTAACACGGGCTGCTCCGGCCCACGTACAGAGACTCGTCCAGCCACAGGCCAAAGTGTCCACTGCGGAGGGAGGGGAGGGGGGAGGGAACACGAATCAACACCTTCTGACCAATCAGATTTAAGAATTAAACAACGCTGTGGTATAAATATTAAATAACACTCGCAATATCTGTAAATATCTGAGTACATAGGGCTCGTACCTTCCACCACCGATGGCAAAGGAGTCGAGGTCACCTTTAATGAAGAAGGAGTTTTCACCGGTCCAACGGAAGCACTGAGACACACACACACACACACAGACAGGCAGACAGACAAAGAGGCAGTGAGACGGGCAGCAAACAGGAAGGACAGAAATAAGAGCTCGGAGGCTGAGAAAGATAAACTAAGCAGAGAGTACGGCTCTTTTCTGTGAGATGTGATAAAGATGAAGCACTTCCTGTTCAGGAGTCATGTGACTAAAACCAAGGCGATAATGTGGGTAAAGTACGTAATTTTACATTAACTTTACTTCAAACACGCAGCGCTGACTGTATCCAATTAATTCCCTTTGATATGTCAATGACATCACTGATTGGTCGAGGTGAGTTTGGCAGAGTGTGAACGTTTTATAACCAATTCTGTATCTGCAGTATATCATACGCACATTGTAAATGATTTTACCGTGTGTGGGTCGCTTCAGATCAACTCAACTAAAAACTGTATTAAACGTTTTAGTCCAGAAGGTTTGATCCAAACAACTATATCTCAAATAGTGTGGTGATAACATTTTTTAAATCTTTTAAAAACCGCATCACTAAAACGTTGCTGACCTCATCAATGTGGAAGTTCCTAGAATAGAATGCAAAAGTTTTCTGCTGCTAAAAGAGAAGCAATGTTTTATTATAGATCTGATGTGACAGGGCCATCAGTCACCTCTGTGTCTTACGTACCTCATCTCTCCTTTAAAAAATCTATAGGTTATTAAATACATCCTTGTGTGAGAGGTGCATTCTGGGATATCTGTGCATCTGGATTTACCTTAAATCGAGGGTGAAGGAGGAAGACGAAGGTCTCTCCTGTACCGTAAAATTTGTCACTCGGGTGTAAAGGGTGAGAGAGGAAACCGCCAAACACCTGAGTGAGAGAGAAAAACGAAGGATATAATGGTTAATAATTAACGTGAAGCTTGATATTTATTAATTCACATATACAGTGTCCGTGAAATGTCTTTTTCAGTTTCAGACCGTACTACACTCCGGACATTAGCGACCGACCTGCTCGTTGTCATCTCGGATGAGGAGGAGGACGGGCGAGTCCGAGGCGCTCAGCTTCCTGTAGAGTGTTTTGAGACTGGCGCCATGTTTGCTCGTGCTGTAGGCTAATATCCACGAGTGACCCACTGTACGAGGAGGCAGCTCGCCCGACAGCTGAGGATACGATACACTTTACATTTTACAGCAATTCAGTTACAACATATACGCTCACTGGGACGTCAGTAGGTGTGTGTGTGTGTGTGTGTGTGTGTGTGTGTGTGGTGACCTCTCGGACGTGCTGTGCGTTCAGTATGAGGCTCTGTTTCACAATGTCACTCAGTCCATCAGGCTCTTTGTCCACAGAGAGAGGCTCCTTCACCCTGCTGTCCTCTACACACACCATCTACACACACACACACACACACACACACATACACACACACAGCAAACCAGAAAGAAAAAACCAATGTTGCGTAGTGCTGAAAATGTGCTCAAAGAATGTTGTCCTTTGTATCAATCATGACTGTGGATTGTTTTAGACTTTACCTAATTTTCAATCTTTTACATAAACACTTCATTTCACACTTTATTATTATTACTATTATTATTATTATTATAATTGCTGCACAGAGAACAAACACAGGGCCATTACTAAATAAACAGAGATTAAAAAATTTATATTTGATCTTGTTATTCATTGGTGTAAATCTCATTTCTGCGGTTATGTCTGTTCATATCCACAAAAAAAACATGTTGCAACAAAACAAATAACAAACTACATGTTTGATTCAGATCCTTCAGACGAGTCGATTCCGAGTCGATTCAGAGTCAAACCGCTTTATCACGGAGTCTGATTCCGCAGTGCATATGTGAAAGTACAGTGGCCTAACTGTACCTTTCCTCCTGCCTTTCTCATTTGTACCTTTAATATGACTCTCTCGCCTAGAAATGTGAACATGGTGCTCGACCCCAGCGACCAGCAACGCTACTGTTTAACACCCGTCTTTCTGAGAGTGTACAGCATACGGTAAACCATTACCCAGGGTTCTTCACACACACATACACACCTCCCACTCATCTCCGTTTCGTCCGTCTCTGTTCGATTCCTCTTCTTCCTCTTCCCCTTCACTGAGAATCACAAAGTCGTCTTCATCCCGCTCTGCCTCCTCTTCCTCACCTCCCCCTCCTTCCAGGATGCACAGGTCAGGCCGGTGGTGGCTCAGGTAGGCGTAAAGCTTGTCTGAACTGTTTGAAAAAAAGTTTGAATCGAGCCATTAATGATCATAATCCAGTTTAACATAACCGAGAGATCAGTCGAAATCCTTGTACTGAATCCTGAATCCACCTCATTAGCGGTAAACTGTACAGTGTATCACGTGATAATAGATTCTAGCTTGACTGAACGATCGACACGTCGAATCTTTAAGATCTACCTTGGACAGAAGAGCAACGTCACTTGAGAGGAAAAAACAAACAAAGCAGGAACAGAAGAGGTACTCTTGGTACAGTGGAGAAATTGTGCGCACTCAAGCGAATGTCCCGAGCGTGTCAGCGAAGATGATGGAAATATACAAGTATATAAGTAATATAATAAAATCTATCCTAACAAGAGAAAAAAAACAGTCAAGTCTCTTTACATGTAATTATCACCAGTTTCAAAAATCCTTTTTTATTTCCAAATCCAATTCCAGTATCCGATATGTTTCCTCTGATATCCGATCCATCGTTTGTAACCGGGTGCGACCTCTACTTACACCGCTAGACTTGCTTATCACGACAATTTTAACGTCTTTACGGATTTATTTTGTTAAAAAGACTTCATTATTTGCAGTAATTCCCCATTATTATTTTTATTATTAAATTCTACATTATTAGTTCATTCATTTGCGTTATCATATACAGAGTCGGCCAAAAAAAAATGAATACACACTTCAGAAACTTGTAATTGTAGAGGCCAAAGAGAACCGGTATTAATCTTGCGACGTCTGAATAAATTTAGCATTCAAATATTTATACAAATTTTTTTCTTTTCCTGAAGTGTGTATACATTTTTTGGCTGACTCTGTGTATATATATAGCACTGACATTATTATCTTTATTATTATTATTATTATTGTTAGTAGCAGTATTAAAGGTGCACTATGTAGGATTTAGGAGGATCTATATATTTTCATTAGTATACCTGTACCTGTAACTATGAATCATTGTGTTTTCGTAAGTTTAGTACGAGTCCTATCTCTACATACGGAGCGGGTCCACCTCTACGGAGCCGCCATGTTGCACCACTACAGTAGCCCAAAACGGACAAACCTCTAGAGAGCGCCTTCCACGTTTTGTGTTTTTAAAAGCGGCAGCATGAATCAGGAAGGAAGCCCCGGAAGAACAGTGAAGAAGAAGAAGAAATGAAGACGAGGAAGAAGAAAGACGAGGAATCAGTGTTTGCTGGTGCTGGATAACAAGTTGGAGAACGCACATTTTGACAAATGGAGGATCATACTTATTATTTAGCACGGGAAAAGCAAGGGAGTCTGAATGTAAGTACTTGGAAGTACGCGACGGGTCACCGGACACTTCTAATACACGCTCGGAAAGGGAGGGGTAAGGGAGGGTGATTGAATCCGACACAGTGGAGCTTTAAGTGTCAACAGATTGAACAGATCGTACTGTATCATACGACACTACTCACCAGGGAGGGTGAAGGTAAGTATGTTCTTAAAATGTAAGCCATGATAAAAAGTTAAGACACTATCACGATGAATACTGAATATATATCAGCACATTTCTAACAGGATGCTTCTTCTCCCAGGTTTAAGGTCTGTCACCTGTCTTGTTGCAGGATGAACCAGGCATCTCTGCACGCCACCGTTTTGGCTTTTCCGAGCTCCAGCGTCCCGAAACCCTTCTTCTTCACCACCTGGGGCTTCTGACGCATCCTCACAAACATCATAGACCTGGGCCTGCACGGTCCTGGAGAAAGTTTAGACAGTGAGTATAGCAGCTATATACAGTACATATACACCTGTCTATTTACCACAGTATTTACCTGAGAGCTGCTTTTCTGAACACAGCTGTTGCCCGGTGTTAAGCTCCAGCGCGAGCTGCTCCAGCTGTCGCTCGACCTCGGCCATGTCCCTGCTCTCCCCGACCTCGTCCTCCACTGCGCCAACCGCCTCCGTTTCCACCCGCGTAGATCCGGCCGCCGTCTTGGACTGAGGCGTGCTGATGTGGATGATTGGGTCTTTCAAGGTTTTATCCTTCGATGCTTTCTTACGACGTTTCCACCTGCGATTATATAAAACAGAGGAGTTGATATTAATCTGTCCGCTTTGGCTGGCGGGAAAATGTAGGAAGGATTCCCATGTATTGTTCACAGAATATAAAACTCGCTTCTCACTCATGCCGATCCAGGTAAAGAGCTTCAGTTAACGTTCACATTAAACAGCAGAATGGAGGTAATATTGCAATCTCGGTGGATGGCCTGGTATTTTTTTACAATCTCCAACTGTCCAGTTTTGGTGACTCCGTGCCCAATATAGCCTCAGATTCCTGTTCTTGGCTCAGAGGAATCAAACATGATACTCATCCACCCCAAGGTTTTCACGTTTTGAGCATTTTGAGATGCTTTTCTGCTGTTGTAAAGAGTGGTTATTTACGTTACTGTAGCCTTCCTGTCAGCATTAACCAGTCTTGCACCATTCTGTGTAAACCCTAGAGACTGTTGTGTGGAAATCGCAGGAGATCTGCAGTTTCTCAACCAAGCAGTTTCAGACCAAGATCTATGTCATGGTCACCGAAATCACATTTTCTCCACTAAAGAAAAACATTACAAATAAATGACAGATTTGATTTAGCTCTTAATTTGTTTCCTGAGACAGAAATCGCACCAACTGATGTTCACAGGTGGTCCTGAACGCACCTGATCGCTGTTCAGATCTTTATGCTGAGAGCTACACACCTCTGTGTGGACCTGCTGAAGTGAATGTGTGAGATGTCGGAGAAGAAGGTGACGGACGTCAGATTGTCCACAGGACAGGAGAAGAGATACTCCTCACAGCCGTTCTCCTGCACCAGGGGGAGGGACTTATACGGGTCAAAGAAGATCTTATTGGCTGCGACGAGGAGAATGCCGGAAACCACGCCCTGAAAACGGGCATAATTAGTAAAAGCAAGAACGATCAAATTGAAGAGCGGGTTCACAGAAGTAACCTACTTTCCGGTCGGTGATGAAGCGACAGAACAGCTTGAGACACGGCAGGTCTGCAGGCCCCGCCCCCTGCGTGCACTCGGGCGGCAGAGCCAATAGGCAGAGCTGTCCGTCAGGCAACGGCACCGCCTCCACGTCCTGGCAGCAAGGGATATACATAAAATGCATTTAATTTAGATGTTTATATACAGAATGTTCACCATTCTTTCATTTTCTCAAATAAGAATGATAATATTTAAATTAATTAATTATAATCAATTGATAGTCCTTAGGATTCAATAAATAACACTGAGTGATGTGAACGGTGTTACAACATTAATGAAATGTAACGCTGTATGGATTATGCGGTCAAATCACAAATATAAAGTTATTTTAGACATTTGAACAAAACCACTTTTCAAATGACAAAATTTCCATATAAAAATGTCTTCCTTTATATATTTTTCATTTCTATTTGCACTGCACTTTGGGCTTTTTTTTTTTAAAGAAAGATGTCTTGTTTGAAAAAAAATAAAGTGGAAATTAAAAGCGTAAAAAAAAAAGAAAAAAAAAAAAGGCATTTAAAAAATAAATAAATAAATAAATAAATGTCAAAAATGTGTATCAAGGACCCAAACGTGACCAATTTTATTTAAGTGTGATTTCCTCATGCTATTTGCATTTGCTTTGCTTATTTTTCCATTTTTCACTTATTATTGTACAGATTTGGGATTATTTTTTATACTTTTAGGGAAAAATGAACTCCATGTCTATTCAACATTTTAAGTTTGAATTAAACTTAATGAAATCAGATCTTGATATAAACTAAACACACTTGTTCATTATAAAACATCATAAAGTGTCACAAGACTAAGAGCACACTTAGTAATGTTTAATCCGGAACCAGAAATCATCTAGTCGGGTTTTTCCACTCAGTATGAAAGTCCACTAGCAAAGTAAACGCTGATGTCTGTTCACACTCACATGAACCCAGGTTTGTGCTTGACCTAAAATCAGACAGAGAAAAAAATAAATAAAAGAGAAAGTGATGTTCACCAGCAGCTTGTCATATTCAGCATCTGTGGACGGGGACACGGGGGTCGTCGGGGTCACAGCGCCCAGCTTGGGCTCGGAAAGCTCGGGGAGCATCGCCGAGAGTTTCTACAGAGTTAAAAGAGAGAAGATGAGACAGAAATGATTTAAAGATCAAACTTCTCTGTTCCAGACGTAACTTTATGGCTGAGTAGATAACCGCAAACTCATGTTCAGCATGTGAAGAGTGACACCTCAGGTGATTCACATTTAACGTAAATAAAATTTTATTTTGCTTCTTTAATCTTTAACTAAGTTGAGGGTAATGTAGCTAACAAGAAGGGAAGCTGGTAGTTTAGCACTGAGCAAACTGTCACAGAGAGAACCTCGACGATTCGCTAGCAACCATTTTATCTGTGTATTTATTTTTTGAGTTACAAATAACAGTATAAGCTTAAATACAGAGGCAGTCAATGATGTTACATTAAAACGTGTTACACCCAAACCCCACGATCTGCACATGATCAGCTCTGGAAGACTTTCCAAATATTAAGAAACATCTTGTTATTGTTAGTGGTGGTGATGGTGTCGGTTTTGCTGTTGCTGATAGAGTTGGCGATGGTCTGTTTGCTGTTGATGTTGGTTTTATTATTGTTGGTGGAGTTTGTTTGTTGTTAGTCACAGTGTTGGTGGTTTTGCCACTGTTCTTGTGGTGGTTTGTTTATTGTTAGTGGTCTGTTTTTGTTTGTGGTGTTGTTTGTTGTTATTGTTGGTTTGTTTGTTGCTGGTGGTGGTGTGTTTGTTGTTGTTGGTTGTGGTTTGTTCGTTGTTGGTGGTAGTTTGTTGTTGTTGGTTGTGGTTTGTTCGTTGTTGGTGGTAGTTTGTTTGTTGTTGTTGGTGGTGTGTTTGTTGTTGTTGGTGGTGGTTTGTACATTGTTGGTGGTGGTTTGTTGTTGTTAGTGGTGGTGTGTTTGCTGTTGGTGGTGGTTTGTTCGTTGTTGTTGGTGGTTTGTTGTTGTTAGTGGTGGTGTGTTTGTTGTTGGTGGTGGTGTGTTCATTGTTGGTGGTGGTTTGTTCGTTGTTGCTGATCATTTGTTTATTGTTGTTGGTGGTGGTTTGTTCGTTGTTGTTGTTGGTTTGTTTGTTGTTAGTGGTGGTTTGTTTGTTGTTAGTGGTGGTGTGTTTGTTGTTGTTGGTGGTTTGTTCGTTGTTGTTGGTGGTTTGTTCGTTGTTGTTGGTGGTGGTTTGTTCATTGTTGTTGTTGGTTTGTTTGTTGTTAGTGGTGGTGTGTTTGTTGTTGTTGTTGTTGGTTTGTTTGTTGTTAGTGGTGGTGTGTTTGTTGTTGGTGGTGGTTTGTTCGTTGTTGTTGGTCATTTGTTTATTGTTGTTGGTGGTGGTTTGTTCATTGTTGTTGTTGGTTTGTTTGTTGTTAGTGGTGGTGTGTTTGTTGTTGTTGGTGGTGGTGGTTTGTTGTTAGTGGTGGTGTGTTTGTTGTTGTTGGTGGTGGTGGTTTGTTGTTGTTGTTGGTGGTGGTTTGTTGTTAGTGGTGGTGTGTTTGTTGTTGTTGGTGGTGGTGGTTTGTTGTTGTTGGTGGTGGTATGTTCATTGTTGTTGTTGATTTGTTTGTTGTTAGTGGTGGTGTGTTTGTTGTTGTTGTTGGTGGTGGTGGTTTGTTGTTAGTGGTGGTGTGTTTGTTGTTGTTGGTGGTGGTTTGTTCATTGTTGTTGTTGGTTTGTTTGTTGTTAGTGGTGGTGTGTTTGTTGTTGTTGGTGGTGGTGGTGGTTTGTTGTTAGTGGTGGTGTGTTTGTTGTTGTTGGTGGTGGTGGTTTGTTGTTGTTGGTGGTGGTTTGTTCATTGTTGTTGGTGGTTTGTTTATTGTTAGTGGTGGTGTGTTTGTTGTTGGTGGTGGTGGTGGTTTGTTGTTAGTGGTGGTGTGTTTGTTGTTGTTGGTGGTGGTGGTTTGTTGTTGT
>JAQQZR010000005.1:4944681-4955692 GCA_030068235.1 Notoglanidium macrostoma
GTTGTTGTTGGTGGTGGTTTGTTCATTGTTGTTGGTGGTTTGTTCCTTGTTGTTGTTGGTTTGTTTGTTGTTGGTGGGGGTGGTTTGTTGTTAGTGGTGGTGTGTTTGTTGTTGTTGGTGGGGGTGGTTTGTTGTTAGTGGTGGTGTGTTTGTTGTTGGTGGTGGTGTGTTTGTTGTTGTTGGGGGTGTGTTTGTTGTTGTTGGGGGTGTGTTTGTTGTTGTTGTTGGTGGGGGTGCTAGTGGTGTTAGTGTTGGTGCTGTTTGTTGTCTTTGTTGTTGTTGGTGGTGTTGTAGTTGGTGATGTTAGTGGTGCTGTTGTAGTAGTGGTGGTGGTGGTGATGATGATGGTAGGGATTTAGGAGTGGTAGTGTTGGGTTTTACTGTTGTTGTTATGTTTGTTGTGGGTGGTGGTAGTGTTGTTTGTGATGATGTTTATGGTGGTGGTTTTGTTGTTGTTTGTGGTGTTGTCGTTATTGGTGTATTTTTATATGTATTTTTTCAGCTCATCTGTAACCTTCATATAACCGTCTGCTTACGACAGTGTTTTTTTCCCTTGTGTTTTCTTTTTAATCCACTGTACAAATTTTTTTCACCTTTCCTGAGTCTCCTGTTGCAGGATTTCTGTTATTTATCACAATAAACCTGCACAATATGAGCAAGATGGAACAAAAGCCAAATGTGATTTTTTTATGTGAGTGGCTCATCTTCCTTTTCCCCGATGACGCACCATAAGGGTATAAATAACATCTGTTATACTGGGGAAATTGTTCACCACAGAACACAATAATACCCACGGGAACACAACACAATACAACACACAACAAAAGCACACAATAAAATCAGGTAGCATGGTGTACCTGTGCGATTGAGGTCACATCTGCTTGTCTGCCACTAAACTGAGAGGCTATACTGAACACCGTGTCCTCCTGATGAACCTGTTTAACACACACACACACACATTGTCAGTACCATTGAAGGAGGCGTTGGCTTCCCACTTCTCAAACTAACGCTTGTATTTAAAATCTAACCATTTATACAGCACTACTGTATATAAATAAATTGTGTATAAGTGAAACAGGAAGTAGCCTGCTCTGTGGGTGTTCCCCAACACTAGATGTAACTATAAATAGATAAAAATGCATGACATGTCATTCTTTAATAATATAAAAAAAAATATTGGTAAATTCCTGTGTTATAGGATGAAGAAAAGTACATCTTTACTTAAGTACAATCACAACTATTCCATTTCAAACGTACATTGCTAACTTGCTGCCAATGCTACAAATCTAAATGTTACACAGTGTGAATTAGCATTAGCATTAGTTAGCAAATCCAGATTCAGTAGATATTAAGGCTAGGAATGTAGATTCAGTAGCTAGTGAAAAAGCTAATTTTAGTAATTAGCAAGTCATACCCAAAAGCTCAATTCATCACTTCAAAAACCTTCAACTCTGTCACTACAAAGGTGTTATACAAAGCCATTAGCTTTACTTTCTACAAATTAGGCTTTAAATTAGGAAGGTCATCTAGCAAAATCTGCTCATTTCAGTTTACACCAAAGTTTTACATTAAACTAAATTCTGCAGACACAATTCGAGATTCAGTAGTTAGGAAGGATTTCTACACATCTTGTTTCATTAGTTAGCTTCAGTATTCAGCATGATATTCTATAAAGCTGGTTGCTGTAATCAGAAACTCAAGCTAGGTTTTAGCCATTAGCAAGACATTAAAAATAATTCAACTCTGTCATTATAAAGATCTTGTAGCTTGTTTCAGTTACCAGGATTCTGTAAATCTAATTTCAATAAGGAACATAAGTGTCACTATGTTTAGCAAAGACAATGCTAGTTAGCAAGGTGACTGTATGGTCAGTAGTTAGCAATCTAGTTTCATTATTAGCAAATCTAGATTCAGTATTTAGCATGATGTCCTCTAGTTTCAGTAACTGGCATGTTAATCCCCAAAGCTAGGTCCAGTAGTTCGCGATGTGTTCTGTAAATCTAGGTTCAGTAATTAGCAAGACGTGTCTCGAATCTATATTCAGTACTTAACAAGCTGACTGGTTTTATTTGAGCTACCATAAAGACTGCAAGTCCAAAGCACACACAGCTAGCTTTCACTTATCATCATTAATGATTCATTTTCAATTACCAAAACCTTTTTGGACCACAGCGCTCCATTGTAAAGCTTCAGAAGAAATTTCTGAATATCCATCCACCCTTATGTCGCACAGTGAATGCGGTGTTTAGGAGGAACGTTGCAGTTGCAGTGGCAGTGGCGTGTCCATGACCTTTGCTCGGCTCACTTCAGCACTTAGTGTGATGTCACATCATGGACGTGTGGACACATCATGGATATGTGTGTGTGTGTGTGTGTGTAGGGATGTCGAAGTTATTACTATACAGTATAAGGGTGTAATTATAGGTCATAGCATTTGTGTGTGTGTGTGTCACTCACCGCTTGCTCACCAGCCCTGCTTGATTCTGCTACAGATTGCAGCGTCTTTGTCACTGGCATGTCCGACGGAAAAGCAGCCTCTGTGAAAGCACGCAGTAACGTTGCGAGTTTAAAACCACTTTGTTAATCATTTTCATTTCCATGCGTTCGCGTTTTTACGCAGTTCTCATTCGCTCGCACTGTCTAATCCACAAGGGCCTTTCTGCGAGAAGACAAAATGCGGACTTCACAACCGGAGCTAAATTGTCTACTTGGTCTTCCACAGCATTAAATGTAAACACAAACAGATAAACCAGACTGCATGCAATCCGTTATAGTCTTTTGATATTCATTACTATATCATCGCTCATAATATAGTGATAAAAATATAAGCCCTTTGAACGCATTTTGTCTTAAAGGTGCTTAAAATAAAATATCAACATTACTATTTCATCACAAACGTATTATGATTTGATAATAATACAACAATTTATTATTTTGAATATTTTGAAAAGAGACATGTATGACATTTAAAGAAAAATCACAATCGTGTCTTGCAAACCGTGCCGATCTTTTCCTCACCTTTCAGGTAATACTGTCTCAGTTTGGGGTTGCGGATGTGATGGCGCCCCGTGGCCGTGAAGTCCTGGCCTGCGTTAGCGCCATCAGAGGCGTCCCACGGCCCCGTGACGAAGCCTGGAGGCTGCGTGAAGCCCGACGGCAGCCTGGTGCCCAGCCTGGGGGTCAATATTATAATATTCACTTATTTCAAATTTTTTTTTAGAAATGTTTGCACAAAACTACAGGTTGTGTTGCGTTTGCGTCTTAACTAGAGGTTAAAAGGATATGATAAACTAGAGGATATGATGAAAATTATATTGTAATTCTCAAAGGCATGATGCATATCGTGATATATATATATATATACAGTATATATATATATGTTTGCAAACAAATTCTTAGCATTTAAAAATATAAAATAAAATTTTTCCATATATCAGGAAGAATTTTTTTTATTTGTATTATTTGTATATATATATATATTGTATATAGATATATAGAGAGAGAGTAATATAACTTAAACTGTAAACACAGGAGAGCTGACCTGCTCTTGACATTGCCGAAGTATCCGCTTCTCGTCTTGTCCCTCTGTTTATTGTCCATAGTTTTGCGTTTATTTTCTGTAGCTGATTTCCAGAAGCACGGATTTTCAATGGACAAGAAAAGAGTCGAAGGAATTCGCTTTGGCTTCCATCATCTTCCTCTTCTTTTCCTTCATCGTCTTCATATAACAGAAACAAGCTGTAAAAAAGGAGTAGATTTATTATTATTATATGTCACATAATATAACTGACTTACAGGGTCACTTTATTAGGAACACTTGTTTATTAAGGCAATCGGTCGGTCATGTTAAAGCAGAGCAACGTATTAAATCATTCAAGAGCTTCGCTTCACGTTCACGTTCACGTTCACGTTACACATCAGAACGGAGAGAAAAGGTGAGCCAAGTTGCTTTCTTGGTGCCGGACGGGTTGATTTGAGTGTTTCAGAAAATCTCAAAGCATTTTCATTTACACAGCTGCGTTGAGAGTTTATACAGCATAGTGCAAAAAAACAAAAGTCATCCAAAACAGGCAGACAGGTTCGAGCTGACGGGAAGGCTTGGGGAGATGCGTGTTCGGTCCTTAAAAAGGGATCACTGACCAGAAAAGGCTATTCCATAATCTAAACATTAAAAATGAACAAAACAAAAACAGACATACTGTATTTACTAAATTTTGGCTTCTGTGCCTTAGAGTGAAGTGCACTATACTGTATGTTCAGTAGGAAATTATTTGTGATTAAAAGATCTGCTTCCTTTAAAAGTGCACTGCATAGGGTATAAAATAATGGCACCCTATGTAGTGGACTGTACACATATGCGCCATTTGGTAATGCATCTCTAAATAAAAATGGAGGAAAGCTGTCATTTCACTGCAGCGTTTGGATGACTAGCTTGTACCTTGACTTTAATTCCCCCCATAAAGGAAATAAAAATAAATCAGCGTTTTTCCGTGATGACGATGTTGCTGGTGGTGCAATCCAAAAAAGGACAAGTTAGCCAGTTTTGATACTGTCTGATTAGCAATGAATAAAACCATACTTCTTTGCATGACAAAGCAACGCAAAAACTTATAATTAGAGCAGAAACTGACCTGTTTTTGTTTTTGTTTACCAACGGAGCCTTAAAAACAGAGGGACTGACAGCGGCAGCTCTCCATCATATGTTTTCATACGGTCATGGTTTTGACAGGCGTATTGTTCCTCCAAACTGCATTCTGATAAGTCACGCCTCCTGCTCTCCGATTGGCTCGCAAACACCAGCAAGCAAGCTGATTGGACAGTTCACGGATCACTCAAGTCAACCACAGAACCAAAGTGTTTTCATTTTATTTTCGACGAGTGCACGTTTTAATTCTCAAAATATGTATCCACTTCACATCTTAATCGCGATAGATTTGTGATTAGATTATTAATTCGAAAGGAGTCTTGGTGGAGCACGGGGGAGGAATAAATCACACCACGAGTTGTCGTGGTTCTGCTCGCGTTTTAGGTTAAACGTGACGTCATCACACCGCGACCTATTGTGATAAAAAACAACAACAAAACAAATCAAAACCGTTCATCTTCATTCATATGAGCGTTTCATCCGTGAACTCTTCTCCCTGTAAATAAAATAAAGTATGGATTTGAACCTTTTATCGTGGATTTTTATCATGTTAACGTCACTTGTGATGAATTTATTAAAATTGCAGCTAATTATATTTTTATATACTTAAGAAAATACTATAAAAGCAATGCAGAACACCAGATTGTTATGTTTATAAGTACCTTAACAATGACACAGAATTAATTATTCAAAAATAAAAAAAAGTTAAATTATCAAAAATAATGCTCATAGCAGTTGATAGTTATCCGTGACACATTTTAAAAGAGTAAACCATAGCAGAGCAGAAAAGAAAACTGGTTAAATAAACATGGTTAAACAAGTGGTCTCATTTTTATAAATTTTTTTTATTTGGAATTTTCATGTAAAATTCAGTTTAGGTTTAGTTAGTGTAAAGTTTGGTTTAGTATGATGTTAAAATGCATTATATCAAGAGCGCTCACTAATGGCATAAAGAAATTATTGGGGCAAACTATCACACACACACACACACACACACACACACACAATTTCAAAATATTTTACTAAAGTGCGTTAAATCTTGCTTGATTTATTCCATGTTTCCTCTGAAAGGTTGTTACCCTTTCATTAAAACTATTACAACAATGACAAAGAACAACCCCAAACACTAATAAACTTACAGTCACAGTCCCTTTCTGTAATTTGTACTCAGATTGGATATGTGTACTTAGTTTATGTACTCCAATTTCTCCTCCAAAGCCATTTTAGGGGGGAAAGTATGCTAGAGTAAATAATCCACCTCCTTCATGTTCATTACACCCATGACTGTATTACAGATGCGGCTTCTCCATCACTGATGATGAAGAGTTACAGATGTAAGAAAAATACAAGGCCAAATGGAGGTCAAATTTAGGGGGTGTTTGCTGTAGTCACCTGACATGACTGTCACCGATAGGCTGCAGGAATCTATAGTCTGGGCTAGACAGAAATCAGCCTCAGCCTCACTTCTTGTTTCTTTGTACCATTCTGTGTATTCTTCTCATAACTATTGCTGGTGCTGTTGCACATTCATAAAAATCCAAAATAATCTTATTAAAGACTTATAATAATATAATACAGCAAACAATCTGAAGTGGAGGCCAAAAATGACCTTATGCCATGCTTGAGCGTGTAACAATTTTCAGCTCAGAATAACTTCATTTTTAACCTCTGCACATCTGATGAATAAAGTAGTTGGGAAAACATTGACATCTCCATGTTTGTCTTTTTTAAGCAACAAGCTAGCCAGCTCATAGTGATGAGTGATATACATTTATCTCCGTAAACAATGACTAGTCAGTGTCATAGATTTAACAAGCTAAGGTTCACAACCTCAATTCTGTTAGGTAAATTTTGTATTATTAACATGGAATACTATTTTTTTTTTAAATCATATCATTGATATAAATAGTTGTCGTCATAATTATTCTTTTTTAATGCACTGTATGGTTAATTGCTGTTCTAGTAGATAGCACTTCAGTACCCCGACGTTTTGAAAACTTTTATCGTGCTAAATTTGAAACTTTTATTTTGTCGAGCATTTGATTGGACGCTGACATGCAAAAAGGAACCAATCACAGAGCGGCCTCGTTAAACTGGCTCCGGCATCCGCGAGCAGCTAGCTAGCTTAGCTTTGTTACCACGGCACCTAATTTGTTTTGTTTGTTTTAACTGTTGCGAGAGAAAAACACTTTGCAACGAAGAAACCGAGTTTTTATAACCACGAGTAGTACGTAGTACTTGTTTTTGGTTATATGAATGAAAACAAAATGTCTTTCAAAACGCTGTTGTTTTTCAGTCGCGGTTTTATATTAACTAACATGACGGATGTGTTCCAAATAGCTGCGTTTTGGAGATAGGGTGCTTCAATGAGAGCATATAAACTGCTACGCCTGTGACGTATGCAGGGCGCCTATGAAGAGAATAGCGAGCGATTTGGGAATGAGCCGGTGTTTGTAACGCTGTTGCAGCTAAACGAGGGTCAACTCTTAGGGGACGCAAGGTTACAAAGCGTTTGTTTAGCTGCGAGGAATCAAATTAAACGAGATTATATTTTAATTATAGGAGTTTCATTGTATTTAGATGGAAATGAACACTAAAATCATCGAATTTTAGAGCCAGTTCGGTAGCTAGCTAGTGTGGTTTAGCTTATTAAATCCAGTCTGCTTTCTTTTGTAAACAGTTTTCAGTATTTAAAGGCAAAGATTAGCATAGTTTAGTGCAAAATGTCTGCAAAGCTTGTAAAACTATAAGTCAGGCTTCTGGATATAAAGTTTCGTATGTTTGGCTCTCAGTGTGGATCAATGAGACTCAGATCTCTTAATGATCTCTCACATGTCCACTAATGTCATGTCTCCTCTCTCTGTCCATCCTCCCATCTTGGCGTCCTTTCATTTCAGATGCTTGGTGATTCGACCGCAGTGGACTGAAGACTCCTGGACATCATGTCGTCCGTCATGGTGTGATATCGGAATCAGCAGTCGTGTGGCGTTCTCTTTAAACCCTCTTCTGATACGATGGACACTGGAGCGGTGAGCTTTTTGTCCCTCGCTGCGTCCCAAATCGCCCCTCGCTCACCACACCACTCTCCTGAGAAGCAGCAGTTCGCAAACCAAATTTCCTAGACATTTTTTCACGATCCCGCTTTACTATGTAGGTCTTTATCAGTCCACATCGGACATGTCCCAAATCAACCTCTGTACTCTCTAGGTCGTATCTCGCCTACTTCTAGTACGCTCCAAACAACAACACGAAGCAGCTCACCAGCAGTCTACAGTGGGCGTGTAGTAAATACATTCACGCTGACATGTCCTCAGTGCCACAGTGCATGTTGGTGCTCTACACCTACCGGGTGATTTGTTTGAGCACTTCCTGCAGCGTTGCATTGTGGGATGTCCGGAGTATGGTGGATATTGAGCACTACACTGCTAAGTGCATGATGCAGTGTCTAAGGCGATGAGTGTTTGAGTGACGTGTGTGTTTGTGCAGGAGGTGATTCCTATTTGGCAGAACAAACCTCACGGTGCGACCCGGAGTGTGGTGAGGAGAATCGGCTCTAATCTGCCTCTGAAACCCTGTCCCAGAGCCTGTTTCCAGGTGACACACACACACACACACACACACACACACACACACACACACACACACACACACACACACCATATCAACCATGTATAGATATGAACTAAATGAAGAAAACATTGTGAAGTGCAAGTCTGTAACACTGTAATATATATTTCGTCTGTTTTCTTTGTGCTTCTTTCTTTCTTTTTGCATCTCTGTATTTCTTTTTTTTCCATTTTATATTCTTTGCCTCTCTTTCTTGCTTTCTTTTTTATTTTATTTTCATTCTGTTGTTTCTTTCTGTCTGCCTTTTACATCCTAACACTTCTGTTAATGCTTGTGTCATCTGTTTGTTAATCGTGTGTGTGTTTGCTCAGGAGCTGCCTGGTCTGAACCCGCTGCGGCACACAGATGGCCCCCTGGTGCCCACACTGGCCGACATCGCCTGGATTGCTGCTGATGAAGAGGAAACGTATGCCAGAGTCAGGTATATGGGAGGGAGGGAGGGAGGGAGGGAGGGAGAGAGAGAGAGAGAGAGAGAGAGAGAGAGAGAGAGAGATCATGACCATGAAATAAACTCAATAGATTAAATATAAACTCAGAAGGGTGCATTTCTGAAGTAAATATTCTCTTCTCCTATTGGTCAGGAGCGACACACGCCCCTTCCGGCAGGAGTGGAGGCCGACGCCCCTCATGGTCCTGCACAGGAACTCGTCGGTGCCCAATTTCAGGCGTGAGGGAAAGCGCATGGAGGGTCTGAGGAAGCCGGGCATCACGGCGCTGAACCGCGCCACCGCCCTGCAGGACGAGCTGAGCCGCCTCCGCGCACAAATCGCCAAGATCGTCGCGGGAGAGACGGGTACTGTCTCACGCACGCACGCACACCGCTAGATACCGTTGTCTGTAGGGGTTTTTTTGTTGTTGTTGTTTTTGTTGTTTTTTTTTAACCTGGAAGTTTGTAAATCTGAAAGGTGGTACTTTTTTTTTTGTATTTTTCATTTTGAATTCATAACAGAGTTAAATCTATTCAGCATGATAATCCGTCCATGCGTTTCTCCTCTTCCCCAGACTCGAACCCCATCACCCCGGACCTCCTCTCTCCAGACGACACCACCGTCGGCTTCTCCATGGCTCCTTTCGAGACGGCGGCGTACCACCCCCTCCCCGCCGCCTCCTTCGTCATCAGCGACGTCACTGAAGTAGACGAGGAGGAGGAGGACGAGGACGGGTCTGAGGTCCCCGAGCTAGCGCCCGACCCCGTGCCCCCGGTCTGCATGACCGCGTCCGCGACCTTCGACCTCGACCGACCCACCATGGACTTCCGGGAGGCGGAGGAAGACACGGTGTCTCTGTCCAAGTCCACCAGCTTCGCCGACGTCAAGGACATCCTAAAGGACATGAACCGCATGAAGATGAGCCAGGACAGGTGAGAGGACGCTTACGCGACTGAGCGGTTGATCTGACGGGAACCAAAGAAATGGAGGGAAACAACACAAATGACACAAATGTGAAATCACGTTACATTTCTGAATCCTGTCTTTTTCTCTATTTTAGTCTTTTCTTCTTTAACTTAATTTTTTATTTATTCTATTCATTTGTCTGTTTTCTTCCCCCCCCCCCCCTCACAAGTCTGTATTTTCTGTCTTCTTTCTGTCTTGTTCATTTTTAGATACTTTTTTAAATAAAGTTAAGAGGATTTTCTTGTCTTAAATTAAAATAAGAAAAAAATATTTATTTTCCTCTTTTTCCCTGCTCTGCATTTTGTTTCCTCTCTTTCAGTTTTTCTCTGCCTTTTCTTTTTATTTTTTTTCATATGTTCTTTCTTTTTTTTGTCACTCTCTTTCTCTGTTTGTCATTTTCTTTTTTTCCCCTGATGTCTGTATTTGCTGTTGTCTTTGTTGTCTTAGTGTTTTCTGTTTGCAATTTGAAGTTTATTTCTTTTTTTTCTCCCTGGCCTGTATTTTGTTTTATCCTTTATTCTTTAAATCTTTCCCCTCAGTTTCTGTCACTCTGTAATGAAAACCACACATATTTCATCCCAACTGTGTGTTTGTGTGTTTGTGTGTGTGTGTGTGTGTGTGTGTCTGTGTGTGTAGATATTCCCGTGGCTGTACGTCGCTGAGGGAGGAGGACTCTGCTTCTCTGATCTCTGAGGCTCTGAGGAAGAAGTTCACTCTGAGGGATGAAGACGTTAATATGAAGAAGTGATCTGCCTTTTCTCCATCTCCTCTGTACACACACCCCGACACGTACGAACACACCACACACACACACCACAACACGGAGTTCACACTCAGCAGATTGTCTTTATCTCTCTCTCTCTGCTGCACTCATCCTCTTCTCTTCGTTTCCTGATTTCTCTCCCCGTGGTGTTTGTGTTTTTGGGTGTCTTTCTTTCTTTCTTTCTGTTCAATTCATTGCAGTTTTCTTTTTATGAATCTTTCTTACTGTCCATTTTTCTGTCTGGCCATTTTTGTCTTTCTTTGTTTCTTTTTCTTGTCATTTTTCTTTCTGTCTGTCTGTCTTTCATACATTTTGTACTGCATTTGTGTTTTTCTTTCATTCCTGATTTCTTGCTTGCACTGTAAAAGGTTCTCCGGCTTGGGTCCCTCTTGTGGAGACGGCTCTTCCGGTTTTTGGCCCTCTTGTGGAGAAGGCTCTTCCGGTTTTTGGCCCTCTTGTGGAGAAGGCTCTTCCGGTTTTTGGCCCTCTTGTGGAGAAGGCTCTGCCGGTTTTTGGCCCTCTTGTGGAGAAGGCTCTTCCGGTTTTTGGCCCTCTTGTGGAGAAGGCTCTTCCGGTTTTTGG
>JAQQZR010000005.1:4963524-4980003 GCA_030068235.1 Notoglanidium macrostoma
CCAAGATGCTGGGATTGGCTCCAGCTTCCCCGCCACCCAGACGGATAAAGCGCTATAGATAATGGATGGATGGAAAACATGTCAACCGAAGCCATATTGCCATCAGTGGTGAGCTGAATGGAAAAGTTTGAACCCCGTTTGGTTTCCGGGTGCAAAAACTTTAGTGTTTGTTTAGAGTTTATCTAAAAATCTGAGTTTTGTCCATATAATAATGGCGTTTTCTTATTCAAATTCTGTTAAAAGGCAGCCTCAAAATAGTCTAAATCAGTTATCTTTATTGTCTTTATTACCAGGCTTGAAAGTTTGTGCCCCCATCGTCATGCTCTAGTTGATTTAATTAGACACAGTGCCTCATTATGGTGAAATGGCTAATGACAGAACACTGCACATGTGCACTTCGTTTAGTCATTTTCAAGGCATGAAAAGTGTAAGCAGGTTTTTTGAGTGGCAAAGAGATCAAAAAGCAGATCACACACGACCAAAGACAGAAAATATTGACTTTATTGACTAGAAAAGGTATAAAAATATAGTGTTTACTAGCAGTTGGGGAAAAATTGTTTAAAAAAAAAAGGAAAATACAGACATAAGTTGTAATTGTTAAAGTTAACCAAAGTTAGCTAACATTAATGAAAATAACTGTATAATATGCTATCATTTTTACCTGCTATTTGGCACGGGATCTCGATTGCATCCACCGCGGTGCACGTGCTCGTGTTTAATCGAACGCAAAAGACGTTTCCATCTTTTTTGAGTCTTTTTTGAATTCACGTGTTTCCATTATTCATTTTTTTTTAGTTCGCAATTTCATTGTGTTCATTAAGCAGGTTAATGGAAACCTGGCTATTGATTATTTTCCTATGACGGATGACGTGCAGTGTTTTATTCCTTAGTGGATATAAAAAGTCTACACAACACTGTTAAACTTCCAGGGTTTTCTGCTGTAAATATGAAACCAAGATAAATCACCTCAGATTAGAAACATTTTAGAGAAGAAACCTTGCAATATTCCACTTAACTAATACCTTGTTAAAGCACCTTTCTTGTAATTCAGCACTGATGTTTTTGAGCAAGAGTCTACCAACTTAGCACGTCTTGATTGGTCAATTTTATTCTACTCTTCCATGTAAAAATGCTCCAGATCTATCAAATCATGATGCGATCACCAGTTTCAGCCCTCTACAAGTCCTTCCACAGGTTTTGGATAGGATTTAGATCTGGCCCATTACTTGGATTTGCGCTTGGGGTTGTTTTTTTGTGCTGGAAGGTGAAAGTTTTCTTCAGCTGTCTACTAGAGACCTGCAGGTTTTAAGATATCCACAGTTTGGTCCAATTTTGCTTACTAGTTTGTTTTTAACAATGTTATTAACTGAATTAGACGGCAATCACAGATTCAGTTCCGGCGGCTTTTAGTTTCTAGTGCTAGTGACCAGAAGGCTTTGAAATCAAATCCCATTACATTGTTGTGCCACTTTCATCCTCAACAGCTCAGCTCTTGTCTAAGATTATATTCTCAAATGAATAAATACAATGTGAGAGCGTGAAACCTTTGAAATTTTCTGCACATATGGTTTCTAAATTTTATTCACTCTTTAACTGCAGGATTTGTATAACGACCAGGCTGTGGTCTTTTTGTGCGGGAAAGGAAGAGGAAATGATCTTTATTAATTAATAGTCAGACCTGACGTTTGCCTTTAGTATCTGTTATTAAACTCCACTGAACCGTGATATTCTCCCTAAAATCATATTTGTCTGATTTCAGCTCCACTCCAGTGAAGAAATACTTAAAAAAATACATATCTTTGAACCCATAATACTATTTCTAAAAAGCCAAACAATTGAGACAATGATGATTATCTGCTGAACATAAACTTCCATTACATCCTACATTAGCCTCATAACTCCTGAGCAAAAATAAAAGAGAAAACTTTAGGCAGTAACCATGTCTCAGCTGATCATTTCAGCTAAACTTGCTTTAGGCTTCTTATTAATAAGCCATGAAGCCCCATGTGGATCCTCCCAGTCTCTAAGAACCTCATGGCCTGATCTGACTATAAATCTCCTCAATCTGAACATCTTATTTCTCCTTCTGTACATGAAGACCTTCTCCCATGTAGCGCCCCGGCCCGAACAGACCAGACGGAGCTGTGTCTAAAAACAGCACATGCATTTTAACCCTGCTGTCCCCACGAACACACACACACACACACACACACACACACACACACACTCACACACACACACTACACTACCCTATATGTCAGGGTAGTATGACTCATTCCCGATGGGAAATGATTTATCCATTGTTATTTGTTCTGTATTAGAATTAATCGCTAGAGTGCGCCTGACTGAAGTGGAAATTACATATTTGGCTCTGTGTGTGTGTGTGTGTGTGTGTGTGTGTGTGTGTGTGTGGATGGTGGGGGCATTAGAGCACAGCATAATAATTACAGCCGCTGTTTGTCACTTGGATTTTGGTACAAATGCTACCATTAGCCGTGACAATACAAGCGTGTAAGATTTGGCCAGGATTTTCGGTCAGAACTCGATCGCTTTGGTTTAACGAGCCATGCGTTGCTTTTGATGGCTTGATATGATCGTGGCAATTTGATCAATAGCTCCACAGGAACAGGGCAGCTGCTGAGCCGGGGATGAGTGACACAGTGTGCCACATAAAATACACAGTCATGAAAGAGAATAACACGCTTTAGTTTTTTTTATTTTTTGTTTTTTATTCTGCTTGGATCTTATATTTGAAATAATTGAAAAGTTCAGCTGTAGGCTTCATCAGACTGCTGAAGCTATGGACTGCGTAGCAAGGAATACAAAACAATAACTGAGAGGGAAAACAGAATAGCACTCAGAATCAACTTACCAAGTGAATGTAAAATGAACTAGTGAGCAAAAGCAGGCTAGCAAGGGAAACAAGCTAGCAAGCAAAAGTACAACAGCAGGCAAAAGCAATAATAGTAGACTAGTGAGAAAAAAGACAAACTAGTGAGTAATAGCAGGCTAATGAGGGAAACAAACTAGCAAGTAAAGTAAGATACCAAGAAAAAGTGACTTAGCAAGTGAAAGTTAGCTTACAACCTAGTAAGCAAAAACAAACTAGCTTATCAAGTGAAGCGTAGCAAACAACATAAAACTAGCAAAGTGGGCAAAAAAAAGCTAATGTTGCTGGATGTTTCATGTTTTCACTCTATATATATATTTATTATGTGCAAATATACAACATCAAAATTACCTCAGTCTACCTAAGCTCACCGCTAAGCTAACTGCTAAGATTTTTTGCAGTAGTATTGTGGTTATTTACCTCATTGTCATTCCAATTACAACCTAAATTAAAAAAAAAATCATCGAAACTTTATTAACTTTGAACACTGATCTCAGAGCAGTTTAGCTCTCTCTGTTCAGTCTTCTCTTCTGCTTGGCTCATAATCCAGACCGATCCTGACTTGCTAACTTTACATGATTTGTAGTAATAATATATTCATGGATGGAGTATCAGGTCACATCTGAAGCGTTTCTCACTGTATCAGCTTCATGAGGCTGTAAGGCAGAGATGTTCATCAGCTCATGGAAGGCTTTGGCTTGTGTTCCAGGCCTGTGTGCCACCAGCCAAGTTCAGTAATTATGTTCTATTCTGGTTTGAGGAACTCATTAGGGATATAAGACAGGACTGAAATGTGCATCTTATGCAGCATGATGTTTGAAACCAGCTACATACAGCATATAAAACTCATTCACATTCTCTGCATGCTGAGTCAGTGAAATGGAAATACAATCTCATGGAAGCCACCAGCGATGGACTTTTTTAAAAACTCCTGTCTATGTTAATAAGAGTTTGGTGCCGCAAAGCCACTCCAGGTCATACGGTGGTAAATGAAATGTGACATTTCTGCCATACCAGCTTCGCTAAGGTCTCATTAAATCAGCTCTGCGTTTATTCCTCGAAACCTGAGAAAATTATGAAGTAAAAGAGTTGTGACGTGTGATGTCTCAGTCCCTGTCTGAATCGTAGAAATATGCAAGTCACGGTTTGCTGCCACTTGACATCTGAACCTGGTCTTTTTGAAATCAGCCTGAAGTGGATTGTTTTCCAAGAGTTTTATTCCTCTTCTACCATAGCAACGAGAACAATTTTTACAGCACGGCATGTTTTTTAGCCTGTGATAGGTACTTTTAATGTTCTGGAGCTCCCAAAAAACACGTTAGTCCCTATGTTAGTTTTCACTTACGTTATAGCAGCTATAAACAACTGTTCCCTCACCAGACTATCTTTATTTCTCTCTTGAAGTTAATGAGGTTTTAAAAAAAACAGGACAGAGAAACCAGAAACTGTAAACTGCTCTGTCCTGAAGTCTTTCTGTTGGCAGACTGTTATAAAATGTCATCATTCATAAAGATGCAAATGAAGATATTTGTATATATATATCACCTAAAATGGGTGTAGTCCAGTATGCAGGCGACAGGGGAAATTAAAAAGGGATCCATTTAATCTCTTACTATGCAATGTTTACTCTTAATCCCGCTGGAAAACACATCTGTGACGACCCTGGTCATCTCGGGTCTACAATATTTAACACAAAAGCTGATGGTAACACATGAACTACTATAAGAGTGTGTGTGTGGGTGTGAGTATAAAATCTTGTCTGTTTTTAGCTCTGCAGCCTCATTACCAGTGATGAGTAGAAGCAGATCAGGTCTCATCCACACCAGAGACACGGAAACTAGAGCTTCACTACACTAGAGAGCTCTCACATACACAGAGAAGGTAAAAGTGTGTGTGTATGTGTGTGTGTGAGAGAGAGAAGCATTCTGCTGGGTTTGTTAATACTCTTGTTCATTACTTGTTCACTCTTTGCAGGCTCGGCTATTTCCCTGATGGCAGATGTGTGCAGGTGGGAGTGGAAATAAAAGTCGTACAGATATTAGCATCATTTTTGTATAGCCTCTCAGAGGGAGGGTGCTGACAGCATCAGTGTTCAGGTTCCTCAAGGAAAGCTCCCTTTTGGAGTTCATGAAGGAACCTGCACAGCAAATCAAAGCCCAATGAGTTTCTCATATTGACCTTATTTACTTGCTAAGAATGGATGTTTGAACATTTTGGTTAATTGGACATGTACCACATTTTGGAGTCATCATGCAGGAATTTGGGGTTCGACGGCCCACACCTTGGAATGCTATTGTGGTCACTCGGCTGTAAGGGTTATTGTTGACCATCAGCGGAAATTAGAGGAGGAGAGAAGAAAGAGTCCCAGGCAGAAAAAAGAAACCAAGGAGAGTGTGGGTCAGAGATTGGTTGACAAGAAGACATGAGTATACACAATATGATCAGTTGTTGACCGAAGTGACAGCGCTACTGCTTGATGATGAGCCACTGTCAAAAATTCCCAAAACAACGGCAAGCAGTTGTTGCGAATACGTTGCGCATAAGTTGCACATTAGCCACACCACTGGAACGAAAATGTTTGTCATTCCAAATTTTGGAAAATTTCAAAAATTCCGCCACACCCTGGCATGCATTCATGCACTTAATACGAAGCCCCACAAAGCTCCACTCACTCGTTCACGACTAGTTCCCTCACTGGCACACAACAATGCGTGTCTCTTCGTGCCACCTCTGCGTGCAAGTGTACAGGCTGCTTTAGAGTAACAAAAATGCCTCACAAAAAATACCAGGGTATAAATAAACAAAAGAGCTAACACAAAACAGGTGAACACAATGTGGTAACAGATCATAGAGAGGACAGGGGGCGGGGACAGGCATAGAATCACAACAAAGGCACATGGCAAAACAAACAAAAGCACATGTAGGATAAAGAACAAGCACAAACCATGTTGTTGAGAGGCAGAATTCATGACACATAGCAGTTATCAGAGTCGGTAAAAGTGGATGACTGTGAACAGTGATGTGGGGTACAATAAAAAGAGCAGTGAGCCTAGAATAGATACTTGAGGAGTACCAGTTTTCAGATAATGTGATTTGGAGTCTTTGTCCCTCCATGACACCGTATAAGATTCTCCCTGACAGTTAGGACACCAAAACTATTCACATGCCATTCCTGTGATTGATAAATGGTGTGCTAAATTTTCTCTCCTTTATATTTAAGTCTGAATCGATTTCTCTATTTATTCCTGTCTAATCCACACACACACACACACACACACACCTGCTGAGACACAGCTTTACAGCCATCATTAGTAGATGCTGTATTGAATGGCTCCATAATGGGCACAGCACATTCCTGTTCTGTGAGGAGAGTTGTATACGTTAGCATGGTGAGGGGAAAACAAAAATGAAACCATGAAGTTAATTGTACTTCCATCATATGAGATAATTTTAGTACACAGATGTGCAAATGATGCTAAAGCTGATATTTATGCCAATATAAACAACCAGCCCAAAACACACTAATAACTAATACACAAATAAATACAACTAATGACAATGGTTTAGTTTATCTAATGTACATGAACATTTAGGTGGGAGTGGGTGGTTCTTACTTTCATTATGGTGGAAGTGGGTGGTTCTTACTCTCATTATGGTGGAAGTGGGTGGTTCTTACTTTCATTATGGTGGAAGTGGGTGGCTCTTACTCTCATGAGGGTGGAAGTGTGTGGTCCTTATTCTCATGAAGGTGGGAGTGGGTGGTTCTTACTCTCATTATGCTGGAAGTGGGTGGTTCTTACTCTCATGAGGGTGGGAGTGGGCGGTTATTATTCTCATGAGGGTGGGAGTGAGTGGTTATTATTCTCATGAGAGTGCAAGTGGGTGTTTGTTATTCTCATGAGGGTGTGAGTGGGTGGTTTTACTTTTGTGTGTTGGATTGGGTGGTTCTTATTCTCATGAGGGTGGGAGTGGGTGGTTCTTATTCTTATGAGAGTAGGAGTGGGTGGTTCTTATTCTCATGAGGGTGGGAGTGGGTGGTTCTTATTTTCATGAGGGTGGGAGTGGGTGGTTCTTATTTTCATGAGGGTGGGAGTGGGTGGTTCTTACTCTCATTATGGTGGGAGTGGGTGGCTCTTACTCTCATGAGGGTGGAAGTGGGTGGTCCTTATTCTCATGAAGGTGGGAGTGGGTGGTTCTTACTCTCATTATGCTGGAAGTGGGTGGTTCTTACTCTCATGAGGGTGGGAGTGGGCGGTTATTATTCTCATGAGGGTGGAAGTGAGTGGTTATTATTCTCATGAGAGTGCGAGTGGGCGTTTGTTATTCTCATGAGAGTGCGAGTGGGCGGTTATTATTCTCATGAGAGTGCGAGTGGGCGTTTATTATTCTCATGAGGGTGTGAGTGGGCGTTTATTATTCTCATGAGAGTGCGAGTGGGCGTTTATTATTCTCATGAGGGTGCGAGTGGGCGTTTATTATTCTCATGAGGGTGTGAGTGGGCGTTTATTATTCTCATGAGGGTGCGAGTGGGCGTTTATTATTCTCATGAGGGTGCGAGTGGGCGTTTATTATTCTCATGAGGGTGTGAGTGGGTGTTTATTATTCTCATGAGGGTGTGAGTGGGTGGTTTTACTTTTGTGTGTTGGATTGGGTGGTTCTTACTCTCATGAGAGTGGGAGTGGGTGGTTCTTATTTTCATGAGGGTGGGAGTGGGTGGTTCTTATTTTCATGAGGGTGGGAGTGGGTGGTTCTTACTCTCATTATGGTGGAAGTGGGTGGTTCTTACTCTCATGAGAGTGGGAGTGAGCAGTTATTATTCTCATGAGAGTGCAAGTGGGCGGTTATTATTCTCATGAGAGTGCGAGTGGGCGGTTATTATTCTCATGAGAGTGCGAGTGGGCGGTTATTATTCTCATGAGAGTGCGAGTGGGCGGTTATTATTCTCATGAGAGTGCGAGTGGGTGGTTCTTACCTTAATGAGGGCAGGGCTGCCTCTAGAAAATGTGGGGCTTATGAAAGAATATCCTACTGGGCCCCAGCCCCAAACAAAAAACACCCAATAACCTAGAAAACCCATACTTAATACCCTATTGGCTCTAAAAAAACTCTGTAAAATGTTACAGAAAATGTTTTCACCACTGGGTGTCAGTATTTACAGTATGATCAATCCTGTCTGTAGCTAGAAAATGATTGGATCCCCTAATGCTGCAAAATTTGTCAGATAACAGACTTTCTAGTTAATCTATCTTCATTTACTGATTCACTGTATGCAGTTACATTGCATATTAAAATAACTATTTAATTGATATATGATTCTATATTATAAATGTCATCAACTGATTTTAACATACCTATTTTAACTTATGATCATATTCACACATCCACAAATCTGGTACAGCCTCAAGAACACACACATACACACACCTTCAAGATTAATTCACACTTACAGACAGAACCAAACAGGTGCACACACACCTAGACAAACACCAGTTTGTATAAGCCTTTACAGCATTTATTTTTTTACATCCTATATAAACGTCTACAGTACCAAAAAACTCCCGTCCTGCTCTCCTCCTCCTCTTTTAGCTGGAAGCTGGAGGTTATGCTATGTGAAAGGCTGCTGATCCTGAAGCTGCAGCTATGCATGAGAAAAACAGACCTTATTTGTAAATATGTGTGCCAGTAAGCTAGCTTTAAATATGTAATACATACATTCACTGAGCTCTTAATTATATTTGATTCATGTAATCTCATGTTCGGTTGCAATGAAGATACCCTACCCAAGTTTTTTGTGAAATGACACAATGTTAATGTTGGCTAGTTATCTACGGATGAAATTATGGATGCATATTTGGGCCACCTATGAGTGGCTTTTTTTGAGTGTTCAGGGGGTGTTAGTTTCTGAGTTCAAAGTCCGAATTTCCGTGAAAAAAGGTCGGAAATAATTGCTTCATCATCACATGAGTCCATGTGCAGAGGGCATTAGGACCGTGGGCAGAGTACTGCCGTCGCTGCAGACGATCTGGCTGTAGCAATTCCACACCTTGAGGATCAGTTATCTTGATAAACTTTGTAATCACGTTTGTGACACAACAAATCCCCTCTGAAGTGTACAAAGATACATCTATCGATAGCCTTGCATTTGGCCATTTTTCGATAGCTCCTCCTGGACAAAGGCTATAACGTGTCTTAAATCCGAATGATCCTGTCTTAAATCCCCCTCCACGTGTTCTCGAGAAAAAACCCACTGGTAGTTGGCCCTAGTACGCTTCTGTATGAAATGGATACCAAGCTATATTCCATGAACAAATATATACCCTTTGGAAAAAAAAACTCTGGCCATCTGTCGACCCTTCTTCTCCTTCTCAGCTTTCTCCTTTCTCTCCTTTCTTTTTTGAAATCCTGGTTTCATTTTCACTAAAGATATGACAAATGTTTTAACTCTGACAAAAAGAACCCTTAATCATTGCTTGACAGAATGACGGTTGAGGTAAGGGAGGGCAATTTTAATTTGTCAGGTGGGGGCGGAGGTGGGGACATGAATTAACCTGTCACTTGCAGTTCTGCTTTGGTGACTCACTTCTGTGGTAATAAGTAGCCTAAAGGTCACTAGATTTTATACAAGGCATTTGAAAATTAATAAACATAATATAAATTGGCAAGGGGCCCCCTGTCAGTGCTGGGCCCCTAGAATCATCCTTCCTCCCCCCAGCCGACCGTGCCCCTGTATGAGGGTGGTACGTTCGTGTGTTGGATGGGGTCGTTTTTATTCTCATGAGGGTGGGAGTTGGTGGTTTTGACTCTTGTGTGTTGGCAGTTTTTATGCTCCTGAGGATGAGAGCAGGCAGTTTTTATTTTCATTTGATTGACATGGGAGTGTATTGGATGTGGTGTGGTGCTATGTGACCCTTTTACTGTGTCTTGTGTAAATTAATTCATGCAAACTTTGTCTCTGTGTGTTTTTCTTTATGATGGATTTCTATTCATGGAGGCCAAACTAAACCTCCTCTGTTCTGTTTACATGACGAAATCCATCTGCCACTGAACCAAGCTAAATGTCATAGGCCTGTCTGATTCCTGAGAGGATTTTGCAGTTTTAAAATCCACACTGGACATTTGTGAAATTTCTGATGAAATTTCACCTGACGATGTTCAATTCTTTTTTTTCTTTTCTTTTTTTTTGCTTTGCCCTCTGATTTGATACTAAATTGCCAAATAGTTTACAAGCCACTGAGTGATGCTGCTTAGTCTCTTAGCTGTAGTGTAGAATAACATAATTAATTATCGCCAAGCATGCATGCGTGCGTGTGTGTGTGTGTGTGCTCCTTATTAGCTCCTGGAAAGACTTCAACACCTCTCGAGCTGCTTTTATCGACCAGATCTAAATGGCTTTATACAACAGTAATGGAAAAACGAAAGCACTCGCTGAAGATTCATAAGTGCTTAATCCTTACATAAACAGAGATTGCAGGATGTAAATACAGCTATAATTCACGATTTCTCTCACTCTATTCAGCCTGGTGCACTCGAGTGTTGCTACTAATTTTCCACTATTAATAGCATACATGCCACTACACCTGGCCGAGAGCAGAAGTTTCCGACAGGTGTCTCTGTGATGCTGGTTTACATTGTATCTTGATTTTTTTATTTTTTTTATTAAAAAAAGTCACTGTTATTTTTTAAAACAAAACGTCCATATGGGTAATTATCATAAATAATCTTTAATAAAATAGAGTCAATTGATCACATTAAACTGACACTGAGAAAATCCAAACAAATGATTGTGAATTGATTCTGAAATTGATTTTTTTTCATTACCAAAGTATTAATGATAACAAGAATAATGTCATTGAGCCATCCTGCAGCTGTCTGAAACGTTCTAGTCCAGTCATAATGGACGCATTGAAGATGCTCTTGACACCATCATCAGCTCACGATGGCTGAGATCCTTAGACATGTGCAGCAGTTACTGTAGGACCGAGATGGTTTACTGTCTACTGTCCACAATGAACTGCAAGATTTGTCACCCTCATCCGGTCGTCCAACGTCTGGACCTTGGGGCTGATTTGCCAGCTGACGACTTATGATCAGACCAGGTCAACATGACCTTAGATCAAGTATCCATCTGCCACAGAGAAAGACACCACGGACTCCTTTGTGTAAATCATTCAGTAGTGGACAACATCACAATGAGTTACAGAGGATCTGCATGTCCAGTCTCTACTGTTACATGCCACTTTTTAACAATCATCTACTCTTCATGAGCATTTCTTAAAGGCATGTCACCTAAGGAAAGCTACTGCGATCTTGGCACCATGCTTGCTCTACAAGCGGAACATCACTGCTTGAGTGCAGAAAGTATCACCGAACCATATTCACTGAGGTCCTAAGCTCTAAGTCCTCATGATATTTGTGGCATACATTATCCAGGTGTTTGCCACCGCCCTTGTGGCTAGGAGAGGTGAAATAGAACACTTGCTACTTTAATAACTGTGGATTTATGAACCCAGGATAACCATCAGGGTTCCTTCGAATTCGTAACTGGCTTCCAGGGTTCTAGGGAAAGATGGTTGTCTGATGATGGAGTGAATTGCACTGAGTGACTTCGTTGAAGGTCGCAACATGCATGAACATGAGCGCGCGGATGTATTCAGCTGAACGAAATATGCGTAAGTACTTATAAGATATTTACTGGAAGACTCTACATGACAGACCAGAAGAATCCTCATAAACATCATAAATAAATAATTGGGAGACAACTGTCATCAGCAGACGAGGATAACGGAGGAGCTCCATGATCATACCTTTGCGTAACATGAAATATTCAGTGCATAATTGGATCCATCTGTGTGTGTGTGTGTGTGTGTGTGTGTGTGTGTGTGTGTGTGTGTGTGTGAGGAGCAAACTGACAGTGACATAATTGCCTCTGTATACTGTTTGCACATGCTTTATATAGCACATAGTCTGAAGTGAAGAAACAGGGAAAAAAGCTGTCATGTGGAAATTCACCAAGGCCGTGTTCCAGCACTGTATCTCACATGATTTCCTCTCGCAACCTGTCACGTCACCCCAAACGCGATCAAACCTCTGAGCAAGAAAATTGTAGTCCAATGGATTTCTTTTCCAACGTGTTAAGTCTATTTTCATCAACTATGAAGTCCATGCAAATGACCAGAGTTTGCAGAATAAGCAATAACCGCTGCATACAACACACGTTTCTGAAGTTACAATTAGAAACAGCTATTATTTCGTCCATTACGATGTCTTCTGGATACTTACATTTTAATTTGTTTGTTCAGTTCTTCAAAGACCCAGCCAAGAAGCTTTACTTGAGATAAGTAATGAAACAGCAGATAAGTAATGACGCAGCCTTTAAGATGGCATTGATGGAGAGAGAAAGTGTGGAGTGTTATAAGAACACAGCCCACATGGCGAACATCTTAAGCAATTTCAATCAGAAGAAGTTCATTTATTCATTTATCTTGAAACTAAACTCCTGCAGATCTAGCTGAATTGATGAGCCCTGTGCTGAACAATTAAATAAACAAACCCAGTGCAGAAAGCAGCGCTCTGGATCTTGTTTAAAGCTCTTTGTAGTGATTAGTAACCGTTATCCGGTTCCAAAAGAGCAGTATGATTCCTATTTCGGTTGACGTGACGTCTTGAAACAATGAAACAAGTCAATAATTCTTCCGGTCATTGGGATCTCAGAACTGCATTAAAGACCACTTGTGGTATTTATTTCTTGTAACATTTCCCACAAAACAGTGAACCCCACAGAGGCTCACGTATAAAACCTTAAAACGTTAACTTATACTACTGTAACCAAAACTATCCATCCATCCATCCATTATCTATAGCGTTTTATCCGTCTGGGTCGCGGGGAAGCTGGAGCCAATCCCAGCATCTTCGGGCGAGAGGCGGGGTACACCCTGTGCAGGTAACCCAAACTATACCAAACTATATTCTAGACAATGTGAAAGGTTATAACAAACCACATCATACTTTATGATTACAGTATTTATTATAGTAATACTATATATGAGAGGTAACTGATGACCTGACTGCTCTGAAAAGAACAAATTAAACTCACCATCTCTCAACATTTTAGCCGTAGAGAGCTCTGTATTACACTCCTGGGCAAACCCAATATCGCAAAACATGAAGCTTTTAATGGTCACAAAAAAAAATCACTGGGCAGAAAATGAACAAGAAGTAAAAAGCGCTCCTGAGACGTCGGCCTTGTTTTGCTGGTCGATGCTCGTTGCTGAAACTGTCGGGGGGAAAGGCTGGAAACAGGGAAGTTCACTTACATAGCCTTCTGGTACGCAGAGAGAAAATCAGGAAAATATAGAAACGTTTAAATGATATAAAACTGAAACTAACTCGTCTGGGGGTTCAAAATGTTCCAAAATCTCTTCAGTTTGAAGACTTTAACATCGAGCGGAACAACACGGACTCTTCTTTCTGTAAAAAGCCGTCTGCGGGTTTACCCACAAGCCTTCAGCATTTAAAGGGGATCGAGGGAAAAGCTCGCACACCTATTTACTTTATCTATTTGTTTCATTCTTGCTCATTTTCCTGCCCAATGATTTCCTGTTGAGACCATTAAAAGCTTCATGATTTGCAATATTGGCTTTGCCTCATGTTTTTTGCACAGGAGTGTACTCTGAAGTTCACCAGTAGCTCAATTATCGCGTCACATCAGATATTTTACCAGTTCAGGTTTTAATTTCAACCAGCAGTTTTGAAGGACAAACCGGGGCAAAAATAAATCGGCGAAATCTATTTCTGCGATTATATCTGCAATCTTTTAGATTTTTAACATAGTACTTGTGTATGTGCTGTAGTGTGGACCGACCAAGCATCAAAACCTTCCAACATGTTCAGGGAGCTTTTGGCTCTCTTCCTTTAATACAGACCAACTGTATGATTTTAATTTTTTTCTTCTCATAGAGCTGTATTTTGCTGCACTGTTGTAAAACCATAAGATCAAAGAGAGAAATATTCCTCCTGTTTTACGGACACAATCAAGATCACGATCACATATTACATACTTTCATATCACAGTGTTGGTAAATTCTCTATTCTGATTGGTCAGAAGGTGTTGATTCATTTTCTCTAACAGCAGCGCTGACAGTAGTGCAGTTGCAAATCACAGGTTTATATGAATATGCTCTTTTAAATGTGCTATCGTTTCTATAGTAACAGCTTAGAATGTTTGGAAGGAGTCTCCAATGTCAGTGCTTTGTTACAGTCAGAGGTAAAGCTGCACTTTGCGTTTTCAGACACAGAAATGTCACGACTGAAGAGTTTGTGCTTTGTGGCTTCTCGAGCCACATTTTTTATAAAGAAAGGAGAAAGTCAGAACTTGTTTCGTAGGTGTTCCACGACACCAAACATTATGATAAATGGAGAAATAGTACAGCATGGCAGTCTTTAATAAATACAGAATTGTAAGTTGTGGTTGTGTAAGTTCGGAATATCCAAAATGAATACGCTGTTTACGTGACCCATACCAAATTGTGAACATTGTCATATTCGGAATAATAGTGTAATATTAGTGTACATGTAAATGTGCCGATTGATTATTTTCCCATAGCAGCACAACTCACAGAGTGTTTGATTCTGTACGTTACATATGACTGACTGTATAAGATGAAGACGGCCAATCGAGAGTGAGGTTAAACGTTAGTAGTAAGGAACGGGTCTGTTCACACAGTAGCATAAGTGCATGGTTGTCATGGTGTGACTGGATGAAAGGAAGACCTCAGTAAGTGTTACTGAGCTGAGAATTGGTCTTTTACAGCATGCTGTAAATATGCACAAGTAAGTGATAAATAGCAGTGAAGTGACTTATCGCATGTGTTAATTAAGTAAGAAAGTGTACTATAAATAAGCGTAAGTGCACAGTGTGACATGATGAATGTAACACAGCAGTGACAATAACGCTCCTGATGTTTTTTCATGCGTCTTCCTTACTGAGATCACTCCACTGACTCGCTGTTGCAGAGAACTCACAGCAGACGTAACTGACGAGATCTGAGCATGCTCGTGAGGTGAGATCTCACTGTTTTAGTGTTCTGGCTCTGTGGTAGTGCAAACAAGCCAGCGTTCCTCATTCCTTCTTCAAAGCTCCTTTCAAGATTATCTCCTTTTAAGTTTAGAGGACGATAGATTAAAAGAAATTTCCCAGAGGAAACACAGGGAGCTCAGGACTGATGCTGGAAGCCGAGACGTCGTCACTGTACCACCTAGATGTCATTAATGAAAAGTAAATTAAAAAGAAAGATGAAAAGGGAAAATCCGAACACAAAATAATAGTAGTCATTTTAATATATACATTTCTGATTGTAGGTTTGATCATGATAATAAAGATAATAAACCAACTTTAAAATGTATTGTTGCTAGTAGTTTTTGAGCTTTTAATAAAAATAAAAGTCCGCGTGTGAAATCTTGCCTTAAACTAAAGATTTTTCAGGTTTTTTTTTTTTTTATTACTTTGTGTTATCTTGCTGTGTCCTCTAGTTCCATAGTGCCACATATTCACTGCACTTTTTAATTTTAACATTCATTATATAATCCATAATTATAATCAATGACATACCATTCATTTAAAAGAAAAGAAAATGATGTGACTTATCATTCAGGTGACACATCATGTGTTAAAATTCCGGCTCCTGCAAAGTAAAATGCATTCCCGTATACATCCATGCATACAGTGACGCGTTTAATAAGGCTTTACTTTACTAAATCATACAGTGAAGGTGAATAAATGCAGGAAATGCATCACACAGCTCCATCCACACCCGCATGTTGATGAACGTGGCCTTTCTCTGTTCAGCAAGCTTCGTATCGTATCAGCCAGCTTGTTTTGCTGTGTCTAGTTTGACCCCTGTTCCAATACCCACAGTTACAGTATTTAATAAATAGCAGTTATAAATCTGATGCATGGCACGTTGTAAGTAAGAAGGCACGCTGTACATTGAGTCCAGTGCTCGATTGGACAGGAACTCTTTCCCGAGGCCAGCTTGTGGAACAGGTGCTTGTCTCAGATTGTGATATGAACACTGATCTTTTTAGCACTTTTCCTGGCCCTGGTGTCACACGGCTCCTTAACTGAGAGCTTCTACTGGACTGTGACCTTCAGCTGAGCTGAAATTGAGCTGAAGCCTGACGTGATGGAGCGATGAAGTGAAACCGAAAGCACCGGTTACAGTGGTGCTTCATCATAAGGTGTGTTTTTGTGTACATGACATGATTTATTTTATTTTATTTTTTAGCATATCTAGGTCATAGCATAAATTCCTATAAAACATCATGCATACTTTTGAACTGTGGAGCCTTAGTTAATTAAATAATTAACAAGGCTATATTATGACATAAATGAAAAATTAAATATACAGTTACATGTTACATTAAATAAATAATTTATGCCTGGTATTGTTTATTTATTTATTGCCAGATTTTTGCCACTATATATTTAATTACTGAATAATTTCATGATGTACTCTACCAGTCAAAAGTTTGGACACACCTTCTAATTCAATGTTTTTTTCTTTATTTTTATTACTTAAAAGACGCTTCAT
>JAQQZR010000005.1:5015908-5042708 GCA_030068235.1 Notoglanidium macrostoma
CCAGTCCAAAGACCATTCTGAACTAGCCAAAAATTAGTCCAAAGACCATTCAGAACTAACTAAAAACCCAGTCCAAAGACCATTCTGAACTAACTAAACCCAGTCCAAAGACCATTCTGTACTACCTAAAAACTAGTCCAAATACCATTCAGAACTAACCAAAACCCAGTCCAAATGCCATTCAGAACTAACTAAAAACTAGTCCAAAACCCACTCTGAACTAACTAAAAACTAGTCCAAAAAGCATTCTAAACTAACTAAATCCAGTCCAAAGACCATTCAGAACTAACTAAAACCCAGTCCAAAGACCATTCTGAACTAGCCAAAAATTAGTCCAAAGACCATTCAGAACTAACTAAAAACCCAGTCCAAAAACCATTCTGAACTAACTAAAAACTAGTCCAAAAAGCATTCTAAACTAACTAAACCCAGTCCAAATGCCATTCAGAACTAACTAAAACCCAGTCCAAAAACCATTCTGAACTAACTAAAAACTAGTCCAAAAAGCATTCTAAACTAACTAAACCCAGTCCAAATGCCATTCAGAACTAACTAAAACCCAGTCCAAAAACCACTCTGAACTAACTAAACCCAGTCCAAATGCCATTCTGAACTAACTAAAAACTAGTCCAAAAACCACTCTGAACTAACTAAACCCAGTCCAAAGACCATTCAGAACTAACTAAAACCCAGTCCAAAGACCATTCTGAACTAGCCAAAAATTAGTCCAACACAGGAAATTAATTATATTATTTGAATTATTCCCTATATTCCGGCTTCTGAGTAAACAGTTTTTTTTTACAATGGCTTTTTTAGTTATTAGAAAACCAGACCAAAGACCATACAGCACTAACCCAAACCAATCCAACTGCCATTCAGGATTAACACTAAACCTAAACCTAAACCAGTCCAAAGGACATTCTAATCAAACCCACTACCATGCTTATTCACAGCCAACTCAAACCCAGTCCAAAGGCCATTCAGTACTAAACCAAAACCAGCCCAATGCTTATTCAGAACTAATCCTCACTCAGGCAAATGGCTATTAAGATATAACCCAAATCCAGTCCAGTGGTTATTCAGAGCAAAAGTAATCCCAGTCCAATGGCCATTCAGAACCAAGTAAAAACCTGTCTAGAAATTATTCAGAACTGACCCAAACACAGTCCAGTGGTCAGTAAACCCAGTCTAAGTCCAAAAAATGCAAACATTAACCCTTCCAAATGATACTGTTAGTCTCTGTGCAAAATGTTCAACTCCCAATCCACTGACAAAAAAAAAATTCAATCCACATCAGCAAACCGGTTTTGCAGAAAAGCGACAGACCCGGCTGACTCAGTTCCTCCAACTCACCCAAATAGCTTTTAAGATGACACTGGGGACTGAAGTGCAATTAGAGAGGGGAAGTTAATGAGTGCGTGCTGAGAGCTGTATCGAAACAGGTCCAGTGTGACCCTTTCCGGATCCTTTAAGGAAGTTCTTTTTCCTATTAAAAAAAACAACAACAACAGAAAGGAAGAAAGAAAGAAAAAGAAAAGACACCCTTTCTGGATCCAGTTTTCCGAGCGTGTTGCTGTGCTGCATTTTTAGTGCCGCTTTAACGTGCTTGCGTCTTATTGTCTAAAACTCCGAATTTGCTTTTGATGTGCACGCTTGGTGTTAGATTTTAGAGACTTTTTAGCAATATGACCTCCTTTAGCAATGTGGTTTTGTGACACCTATATAAGTTCTTTGTTACCAGTGACATAAACCTGCATAAACATGAAACTTTATAAACGCTTATTGCAATAGGTGTCTCCTGTCATAACGGCTGCTTTCCTCTACTTTGATGTCAAGTTAACATAACGTCTATGCCAAGTGTCAGATTGTTGCTGACATTAGCATGTGTCATAACATTTTCTGAGATGAAATGACATAAAGACATTAAGACTTCGCTCAGCGTATTTGGTCTCAGTGATGTACTTTGATGTCAAGTTGTCTTAACACTTCTGAGTATAAAACAACATGAAACACAGACACGCTTGAAACAAGACCAGGACATAAACCATATAGAGTGTGATTGACTAAAAACGAGAGAACAAGAAGTCATATGGATAAATTCCGGAGTAAGCAAAATGTAACAGAAGCACGAGGCGAGCTGAGAACAAAGCAAGCGGCGCTCGCCAACGCCGACGCACGCCACTAGAGGGAATACGAGGTAGTCGTAAGGATGTGTGTGCGAACAAGAGGAAGCTGGCGACAGAAAAAGCTCACCTTTGAATAAAACAAGACACTGAGATGGCGTTTTATTACTGTAATATGGAGGAATTGTAAACTGATGTAGTCTTAAATTTAAGAAATGACTTTTTCACCGGTGAAGATTAAAAAAATGTCTTTGGTGGGTGAAAAGCTAGCCAAAGATATAAAACCGTGACAGAAGTTTATGGAATTTAATAAATTATGCTAATTTTTTGCAAGCCAAACATGCATAATTAATGTCATCCACTTAATGCCACTTGGTGCCTTTTGAAAATTTCAAATATATTTCTGTATTTCCTGTTTTACTGTTAATAACAAATCAGAAAAAGCTGCGAATTCGGACCCGGATTCTTGTTTTGTAGGTTTGTTTTGCGATGATAAAGAAAGAAACCCCCGTGTTTTGTTTTGTGTTTAAAAACGGATATGGATTGAACGGAAGAGACACGGATTTTGCACGTCTTGAAAGATTGAAAGACTGGTATTAAACATACATCAGCCGATATAGAAATATATGCACGGATACACTGCTCTCTCAGCCGCAAATACACACGGGACACGTTTTTCATTTCGGTGCTGCAGGGGGAAGAAAGACCTGCACGATCAGATTAGCACATCTTTTAATTTCATTTGGAACAGGAAGTGGGTGGGAATCAGAGAGCGATGTTCGGACTTGTCCTCCGTGTTTTGTCTCATTTAAATTTCATTATCACTGAGTCTGTGTGGCTTCACTGTTGTTGATATCTGAAAGTTAGGAAGTTTGGTTTGGCTTTGGCTGCTTTTTTTTAGCGAATCAGGAGGAAATAGCTCATTAAGAGCACCTCACTGAATAATTTTATTATGAATAACAAATGAATAAAGTATACTTATTTTAATACAAGCATGCGAAGATTTTTTTTTTTTTTTTTTTTTTTATTTTGAAGGTTATTCTACCACTATACTGCCCAAAAGCCCCAAAATCTCAAGATGCAAAAAATGTACCTTTGGACAATCAGATTCGCTTTCATATTTGTACTCATGTGTTTATGTTGATAAATCATTCATGAATTACCAAACATGTTTACAGCACATGTACATTTAGCCACGCCCACATGATGTCGGCTAATCGGTGAAAGAACGCATCCTAAGCGCAGGTAAAATCATTTGACGTGTCTTTTCATGCTTACATTTCCAGAAACAGGAGTGAGGGGATTTACGAAAGAATGTGCTTGTATCCATTTTGATAAACGAGGCTGTGTATGTTGAAGTTCTGATTTGAATTGAGATTAGATTAGATTAGATTAGATTTGAAGTGAGGGAAATTGCAAAGGATTTTTTTTTTTTTTTTTTTTTTTTATGAATGAAGATGGAAGGAGAAAAGCAGCCTCAAGCCTTTAACGACAAGGTTAAAACGCAACCAGCGGTAGATTTTTATACGAGTTGGATAAAACCATAAATATAAATATTACAGGACTGTCAGAGCTTCAGGTAAATAAATAATAGAGGAAAAGCTCCATGGACACATCCAGGGTAAGAGAACATTCAGTCTTTCACTCAAGCGGCGTTCTTCGTTCCGCTCCACTTCCCAACATGGCCGGTCGTTTCGGGAATGATCAGTGGCGTTCCCACTACAAGCTTCACGCCCTTTGACCCTTGCGATGTGTTAATGAGTGTGATGTGTGATTGACAGGCCCCAACACCAAGCTGGGACTCCGCTGCAAAGCATGTAAAATGGGCATCCATCACAAGTGTCTGAACAGGGTGGGGCAGCAGAGGTGCATGGGCAAACTGGTAAGAGTTTCCACCCACTCTCACTTACATCCCGCTCACATACATAACGCTCCCTTACATCCCGCTCTGAACTGCTAGAATAAACACGAACCGGGAAAACCTGACCCACATCTCTCTCTCTTGCTGTCTCTCTCTGTTTCTCTCTCTCTCTCTGTCTCTCTCTCTGTCTCTCTGTCTCTCTCTCTCTCTCTCTCTCTCTCTCTTTCCCTGCAAAATTTCCCTGTAAATAAATTTTAAACATTGGCCTATGCATCTAATATCTCTGTTCATAATAATCATAATAATAATAATAATAATAATAATAATACATTCTAGATCATTTTACTGTCTTTAAATGTAAATCTGACTAATTCAACCAGCAAATTAATTTTTATATTTATTTTTAAAAATACTTAATTAGTAATACAAACATAATTAAGTTCTTTCAAAAATTAGAATATTATAGTTATTTTATAATACTCTCCTAACAATTCATATCAATAATCATTAAAATAAATATGCCTACATTCAAGAAGAATTTATTCAAGAATTTACACTTTATTTTTTGGGGTATTTTTACTAGTATCAGTTAAAAGACTCTTAGTGGATTATTATTATTATTAGTAGTAGTAGTAGTAGTATTATAAAAATAATAATTATTAAGTATAAAAAATTATTTTTAAAAAAGTGCATGAAACATTTCCTGCCAGTGGAACAGGGACATTTCAAGGTTGTCTAAAAAGTCTACAGATATTATAACAGCATGCTTTCATAACAATGCATATGATAAATAAGATAATTGTTTTATCTTAACAAAGAGAGAAATTTTTCCATATTCTGTAAGATTTTGCTAAGAATTCTTTTCTGTTCTAATATGTAAAAGTATGCCATGGCGTGAGTCCTGCATTTAATGACTTTTTTAATTCAGTGATCTGTTTTCAGTCACTTCGATCTGTGAGCTTTAAAGTAACGAATGTTTTCTGTCACACTAGCATTTGGTTCAGATCTGACTTGTAAAGACCAGAATTGTTGGGAGAAATCTCTAGTGACGTCAGATAGCAAACAAACTGCCAGCAAAACAGCAGTGAGCGCTGTGACACTCTCATCATCTGCAAATGATTTACTTTAGTTAGTATTTTTAAATTCTGTAATTACAGAAACTGAAAAGTAGGGGAAACATTTTACGATTTTATTTGACGATTTTTAAAAATCAGTAACGTTTAATCAACTTCTTCCGACCAGAGTTTGTAAAAATGTCATGTTATAAAAAGTGTTAAAGAAAATGATTGTTAATGTTGATATTTTGTCATAATTATATGCCATAATATGGAGATTCGTGAATATTCACTAACATGTGTGCATCATGAGTGCTAATATTATTAGCTCACAGTGTGCTGATGATGCTAGCTGAGAGGACTTTTCATCTTTTACTTATGCATGTGTGTGTGTGTGTGTGTGTTAGTTATAAGCTTTGTAATTATTATTGAGTGTGTGTTTGCATGTGTTATGAGCTACATTATCCCTGGCACTTGTTTTTGTCGATTAGATGAAGATTAGACATTAAAAGGTGTGATTCATCCACTGTCTTTTCCTTCCTTCTGTGAAGCGGAATGATGATGTTCCTCAGTGTGTGTGTGTGTGTGTGTGTGTGCTGAGTGGGAGAAGGTTTATTACCGAGACAGAGGGTTGTGCTGATGGGGAATTCAGAAAAATGCGTCCATCATTCAAATGTCTTTTAATGTCTCTTAAGTGGATCTGAAGACGCAGCTACACCAAAGGCATGGAAATAGAGCTCGCATGTGGCCTCACATGCACAAATGGCCTTCACACGACCTGCATGGGGAAATGGGCACAAAAGGTCGGCTTCACTGAAAGGCATGCATTTCATTTCGGAAAAAAAAACCCACTCCTCCATGGAGCGAAAGCAGCAGGGTCCCCAAAAACATGGCCCCAAAGAAACAAATCATCCTCTTAGAGAGAAACATACAGAGAGACTGAGCATTCCCCACGCTAGGAAGAGCGAGACCTGAAAAACAAAGACAAATACAAATACTTGACCAAACACACACCGCTGTAAACAACAACAACAACAATATCATAATAATAATAATAATAATAATAATAATAAAAAGAAGAATACCATCACCAACATCAATGATAATACTACTACTAATAATGATAATGTAAACATCAAGGATGATAATAATAATACATTTATTTGTTTATTTATTTAGCTTGATTAACTTTTATAACACCTTTCACACATTTTAAATGCAGCTCAAAGTTCTTTACATTACATTAAAAATAAAACCCAAAGAAAAAAGGTGGACATAAAATGTTCAAATAGAAAAATGCTAGTAAATAATCCAATATAAATAGTAGCAGTGACCAAAAGAATATTAATTATAACAAAATATGGAATATAAAAACGTGTTATAAGGAAGTGTGTAAAATTTAAATAAGTAATAATAAAAGCTAGATAAACATTACTGATAGATGAAGCCAGATGTGGTTTTTGGGGGTTTTTTGGTTTCCAGATCTTTGGTCTGTATGTACGTATAGGACACAGGGTGACTGAGGTGAAAAATGGGTTGCTGAGTAAAACGCACCCACAGGCCCATAATAAACACGGCGTCACGTGGAAAAATCACACAAAAACGTCTGCATGGAAAAATGGCACCCGTAAGAACCAAAAACGGACACAGTGCAGAAAGATGGCTAAAAAAAGGTTTAAAGTTTGGCTACATACATGGAATTTCTTTATCCCAAGGTCAAAAATATGCCTCTGAACGTGAAAAATTCCTTGACAAAAATGACCTCGAAACAGAAACAGCCATCATCTGGATGAAAAAAAGATCCCTGAGGAATAAGAGCAATCCAAGGCCTGTTTTTCCCATCCGGATACATGCCAGGTGTTTCTGGGAAAAATATCAGGACTTGTTTATCAAACATCTGTTTATCAGAGCGTCAGGGTCGTCTTGTCACTCAAAGATGATTTTGAATCACCTATCCGGTTCAAAATGAATTCTCCGCAATTATACAGTACATCCAAGAATAACCGCGGATCAGTGCAGTAAATCTTATGCAGTCTGACAATCACACTGTTTAATTATGACCTCAGTATCATCATCGCAGTGACGCCTCTACTTGTTAGAATCTCTGTATCTACTCAAGACGAGAATCCTGAGGGAAGTTTGCGGCTCACGTAGACGGAGAGTGATGTCACTTTTAAAAAACAGTACGAGCTCCCAGCGGAGTCGGGCTTCGAGTTCAGTTTTCTCTTAACTTAGCGAGTTGTTATTTTTAATCTGTGTTTATTTCTCTTGGCCTGAGCGATCATTCAGACCAGATGGAGGCTTCAAACTCCACCGGCTTTGGACATGAGTTGTGTTGTGTGAGCAGATAAAAATGAAATAGATAGATGGATAAATAAATGAATAAATAATTCGGCACGGTGGTTAGCACTGTCGCCTCACAGCAAGAAGGTCCTGGGTTCGATCCCCGGGTCACCCAGGGTGCCTTTCTGTGCGGAGTTTGCATGTTCTCCACGTGCATGCGTGGGTTTCCTCCGGGTGTCATTTAGTCATTTTTTTTAGGGTTCCCAAGACACGTGAGATGTCACAAAACAGGCAAAAGTCAAAAAGACTCGGTAAACAGGATTATCAAAGGCTACGGCTATGACAAGAAACACAGGCTTGGCGTTAACTATGAATCAAGCTAACATTTTGCTAAGCAACTAAGGAAACCAGGGAACTTAAATACCGTGACTGATTACAACTTAACTCAAAACAGGTGCCAACCATCAGTGACACATGAGGTGCAGGGGCTGATGGGGAGTGTAGTTCAGGTGATCAGTGACCTTCTGGCGCTGACGTGACACTCGGACTGTTACAAAGCGCTGACGCCGGAGACTCCTTCCATAAACGTTCAGTAAACATCTCCTTAAAGAAAACACCATAACACCGAATATAAATGCTTTTCTAATCCGTTCATGTGGAGCATCCACCATCAAACATCGTTGTGCATGAGCCGTTACTATAGTAACGGTAATGTATTCGAATAATGTTGTGTTCCTGGTTTCTCTGATTGTTAGCAGACTCTCTAGAGTGGATTCTGCCCCTGTTGGTGTGTGTTTTGAACCCAGCCATAACCTAGGACTCATTACTGAGCCTGAACAGAGACCTGCTTCTTAATGACACCAGTTCAGGTCAGAGACGTTCCTGATTTAGTCAATAATCCAGTTTGTTTTGCGTTTGACGCGACACCATGTTTAAACAGTCTGTACATGGATGCGACTCTCAGCGCTGAGCTGTCCCTGCATTCATTAAGCTGTGATAATAACAGCAGTTCTGTCAGGTTTCCCCGTAATGAGCTGCATCCTAAACATGACGCCTGTGTGTGTGAAGAGGCGCTCGAGGCGCTGCAGAGAACCTTCATTTAGCTCCCTGTCTCCTTACTCCAGCCCAAAGAAGAGTTCATCAAAGCAGATGCAGGATGTTAATTATGCCTTCAATTTGGCAACAATACAACAAGTAAGGGCAAGGCCAGACCTCGCTCTCGCTCTGTGTGTGTGTGTGTGTGTGTGTGTGTGTGTGTGTGTGTGTGTGCACCATGTATGGCTTTATAACATAAATTCTTCCATATTAGGAAGCCACCTGAAGCCGGTAACGTGATAAAACGGACTGCTGTACATCACTGGCGGGGAAGACACTAGGTGAAAAGAGAAAGACTCAAATTAAAATAAATGAATGCTCAATTACGCCTAATTCTCCAAACGCATATTAAGCCTGGTCTTAAAAGGCTTTTCAGTAGTGAATCCTCGAAGCGAGCGTATTAAAGGCGAAAGCTTTCTAATAAACTGGTATTAATATTTAACAGAGATGTTCTGCATTCATATATTCGCATATTCATGTGCGGGTGTGAGGGTGGGGGTGTGTGTGTGGGTGGTGTAGGTGGGGTGTGGGGCTAAAGTGCACCTTTATGGGAACAGATGAAAGTCTCTGAATGTTTTTGTCCCCCAATGGGAATGCCCCATTTGCTAATGAGCAGATTTGGACATGAGAGATTACATCTGGTAGTGTGTGTGTGTGTGTGTGTGTGTGTGTGTGTGTGTGTGTGTGTGTGTGTGTGTGTGTAAGAGAGATGAATGACAAACAGGGTGTTCTCTCACCTTGACTGAGTGTGTGGCCCTTCTTAAACAGCCTGATAAGAGCACGGTGTCTGTGTAACACTGCACAAACACATCATTCTTTCTTTAATGCTATGGATGGATGGATGGATGGATGGATGAGTGTTTAATCAGATGGATAAATAGATGGATGGATGGATAAATGAGAAAACTGCTAGATAGATGGATGGGTGGATGGATGAATAAACGGATGGATGGATGGAGATAAGGACAGATAAATCGATCAAAAGTATAAAATGGTAAATTCTTATGAAATGAATAACAGCTGTGTAAAATGTTGCATTAGTTAGTGATTAAACAGTCTTACTCTCCGTACTTACTGTGTGTGTGTGTGTGTGTGTGTGTGTGTGTGTGTGTGTGTGTGTGTGTGTGTGTGTGCGCAGCCTAAAGGCTTCAGTAGTTACTCCAGCTCCCCGCTGCTGATCCAGGAGCAGTTTGGCTGCATTAAAGAGGTCATGCCTATTGGTGAGTGCGACTTTTTCATTTCAGACCACTGTGATTCATGAAGGCTAAACCCAGTGTTTATATACCACTAAATAAGGGATAATATACAGCGAGCTGGTCGTTATTGCGATGACCAGGACCATGTCGTGATGCAGGACCCCGACGTCTCTTATTACACGGCTGCTTACTAAAGAAGTCGATAATTTGACCCAAAGTATTTTAAAATAGCAACGGTCTGTTACAGAGAAATAACAGACCGTGGAATGCCGTAACTGACCAATCAGAGTCGAGTATTTAAACGAGCCGTGTGATGAGTAAGAACTGAAACACTCGGTTCATAATACGAGTGAAAGAAATTTGTGTACACTGTACAAGTCCCTGTGAACGAGCTGTTGCTATAGAAACTATATTTGGACGAGCGCGTTAACATAAACATGTGATTTGGAGCGAAATTACTGTCAGAGCTGCTGATACAGAACATCAACCCCCTCTGACCAATCAGACTGCAGAATTTATCAGCGCCGTGGGATGAATGTGTACAGATCAGATTAGTTATTAAAGATGAAAGGGTTTTTTTTTTGTGAGGGTTTTGTTTGACAGCCGTCTCGTCCTGTCGCAGCGTGTGGCAGTAAGGTGGACCCGGTGTACGAGGCGCTGCGGTTCGGGACGTCCCTCGCTCAGAAGACCAAGAGGGCCAGCGGCTCAGACTCGCCTCCTAGAAACTCTGTAAGACTTACTTCCTTTTTTTCCACGTATAATTCAGTGCTCACGTTTGGAATAAACAGGATTAAAGATGTATTAATATGACATTAGACGCACATTATTATTCCCTACTATTAGAAAGAATATTATTTTGCACTGAAGTGCTGGAAATAAAAAATGTCTTGTCCAAAACCGATACTGAAACTGATACCTATGAATATAGTTAAATTAACACTAGTAGTTAAAACTGCTAAACTACAACTTGCACAATATCTAAGTGCCTTGTAAGTTGTTTTTATATAGACACATGTTTTAGAAGCCTTGATATTATCAATGAGGAATGAATACACAGGCTTTAGAGAGAGAGAGAGAGAGAGAGAGAGATGTGGCTTTTATCTTTCATTCTCTCTCTCTCTCTCTCTTTACCAGGGTGCTTTTCAGGTCTTCGTTTATTAAATAACAAACGACAACCAAACACACACACATACACGGTTTCTACTTCCTGGCAGCTCGGCCTGTTCCCCGCGCTTTCTCTCCCGCCCTGCAGCAGAAACACTGTACAAAAAGAACTGCGTTATTTACCCAGATGCGTACGCACATTCCTGGAATTCCTCCCTCTTTTTTCCCTGGACTCCTCCCTCCATTCACAAGCAGCTCTCGACCACGCCTCCACCACCACACTGTTGTTCTTTAATTAATAAACATCGTAACCCTTGGCAGATTGCTGTGGTATAAGAGGAATAAAACACATCAAGATGTGCTGTTCCAGGGAACTACTCCACTGTAGGGTGTAATAGTGACTCTGCTCCGTCACACCACCCTGTCGTTGAGCATTTTCCCGGAACAGAACGACACCGTGTTTTTACTCCTTACTTAGAATGTCATGTTTTGGGTCAATTCAGGTAGCGAGTCCTCAAATTAACCCTGCGTATTAGAGATGAACTTTGTCGGACCTTATTTCTGCGCGTCGAGTCTTTACCGCTTTTCAGCTGCGTTGGTTGAAGAGAAACGGCACGCAGACTCTCAGCACACACACGCACTCACCGCTGCAGACACACAGACTCGGCAGGAGTTCAGTGATGCTCAGATAAGGCCACTCGAAAGCAATTATTACCCATTAAGGAAAAGCCAATGTAAAGTGAGTGAGGGACTGGCCAGAACACACACACACACACACACAGTCTCTCTAAAGGATAAAGGAGTAGAGACGTCCATTAACCCGAAACACACTCTCTCCAGTAGCAAAGCCAGAACATTAAAATTAAACAAAATGTCCGTCGCTCTTCTGCAGCAGATTCGGATCTTTATGCGGTGGGTTTATAGGCCATCCGTAACCAAACCATTAGCACTTCTCCTCTCCCAGCTTAACGCTGCTGATGCGCCTCATTTGCGAACACTATGCGATCATTTAACAGCTGGTTGGGTCAGACGGGGTGAGTGTGTGTGTGTGTGTGTGTGTGTGTGTGTGTGTGTCTGTGTCTGTGTGTGTGTGAGTTAGTGAAAGTGATAGAGAGAATGTGAGAGCACTTACTTATGAGTGTGTGTTTGTGTTAGTTGTTTATTTAAACTGCTTGGCAATTAAGAGCATTTTTATGTACAACGACTGCATTGAAAGGGTCGTTAAAATAGAAATAGAAATAGAAGAGAGGTTGAAGGGGAAACTTGCATTACCCTGGACAAAATAGAAGACTAGAAGACTAGAAATGCCTAGAAATAATACTTATTTGTTTAATAATATCTAGTATTGAGAAATATAGGTTGTGCATAAGTATAAATGTGTATTATATTTACATGTGTGTATCTGTTTGACATTCCTGTATTTCTGTGTGTGTGTGTGTGTGTGTGTGTGTGTGTGTGTGTGTGTTAACTACTGTGTTTTTCTTTTGCCCAGACCAGTGATCTTGCTGAAGTTCCAGAGGAAGCAGCCCACTGCAGTCATGCACAACTCGTCAGGAAACACAGCGACAACGGTCAGCACACAAACACCACCAGACACACACACACACACACACACACACACACACAAAAAGCCTCATGCAAGTAAAAACATCAGTAAACACTTCCAAGAGCTTTTTAAAGCACTTTATCTCTCAAAAAAGATCTAGAAAGACCTCAATTAATATGAACCACCATATAAGCCTTACGAATACCTTTAAACGCCACAGTACATCCCCTAAACACCTCTTAATAACTTTTTTTTATTGTAAATGCTTTAGAAAACAACCTCCTATCTCAGACAAGATCTACAAACACCTTAATTAATATTAAGCACCCTAAAATATCTTACAAACATTATGACACAAACTGAAAACACTTCAGACATCATCTCAAAACACCTTAAAATTGAAACACCCAAACAAGACACACTGACATAAACATGTCACACTCATAAAAACAATTCAGTAGGCAGCAAACATTTCAGAATGTTTTCCACACGCACCTAAAAAATCTATAAACACCCAAACATCACAGTAAACACCTAAAAACAGCTTAGGCAAATATATACACTTCAGCCAACACTTCAAACACTTAAACAGCTAAAATTATACAAAACAACTTTATATACACCTAGAAATATCTCTATAAACACCTGTGAGCAAATACAAGAACCTGGAATACTGAAAAACCTTCCAGTAAACAAACACTTCAATAAACACTTGGAAACATCACAATATCTTACGTACTTTAACTGAAACAACAGTCTGGATGCCTTAGTAAACTAAAAGGAACCTCACATAATAAATACCTCCAAACATGCAATAAACACTCCGCTAAAGAAAACACCTCCAACTGTCAAACACGTAACAACTAAGTGCATCTCATACAGCTCAAGCAGCACTTATAAACACTCAACAAGCACATTAAACACCACAATAAACATCGTGGGTTTTCTCTGGGTCCTCTAGTTTTCTTCCATCATCCACATCTGGATTGCTGACTATAAATTGCCCCTAGGTGGGTTTTTACACACTGACTGGAAGCAGCTGGTTTCTTGTTACAATTTTGTGCCCAATAAAATTGCAAAATGTAAAAAATGTTTTAGATATTTTACATAGATTTTTTTTAATCTCTGTCAATCCACGCTGCTCTTTTCAGTCTTCACGTCTCTGGAGAACGGAACGGAAACCTTCCACACAGAAGAGAAGAAACCGGAGGACTCACCGGTGAGCCATGCAGTGTTTTTGCCAGCGGGAGAAAACCAGTCAAACACATGTGTGTGTGTGTGTGTGTGTGTGGCTGTGAAACACTCTTGGGTGTCACTTTTAACACCAGCGTCGGTGTTTCTCTGAGAAAACTACCAGAAATGGGTTTAGCAAGTAACAGGAGCTTCTCAAAGAAGACAAAGTTACTTAAAGAACGCAGTTTGAGGAAGTGAGCCTGAGTGGATGATAGTGATACGCGCGCTCGGTCGTGGGTCCGGCAGGCTCCGGGTAAAAGTGTGTGTGGGTTGATATTTGTTGGATCAACAGCTAAATGTTGCAAAAAAACAATAATTAGGACTTAAAGCCTGGTTTAAATTTTTATGAAAGATCTGTCCTAAAGCCCTTGGAGGCATGCGGTTATGAGAAAATAATCAGCACCTAGTGATGTCATGTGACGCAAAGTGAAGTTACTAATAGCAACCTGAAGTTGATTGTTTTCCTGTTACAGCATGTCCAATATAACAGCAAGTTTGCCAATTACAGTTTTTTCACTTATTAAAGAAAGACATTTTATCCATTTATAGTTGCCCGTAATGTTGTGGAACACCCACAAGTTATGTCCTAAATAACACGCTTTTGGTGGATTGCAAAAAATATGATGTTATATGTCATGAATCTAAACAAAATAGCCCATAATATTAAAGTGGGCTTAAAGCAGTGAAGCATGATGGTGGTAGCATAATGTTACGCGTGACTTTTAGCCTCTAGGTTGCTTCTCTGACTAATCCACTTTTAGCTCAGTCCCTGAGTCTAGGCAGAGTGTTATTCCGTATTCCTTCCACTTTTAGATAATGGCTTTAATGTCTCTTTGCAGGATGTACAAAGATGGATATTTTTTTATAACCAAACCCAAAACTAATAACTTTCCAGAACTTCTCAGGTTCTCATTCTTCACCATGCGGTTTCTTTAGGTATTTTCTCTCAATATAATCTGTGTGCTTCCAGGAACAGCGGTATTCCTATTGATACAGCAAAAACACACAGGCCGACTTCATTCATTCAGCTAATTCTGTCACTTCTGATGAGAGCTCATTTAAAGGTTTCAGCGTAAATGAAAAGGGAGGGAATACTTACGCAATCACAACTTTTACAAATTTATTAGCAAATAATTTCTGCAAACCATGTTGAGTTCAGTTCCAGGTCGTAACACTACAAATTGTGGAAAAGCTCAAGGGGTGTGAATACTTATGCAAGTCTTGCTTAATAATGTAACTATTTTTCTCATATCACAGCTTATAGACAATGTATAATGTACCACTTTTCCTACATTATCTTGTATGAGATCTAGTCTGTTAGGCTACTCGATATAAAACTCAGAAATGATGTTTCAGTTACTGGACGCACCGAGGGCAGGATAAAGCGAGCGGCTCTGTCTCAAACCGCACTCCACGGAGGGAACACAGGCATAAATACGCAGCCGCCTGAAATCAGCACAGCTTTTTACGAGGTCACAAATAAAAGCCGATCCCTCAGGATGCCTGACTATACACGGCCTCGTTCGCCATCTCTCTCTCTCTCTCTCTCTCTCTCACACTGATCCCGCTCTTCCCCGTTTTACGAGGACGCACAAATTCGTAGCACGTGTGGCCCTGTTTATAAAGCTGACATCCGAGGTTCAGTAAAAAAGAAAAAAAACTTTGGCACGGGTTAGGGTTATTTACAGCCGTGGAAAATTTCCATGGGAAATGACAAACTGTTTCCATGACGGTGCAGTAACGTTTAGTGATCTCATCCATTACGGATTAACAGATAAATAAACAGGACATCGTTTGATGCAGCGTTTCTCAGTCACGGTCCCAGATTTCCAACAGCGCGCTGCATAGTTTGGTGCTTTTTCAGGTCTAATGCACCAATTTCCTGAAACACTCGGTAAAGACCTGACACGATGTCAGAGCGGGAGCAACGCTGACGATTCCCAAATGCTAGATTTCATCGTACGTCAATAGTTTAAGTCCCAAACAAGTGTGTTTATTGACTGAAATAGGTCAACATCATGTGTAAGTGGTTAAATGTCACAATTTCATAGCACAGACTGGAGTGAGGACATGGTTATTATTCCCAGCCGACTCATTTGAGAAGTGTTTGTATGTATGGCAACCGCTTTGGGGTCGTGCTCTTATAGGAAAAGGAAAGCGGAGTCACTTTTTACCTTTCCAAAGTAGATTATTGTTTCTTTTGTAGCACAACAATTTTCCAACAATTAATTTTATAAGCTGTGCAGTTTATTTAAGATCATGTCCTACTTTTTACCCGTTTAAAGTCACCCCGTGTAGGTTGTGTCTATAACGTATTAGACGGTAATGATGGCATTCTTTTGTTATTTTAATTGTAATATTTTGTGTGTATAAAGATCAAGCACTGTGTCACAGCCTCCTGACAACGTGAGGATGAAACACTTATCAGCGTTGCAGTTCAGGTTTGCACTCTTGCGTCAGCCTTAAATAAATAAATAAAAAAATATAAGAGAACGGCAGCGCGTTGTCTCATCTATTGTAGCGAGAGGAGACTCACGCAGCATCTGACACACACAGCTGTTCTGCTGGGGCATCAACACAGTCCAGCGCCCACACACACACACACACACACACACCAAATCTGTGTTCAGTTTTATTACCCATCGTGTGTGTGTGTGTGTGTGTGCGTGTGCGTGTGCGTGTGCGTGTGTGTGTGTGTGTGTTTGCTTGGTTATACACAACAAAATGTAGATGCACTCGCATTCACCCACACGCACCCGCATCCCACCCTCGCCATAAACACACACACACACACACACACACACGTTTTAATGCTTTTAATTGGATAAACACACACACCAGCAGAACCCAGATTCTCATAAGTGAGTCTCAGTGATGCAGAGAAAACAGGCAATTATATCACATGTATCCGTTCAATATAAAAGATGTAAAAAATATATTTATTAAAAAAACAAGTGCACTGAAAGCATCACGAGCTCCTGTAATTAAGCAGCTTCTTGTACTGTCACAACCTAGAACAGAAATAGACTTGATTGATATTATATGTCATGAATCTAAACAAAATAGCCCATAATATTGAAGTGGGCTTAAAGCAGTGCAGCATGGTGGTGGTAGCATAATGTTACGCGTCAGATTTAGCCTCTTAGCTACTTCTCTGACTAATCCACTTTTTACTCAGTCCCTGAGTCTAGGCAGAGTGTTATTCCGTATTCCTTCCATTTATTATTTTTTTTATTTTATAGAAAGGATTTTTTTATCATTTTATATCATTACATAATTTTTATATCAAACCCATCCTGATATATTTCCAGAACATGCTGTTATTGTCGATGTGGTGGCATTTCTGTGATGAGACGTCTATTTAACACTTACAGAAGCGTCAGCGCTCTGCATCAGTAACGGGAAAGAAGCGTTCTCGTTCGCGTTTCTCAGTAACATGTTGTATTTTTTGTCTTATTAACTACAAGACAGGAAAGAAACGGTTTATAGCTGCTGTAATATAAGAGATAATGGGAACTAACTTGTTTTGAATATGTTCCATAACATTAAATGTAACTATAAACGGCTAAAAAGTACATAAATAATTTATGTGGTGTGAGAGGAATAAAACATTTAAGGCTGCTCTGTTATAAGAAAATAAACAGCTTTCATGTGGAAACATTAACACCACTTCACACTGACCCACTGTTGATTATTTTCCCATGGCAGCATTTTAATCCCTACTTAACATACAACTGCATCAAAATTAAAGAGGACACTAACTTTCGCACACTTGCTAGAGAGACAGGTATGTTTTTTCAGTAAATATGTCCTGTCAAATACCACCTACTTTCACAGGAAGAGGAAATTTGACTGACATTACAGACAGGCAACCAGGTCTACTCACCGTAAACTGCGAAAAAAATAAATCTGATCTCAACATTTTTTTACAAATGGAATTCCCTGGACTTGTTTTCAAGCCAGTGACTATAAATTTCTCTGAAAACTGAAACATTGTGTCACAGTGTTCAAATGTTTGTTTTCCTGCTGATGAATGCAGAAGTGCATGATTCTGAAGCTCGTGGCCAGAGAAGTGTACAAAAGTCATCCTGCACTCCCTGATCCACAGGCAGAACCTTGCGCAGTATCACGGCTCATTCCATCAATTTCCCTAAGAAGCCTTAGCTTCAGTTTAGCCTCATAGCTAATGTCCTGCGCTAGCGAACAGAAAATTGTGAGTATTAATCCTCGGACTGGCAGATATTGATACTACATTTAAACCAATACATTTTAACGGCTGAATTTATATCCAGACTTTAGCCTGCAGTTTTAATGAGATCCATTCGATATATGGCCAGCTAATTCTTTTTCCCTAAGCCTGTGAAGGACACACACACACACACACACACACACACACACACACACAGAGCGGTGTGTTTGATATCAGGGTTGCAGTGTGAGATTTATAACTCCATCAGACAGTGCAGCCATTAAAATGTCCAGACTGCATGTGAACAGAATGAAAGATACAGTGTGTGTGTGTGTGTGTGTGTGTGTGTGTGTGTTGTAATAATCCACATAAGCAGTAGCAACGTGGTGTGTCCTGAAGTGTTTTATTCTTTTCACCACAGTAGTTTGCCAACGATTAAATTTTTTATTACTTAAAAAAAATGACACGTTGTAATTTTTATCCATTTAAAGTTACTTTTAATGTTGTGGAACATACTTATTAGCCATAGAGTATGTGGAGCGTCCACCATATATTGGCAGTTAAAAGAGCTGTTACTATAGAAACAACAACGTTAGAACGAGCGCATTAATATAAAGCTGTGATTTGCAGCTGCACTACTGTCAGAGCTGCTGTTACAGAAAACTAATCAACACCTTAGCTAGTATTTTGAAATTGTTTATGATCCGAGCTCACCATGTCTCTCGAGAATAATTAACAGATGTAAAATTTCTGCATAAATGTAGTTTACATGTTTTACTTTGCATATGTTGTGACAGTTTAATTGGGATCTTTGTCCAGTCAGTGCCACAACATTTCACAATATAGACATGACATTTTTTTCTGAAAGAGCTACGCGATAAATCTGTTAGCTAGCTCAAGCTTGGCATCTACCGTATGTTTTCCTGTTGCCTAGCAACAGTGTTCCCAGAAAATGCCACATGCACCTTCCCGAGTCAAAAGAACGAATTCACGAGCTAGCATAAGCTATCGTATTATAAATATATATTACATTAGCGAAGAATGTTGAGAATATAATTTGAGGCAAACGCCCTTAAAACACCTCACACTCGAATAATAGCTCCTAACACGTACTCCTCTCTGGAGCGATCTCCTAACGAGCGCCCACGTCATTCCTCCGGCTGGTTAAAGCCGTAAAGGCAGCAGACTGACTCCGCAGGCGTGAATCTCAGAGCCACCACGTTCCCTTCACTTCCTCTCCGTCCACTCGCTTCCTGAATCACACCACAAACAGGGACGCAGGACCAGGCCTCCTACACACAGCCGTCTCCAGATCTCTCCGAGAATAAAGTCACTCTATAGAGAGAGAGAGGGAGAGAGAGAGAGAGGGAGAGAGAGAGGGAGAGAGAGAGAGATGAATGCTGCTTTCCTCATCAGAAGGTAGAGAGTGAAGGAAGCATAAAGCACACTGGGGATGAGTACTCCACTCTCCAAACTCGTATGCGGATTAGCACCTGAAGACCTCTTGTCATTTTGAAAGCGAAGGCTGAAAACTCCCTGAATTCACGCGCGGGTTCTAGCAGGATTCAGAGCGAAGCTTCATCTGAGGCCTGTCTTCTTCATTTTTGATAAGTACACAGTGAGAAGAGGGAGTCGTGCTACTGCTGGACACTGACTTCTCAAACTTACATTTTCTTTTTTTTTGTGCTATGACTTGCAGGAACGTAAAAAAGAAAGAGGAAAAAACCCTCCTGAATGCCACAGACTAGTATCAGGCTTTCTCCACAGGACAGTGTCTAAATCTTAAGCAGGAACAAGCAGGGACATGCACGTGAAGTGTTACACAGACAAACCCTGTCATCCATGAGCAGATGGTTTCACAAAAAAAATTCATACCAAATACCGAATCATTCTCAAAGATAGCATTTTCAGGAGTCGCTTTAAGAGACTCCTACCCTCCTGCTGCGAAGTCTTATTATCATTTTTTTTGACCACGCTGTCAAGATCCGATCTACAAAGCAATTTTCGAAACAATACGTCTCGCGCAGTCAAAATGGATGTGATTCAGGCCTGTGCAGTGGTTTTCTTTTGTGAGAAGACTGGTTTCAAAAGAGCAAATGACTTTCAAAACACGGTTGTATAAAGAGGTGTTTTGCTTTCGACACATGAGGAGCTCATAAAGAACATTCTGCTCTCTTTATTTACAGATTGCACTGAAAGACACCTCATCTGAGCACAATGTGCACATGTCCAGGGCATTTTAGCTCTCACTATGTTGCAACGCTCTCCAAAATGCCCCCATGTGGGAAACTGCACCTGGAAATCTATTCATTTATCATTACTGAAACTGTTTTTACACCTCAACCCTACGCACGTAGTGAGACTGCCTGAAGGCTGCAGCCTCCTTCCTTATGGCACATCGCTGTAAGATCATTTGACAGGGTCAAGCCCTTGAAGTATACGGGTATCATCTCTGGTGTAAGCTGTTGTATAAAACAGACGTTAATGTAAAGGTTGTGTGTGGTACGGGAAGCAAAGGAGAGACAGAACGCAAGAGATCGCACATCGCAATTAGTCCTAGCAAGCCCTTGGCTAAAGCACCGAGACAGATCAGACTTCTGCGTAGTACAGAAGGTGTTTTGAGAGAAATAGACAGTCGGTGAATATTATCTTGCTGCATTAGCAGTGCATTCAAATTTCTTTTGTGGAATCGGGCCCTGCGGAAATCGACGGGAGGTACAGCACTAAATCAAATATCCATGTCATACTGAAAAAACCACAACGTCTGAACAATAAATCATTTACGTTTACTGTAGGTTTTACAGTGGAGTACTCTTTAAACAATAAAGCTCAGGGCTAACACAGAGACTCGCACTCACATTCACACCTATGGGCAATTTAGCGTGGCCAGTTGACCTACTCTGCATGTCTTTGGACCGTGGGAGGAAACCAGAGCCTCCAGAGGAAACCCACTCAAGCACACATGCAAACCCCCACACAGAAGGACCCCAGCAGCTTCGAACCCAGAACCTTCTTGATGTGAGGTGATGGTGCTTACCACTAGATTCTTTCTAAGTAATAAGTAAACGATCAATGATGATCGCTCGACCCGATCATAAACAGCATGTAATGTTCAGAATGAATAATTCCCATAACATTAGCCAGCCAGTTACAAGACCAGCTCTGCTCGACGGGAAAGAGCTGCTCTGCTGGAATCTCTCAGCGTGCTGCTGGAACTGAACCGCAGGCTGAACGCAGGTGTTTTCCTCGAGGCTCTTAAGCACAATGGTTAATGGAAGGTAGCCTGCTAATTAAAATATAATACAGAGAACAATATTGTTACAACTGGTGTTCCGACGCTATCTATGATCTTGCATGTTGTTTGAAAAAAAAAGAAAAAAGAAATGATCGGAGAAACTTGCCCGATGTTCTCTTGCCGGAGAAAGCACCTGAGGTTATTCACTAGCTTTTCACACTCTCGTCTGCTTTGTTTACAGCTCCAGAACAGATTACACCAGATCTACTGGCACACTTCATAATGTGAGCAAAACCGCATATGAAACTTTATAACAAATGCAATGAATTATATTTTCCTGCTGAAAACAGCTTGTTTTGTTTAGGAACACTTGCATTTAATATTCAGTTGAACCCTTGCATGTAGAGAGGGTATAATTAGCACCATCTTTTCCTCGTGTGCCGTCCCCGTTTATACCGGACATGTCGATGGTGTGCAAAAAGTTTGCAGTCATATGTTCATAACGCACAAATTCAGGGGCGATTTCGCTGAAGAAATTTGGAGCCCGTTAAACTGCCCTCGGGAGGAAAATCTGTCATGCAGCCGAACGCCAACAGCTTGTTGTTACAGCGGCCGCATCTTATTGTGGATTTTGAAACGAGCCCTAAACATCCCCAAGAATCAACTAAACGATTCTGAAACCCCTTGAGGTTTGGTACGCGTCATTCTTTTTGCTCTTTTCCCGAAATGTTGCCAATATTTCTGACGTCATCTATGAGCTGCAGGCAGACAGGAGAACATCCGAAAAAGAGAAAACAAATGAGTAAACGCGTTAGATACAAGATACATTACATGGCATATACATTATCCAGATATTTCAAGAGAGCGCAAACGTAAAGGTCTTCTGCATCGAACGTGTACTCGGTGTGAGCCGTGGAGGTGAAATCTCGGTAAAGCTGCTCAAACTCTAACTCGCACTCAGGGACACCTTCAGCAGGGGTCGATTCAGCAGCAGCGCAGGCTTATGTGCTGTGCATATGGAAGCAAGGCTAAGAGCAGCCTGTCACTGACGTCCCTCCTGGGAGGTAATCTCCCCATCGCGTTCTTACACACACACAAAGGCCCCATGTACGTACACACACACGCGCGCGCACACACACATTCTTTGGCAGGCTGCAATCTGACACTCACACCACCAAACCACATTATCAGCCAGACTCATTGAAACCCTTGAAGGCTTGCGGTCACAGCACACAGATGCGAGCCTGTATACAAATCAAATAGTGGCACACTAAATCCTACCATATCTGCAATTTAGAACTCCTCCCTTTCCATTTTCTCAGCCCAAGCTAAGCCCCTTGAGGCCCGAGATAACCAAGTCAGAGATCCAGCCTCTCTCCAAGTCCTCAAAACAAATGCTATAAAGGAATCACTGAAGATCTAATAAACGTACGAGGCAGCCGAGGCCGGGAAAGCGCGCCGCTCTGCGACGTGAGACTGCAGTGCGATGTGGGCCGAGCACGCCTCAAATAAATTCTGTCATAGTCATAAAATAACAGGAAAGTTAAAGCTGATCCAATAGTGTCTGCAGTGCACTGTAAATTCAATATTGTGTTAACACTCAAAAAACGGCCGTGATAAACTCCGGGAGTGAGAATGCCAAACCGATAAATCAATACAATAAAGGAGGATTAATAAAATAGAGCCTGTTTTCTCCTCAGAAAACTATCCTCTTGGGGGTTTTTTTTCTTTTCTTCCCATCCTAAAGAAAACACAAAGAAAGGGTGAAATGTTCTCCGGGTTTCCCTGCTTGGAGATCTGATCTTCACGTCCAAATTAAAAAAGTGGTGACCCCAGCAGCGTAACTAACTCAACTCCATTCCAGCACTATCGGCGGTGATGCTTGAACTCCCGTTAACCTGTCGTTCCGCCTGCACAAGTCCAGCATCGATGATATTTTTCGTACATCTTGTCAGGTGATATCTCCTAGACCAACAAAGCGGATTATTTTCCATTAACAGTACGTCCTGGAGCGCTCATTTCCTCTCATGAAGCAGGAATTTCCCAACAGTTACAATTATCTAAGTGAACAAATGATATCCATTTTATCTTTTCACAATTACATTTATTTAGAACATCTGAGAAACAAGATGTTTATTTTACGTTACACTATACACCTTCATCAGCCTCTCTGTTCTTCCCTCTCGATTTTAATAAGACAAAAAACATGCAGTTTGGCGCAGACTAATGCAGACCTTCTCATCTGCTTTAACTCGACTCGATAACACTGAATTTGAATCATTTGCCCTGAAGCAGACACGACTGTCAGAGCCACGCTGTTATAGCAAATTAATCAACAGTTAGGTCAGGCCCACTAATCTGATTGGTCAAGCGCGGTTCCAAGAGTGCTGATATTTCCTGTGATGCATCACTGCGCACGTAAGATCTCAACCAAGATTCAACCATATTACTCATATACATAACTTTTTTTTTTTTTTTAACATGTTAGTGATGTGACTAAGTGATGACTTTGGGAGATGACAGTTTTTGAAGAAATGCTGTGAACATTTAGATGCTGTGCAATATAGAGGCAGTTAGGCCACGCCCACGCTGTGGGGGAAAACGCTGCACTTTCCAATCGTTTACATTGCACTGTTCCCTTCGTTGTCTTAAAACTGAAGTCGCAACCAGGCCAAAAAGCTGCTGCATGGTGGATTGCATGGCAATAAGATAACTGACCCTGAGTTAAGCTTTTACACCATTCCAAGATGCAAAAACGGAGAGAAAAAGACAGCATAGTTGGCTATTAACTGACAGGAGGGCTCCCTGACCACGGCGACCTTGTGTGGTCCTGATACTGATTACGTCTGTGTGTGTGGAATTCTCTAGCTGAGAATTTGTTATAAATTTGTATTGGATTGATTCCATTTCCCCAGATACATTAGCTTAGCTAGCTAGTTAATTAGCCATCTAGCTATGATGGCTTTCTCTACCAAAGTGCTCAATCTATGGTCGATCTTCACGTTTGCAGGGACTAAATGGCTTACGCTCACCTGTTGTAATAAAGCGTTCTGTGAAGTGCATGTGGAGAACGATAACCCTGTAATCGGGGTTTGACATTAACATTAGCTAACAGCCAATGCGGCTAGTTAATTTCCCAGTTTAGTCACCAGCCGTCTTTTTACCAGCCAAAGTCTTTATGCCTCAAGTGTAACTGCAATTCATATTTTAAATTAAAAAAAAAAAAAATGATCATAACAACATATGTGATGTTCCATCCGATGACTCGTTGCTTATATTTTGGTACATAAATTATTGAGAACAAAATCAGTGACTTTCTGGGGTGTAAAACAGAAATTTCCTAACTGATAGAGCAATTAAGAAGAAACGGAATGACGTTGAATATAAACGGATTTGGGAAGTTGACGTGATTTTGTGTCCCAGCTCACAGCTTTATTGCCCCTTGCACTCATTTGTGGATTAACTCACATGTCAGTAAAGCCATAACAAAAGCCTTAACATTATTTTAGAGAAGCATGTGGTGATCATGTGCTCTCGGCCTCACTCTCAGCCATGAGGCACAGAGGCTGACACGCCGCAGGTGTTAAGCCTCACCAAGCACACGATGAAGCCCTAAACAGGTAATCTGTCTTCTTCAGGAACACGTGGGCCCAGGCATAATCTCAATCGTGCACCTGTGATTTAGAGTGACGGTACTTAAAGACGTCCGGCAGAAAAACCTGCTTCTGCTCAACACATGAAATCAGATCAGCCTGTGTTTCCACGTGCTAGCCACTCTCCCGTACAGATCAGCTCCGTGTCTGGGATTGTTTTATCCTGCGACGCTTTAGCCAGCTGAACTTTCACATGTTTACTGAGACAGCCTATTGGATCCCGCCTTTCAGAGCGAGTGCACATGAACAGTCCTACTGAACAGCTGATATTTAATCTTTTTTTTTTTTTTTTTTTGATATTTTTATGAGCAGAACGTAACATTTCGACACAAAACAAAACAGTGCCTAATTTACTTCAGTGGATTTACAGCGCTTTTCACAACTGAGCACGATACCTTCTGACATGACTCTGAACGTATCGGCAATTTCTTACTCAGTCAGGTCTAACAAAACAAAACCAAACAAAAAAAAAAAACCCGTCTGGAGTAAAATCTTGGCTGTTTAAGGGTACCGTGTCTGCTTTTGGTGTGTTCTCTTTTGCGCTGCAGGATTTGGTTAACAGAACTGTCATCACGCTGATTCTTAACATACGCTTCCTGCACACAGTCACAGCTCTCAGTTCTGCCTACAGAAAGCACCCACTACCACGAAGAGTCGAAGTCTTACCCCTTGTAGCACTGCCAGCTCCTTTAACAGCTCTTGGATAGACTGTATTGGATTGTGTGCTTGGTTATTTATAAGTCTCACTTGTAAGTAACTTTGAATAAATACAAAAGCTAATAATTAAAAGTAATAGACACTACTTCACTACACAAAAGGCAAATATGAAAAAACCGAAAAGGCTCCAAAGGGCGATACAGCACTAGAGAAGTAAATAATTCTTTTTTTAAACAAGGATACAAAAACAAAAAACAGCATGAACGTCTGTATGATTCATTCCAAGCTGTCGCCGAATCAGTACTCTCAAACCATCTGTCTTTTAATCTTTCTGACCCCTGAATTTTATCAGGAAGAAAAGTGACGTGCTGTGGATGTGATTAAAAATGTATCAAAGGAGCGAGAACATCAATCAATTAGCACCGATCACTGAAGAAGTGCCTTTTTTCGCCATTCTCAGATCTTGCCTTTTTGTGGGACACTTAAACATAAAAGCCAGAGATTCACTTTTGGGGAAAAGATGGTGTCCACCGAAAACATAAGTGAAGTCCAGAATCACAGCCCGTCTCCGACACTGAATAAAGAGAGGTGAGAGAGCCCCACTAAAGATAATCCAAAGGTTCTCCGAAAAGAAGCGCTCACAGGGAACAAACTGCTTTTTTTTTTTTTTAAATCCATTTCAAAGATTTCAAAGAGTTTAGTTGTCAGTGTGCTGAGGGCTTTGAAGAGGGCTAAGGCTAAAAGAGTGCTCCGCTCTCTATGAGGCTCCATAATAAAAGCTCCTAAAACTGGTTAGCTCAGTGATGCTCAACAGCCGGGCTAAACTCTCTTCACCAAAGATCCACTCTGAAAATGACCGTATCTAAAAGGCATTACTTGAACGTGAGGCTGAAATGAATAACGCGGCTCACTTTGGTGCTCTGTAACAGGGTGTGATCTCTTTATCAGCTTTTGACCGCACAAGAATTCGAAATCGGGAAGCTGCGCCGTACAGCGCGGTTCAATTACTCTATATTACCTCGTGGTGAATGAAAAGGCTTTGCGGGTGTAATGTCATGCTATTAAAGGAAATATTATATTCAACAGCTTAACATTCAAAAACATATAAACCGCCACACAACCTGATGCGTGATAAAAGCAGACAAGCACAGGGAAATGAGTAGCCACCGCAGCTCAGGATGAAAACACAGACATCCGCTGGCACGTATGCTTTCATCTTACACCAAGTCTGAAGGTCAACAGACCTCCAGGTCATGAATGCTGTAGTACCAGTAAACTGAAGCAGCTAAACTGTCAGATTCATTGAATAGTGGAAAGTTCTATTAGACAAAAAATACCATATCGCGACACTAGAAGACATTTCTAAGATTCACAATACGTATCATGATATAGAGTGTTGGGAACAAACAGCCAGTTCTGCCTGTTGCATTGTAAAGAACCTGTGAAAAACTGAGACTGATAATAGACTAATTAAAATGAAAGTCTACAAGACAAATAATGTAATATTAAAGTGTGTGTGTGTGTGTGTGTATGTGTGTGTGCATGGGGGTGGGGGGGGGGGGGGGGGGAT